>JAZKLR010000533.1:0-601012 GCA_037103525.1 Ganaspis brasiliensis | reverse complement strand
ATTTTAGGACTTAATTAGGACTTAATAGTTTTAGGACTTAATTAGAACTTGCTAATTTTAGGACTTAATTAGGACTTGTCATTTTTAGGACTTAATTAGGACTTGACAATTTTAGGACTTAATTAGGACTTGACAATTTTAGGACTTAATTAGGACTTGATAATTTTAGGACTTAATTAGGACTTGATATTTTTAGGACTTAATTAGGACTTGACAATTTTAGGACTTAATTAGGACTTGATAATTTTAGGACTTAATTAGGACTTGATAATTTTGGGACTTAATTAGGACTTGATAATTTTAGGACTTAATTAGGACTTGATAATTTTAGGACTTAATTAGGACTTGACAATTTTAGGACTAAATTAGAACTTGATAATTTTAGGACTTAATTAGGACTTGATATTTTTAGGATTTAATTAGGACTTGACAATTTTAGGACTTAATTAGGACTTGCTAATTTTAGGACTTAATTAGGACTTGATATTTTTAGGACTTAATTAGGACTTGACAATTTTAGGACTAAATTAGGACTTGACAATTTTAGGACTTAATTAGGACTTGATAATTTTAGGACTTAATTAGGACTTCATATTTTTAGGACTTAATTAGGACTTGACAATTTTAGGACTTAATTAGGACTTGATAATTTTAGGACTTAATTAGGACTTGATAATTTTAGGACTTAATTAGGACTTGATATTTTTAGGACATAATTAGGACTTGATATTTTTAGGACTTAATTAGGACTTGACAATTTTAGGACTTAATTAGGACTTGATAATTTTAGGACTTAATTAGGACTTAATAATTTTAGGACTTAATTAGGACTTGCTAATTTTAGGACTTAATTAGTACTTGATGATTTGAGGACTTAATTAGGACTTGATAATTTTAGGACTTAATTAGGACTTGATATTTTTAGGACTTAATTAGAACTTGACAATTTTAGGACATAATTAGGACTTGATAATTTTAGGACTTAATTAGGACTTAATAATTTTAGGACTTAATTAGGACTTGCTAATTTTAGGACTTAATTAGTACTTGATGATTTTAGGACTTAATTAGGACTTGCTAATTTTAGGACTTAATTAGTACTTGATGATTTTAGGACTTAATTAGGACTTTATAATGTTAGGACTTAATTAGGACTTGATATTTTTAGGACTTAATTAGGACTTGACAATTTTAGGACTTAATTAGGACTTGATAATTTTAGGACTTAATTAGGACTTAATAATTTTAGGACTTAATTAGGACTTGCTAATTTTAGGACCTTATTAGTACTTGATGATTTAAGGACTTAATTAGGACTTGATAATTTTAGGACTTAATTAGGACTTGATAATTTTAGGACTTAATTAGGACTTGCTAATTTTAGGACTTAATTAGTACTTGATGATTTGAGGACTTAATTAGGACTTGCTAATTTTAGGACTTAATTAGGACTTGATATTTTTAGGACTTAATTAGGACTTGACAATTTTAGGACTAAATTAGGACTTGACAATTTTAGGACTTAATTAGGACTTGATAATTTTAGGACTTAATTAGGACTTCATATTTTTAGGACTTAATTAGGACTTGACAATTTTAGGACTTAATTAGGACTTGATAATTTTAGGACTTAATTAGGACTTGATAATTTTAGGACTTAATTAGGACTTGATATTTTTAGGACATAATTAGGACTTGATATTTTTAGGACTTAATTAGGACTTGACAATTTTAGGACTTAATTAGGACTTGATAATTTTAGGACTTAATTAGGACTTAATAATTTTAGGACTTAATTAGGACTTGCTAATTTTAGGACTTAATTAGTACTTGATGATTTGAGGACTTAATTAGGACTTGATAATTTTAGGACTTAATTAGGACTTGATATTTTTAGGACTTAATTAGAACTTGACAATTTTAGGACTTAATTAGGACTTGATAATTTTAGGACTTAATTAGGACTTCATATTTTTAGGACTTAATTAGGACTTGACAATTTTAGGACTTAATTAGGACTTGATAATTTTAGGACTTAATTAGGACTTGATAATTTTAGGACTTAATTAGGACTTGATAATTTTAGGACTTAATTAGGACTTGATAATTTTAGGACTTAATTAGGACTTGATATTTTTAGGTCATAATTAGGACTTGACAATTTTAGGACTTAATTAGGACTTGATAATTTTAGGACTTAATTAGGACTTGATAATTTTAGGACTTAATTAGGACTTGATAATTTTAGGACTTAATTAGGACTTGATAATTTTAGGACTTAATTAGGACTTGATAATTTTGGGACTTAATTAGGACTTGATAATTTTAGGACTTAATTAGGACTTGATAATTTTAGGACTTAATTAGGACTTGACAATTTTAGGACTTAATTAAAACTTGATAATTTTAGGACTTAATTAGGACTTGATATTTTTAGGATTTAATTAGGACTTGACAATTTTAGGACTTAATTAGGACTTGATAATTTTAGGACTTAATTAGGACTTAATAATTTTAGGACTTAATTAGGACTTGCTAATTTTAGGACTTAATTAGGACTTGATAATTTTAGGACTTAATTAGGACTTGATAATTTTAGGACTTAATTAGGACTTGATAATTTTAGGACTTAATTAGGACTTGATAATTTTAGGACTTAATTAGGACTTGATAATTTTGGGACTTAATTAGGACTTGATAATTTTAGGACTTAATTAGGACTTGATAATTTTAGGACTTAATTAGGACTTGACAATTTTAGGACTTAATTAAAACTTGATAATTTTAGGACTTAATTAGGACTTGATATTTTTAGGATTTAATTAGGACTTGACAATTTTAGGACTTAATTAGGACTTGATAATTTTAGGACTTAATTAGGACTTAATAATTTTAGGACTTAATTAGGACTTGCTAATTTTAGGACTTAATTAGTACTTGATGATTTTAGGACTTAATTAGGACTTGATAATTTTAGGACTTAATTAGGACTTGATATTTTTAGGACTTAATTAGGACTTGACAATTTTAGGACTTAATTAGGACTTGATAATTTTAGGACTTAATTAGGACTTAATAGTTTTAGGACTTAATTAGAACTTGCTAATTTTAGGACTTAATTAGGACTTGTCATTTTTAGGACTTAATTAGGACTTGACAATTTTAGGACTTAATTAGGACTTGACAATTTTAGGACTTAATTAGGACTTGATAATTTTAGGACTTAATTAGGACTTGATATTTTTAGGACTTAATTAGGACTTGACAATTTTAGGACTTAATTAGGACTTGATAATTTTAGGACTTAATTAGGACTTGATAATTTTGGGACTTAATTAGGACTTGATAATTTTAGGACTTAATTAGGACTTGATAATTTTAGGACTTAATTAGGACTTGACAATTTTAGGACTAAATTAGAACTTGATAATTTTAGGACTTAATTAGGACTTGATATTTTTAGGATTTAATTAGGACTTGACAATTTTAGGACTTAATTAGGACTTGCTAATTTTAGGACTTAATTAGGACTTGATATTTTTAGGACTTAATTAGGACTTGACAATTTTAGGACTAAATTAGGACTTGACAATTTTAGGACTTAATTAGGACTTGATAATTTTAGGACTTAATTAGGACTTCATATTTTTAGGACTTAATTAGGACTTGACAATTTTAGGACTTAATTAGGACTTGATAATTTTAGGACTTAATTAGGACTTGATAATTTTAGGACTTAATTAGGACTTGATATTTTTAGGACATAATTAGGACTTGATATTTTTAGGACTTAATTAGGACTTGACAATTTTAGGACTTAATTAGGACTTGATAATTTTAGGACTTAATTAGGACTTAATAATTTTAGGACTTAATTAGGACTTGCTAATTTTAGGACTTAATTAGTACTTGATGATTTGAGGACTTAATTAGGACTTGATAATTTTAGGACTTAATTAGGACTTGATATTTTTAGGACTTAATTAGAACTTGACAATTTTAGGACATAATTAGGACTTGATAATTTTAGGACTTAATTAGGACTTAATAATTTTAGGACTTAATTAGGACTTGCTAATTTTAGGACTTAATTAGTACTTGATGATTTTAGGACTTAATTAGGACTTGCTAATTTTAGGACTTAATTAGTACTTGATGATTTTAGGACTTAATTAGGACTTTATAATGTTAGGACTTAATTAGGACTTGATATTTTTAGGACTTAATTAGGACTTGACAATTTTAGGACTTAATTAGGACTTGATAATTTTAGGACTTAATTAGGACTTAATAATTTTAGGACTTAATTAGGACTTGCTAATTTTAGGACCTTATTAGTACTTGATGATTTGAGGACTTAATTAGGACTTGATAATTTTAGGACTTAATTAGGACTTGATAATTTTAGGACTTAATTAGGACTTGCTAATTTTAGGACTTAATTAGTACTTGATGATTTGAGGACTTAATTAGGACTTGCTAATTTTAGGACTTAATTAGGACTTGATATTTTTAGGACTTAATTAGGACTTGACAATTTTAGGACTAAATTAGGACTTGACAATTTTAGGACTTAATTAGGACTTGATAATTTTAGGACTTAATTAGGACTTCATATTTTTAGGACTTAATTAGGACTTGACAATTTTAGGACTTAATTAGGACTTGATAATTTTAGGACTTAATTAGGACTTGATAATTTTAGGACTTAATTAGGACTTGATATTTTTAGGACATAATTAGGACTTGATATTTTTAGGACTTAATTAGGACTTGACAATTTTAGGACTTAATTAGGACTTGATAATTTTAGGACTTAATTAGGACTTAATAATTTTAGGACTTAATTAAAACTTGATAATTTTAGGACTTAATTAGGACTTGATATTTTTAGGATTTAATTAGGACTTGACAATTTTAGGACTTAATTAGGACTTGATAATTTTAGGACTTAATTAGGACTTAATAATTTTAGGACTTAATTAGGACTTGCTAATTTTAGGACTTAATTAGTACTTGATGATTTTAGGACTTAATTAGGACTTGATAATTTTAGGACTTAATTAGGACTTGATATTTTTAGGACTTAATTAGGACTTGACAATTTTAGGACTTAATTAGGACTTGATAATTTTAGGACTTAATTAGGACTTAATAGTTTTAGGACTTAATTAGAACTTGCTAATTTTAGGACTTAATTAGGACTTGTCATTTTTAGGACTTAATTAGGACTTGACAATTTTAGGACTTAATTAGGACTTGACAATTTTAGGACTTAATTAGGACTTGATAATTTTAGGACTTAATTAGGACTTGATATTTTTAGGACTTAATTAGGACTTGACAATTTTAGGACTTAATTAGGACTTGATAATTTTAGGACTTAATTAGGACTTGATAATTTTGGGACTTAATTAGGACTTGATAATTTTAGGACTTAATTAGGACTTGATAATTTTAGGACTTAATTAGGACTTGACAATTTTAGGACTAAATTAGAACTTGATAATTTTAGGACTTAATTAGGACTTGATATTTTTAGGATTTAATTAGGACTTGACAATTTTAGGACTTAATTAGGACTTGCTAATTTTAGGACTTAATTAGGACTTGATATTTTTAGGACTTAATTAGGACTTGACAATTTTAGGACTAAATTAGGACTTGACAATTTTAGGACTTAATTAGGACTTGATAATTTTAGGACTTAATTAGGACTTCATATTTTTAGGACTTAATTAGGACTTGACAATTTTAGGACTTAATTAGGACTTGATAATTTTAGGACTTAATTAGGACTTGATAATTTTAGGACTTAATTAGGACTTGATATTTTTAGGACATAATTAGGACTTGATATTTTTAGGACTTAATTAGGACTTGACAATTTTAGGACTTAATTAGGACTTGATAATTTTAGGACTTAATTAGGACTTAATAATTTTAGGACTTAATTAGGACTTGCTAATTTTAGGACTTAATTAGTACTTGATGATTTGAGGACTTAATTAGGACTTGATAATTTTAGGACTTAATTAGGACTTGATATTTTTAGGACTTAATTAGAACTTGACAATTTTAGGACATAATTAGGACTTGATAATTTTAGGACTTAATTAGGACTTAATAATTTTAGGACTTAATTAGGACTTGCTAATTTTAGGACTTAATTAGTACTTGATGATTTTAGGACTTAATTAGGACTTGCTAATTTTAGGACTTAATTAGTACTTGATGATTTTAGGACTTAATTAGGACTTTATAATGTTAGGACTTAATTAGGACTTGATATTTTTAGGACTTAATTAGGACTTGACAATTTTAGGACTTAATTAGGACTTGATAATTTTAGGACTTAATTAGGACTTAATAATTTTAGGACTTAATTAGGACTTGCTAATTTTAGGACCTTATTAGTACTTGATGATTTGAGGACTTAATTAGGACTTGATAATTTTAGGACTTAATTAGGACTTGATAATTTTAGGACTTAATTAGGACTTGCTAATTTTAGGACTTAATTAGTACTTGATGATTTGAGGACTTAATTAGGACTTGCTAATTTTAGGACTTAATTAGGACTTGATATTTTTAGGACTTAATTAGGACTTGACAATTTTAGGACTAAATTAGGACTTGACAATTTTAGGACTTAATTAGGACTTGATAATTTTAGGACTTAATTAGGACTTCATATTTTTAGGACTTAATTAGGACTTGACAATTTTAGGACTTAATTAGGACTTGATAATTTTAGGACTTAATTAGGACTTGATAATTTTAGGACTTAATTAGGACTTGATATTTTTAGGACATAATTAGGACTTGATATTTTTAGGACTTAATTAGGACTTGACAATTTTAGGACTTAATTAGGACTTGATAATTTTAGGACTTAATTAGGACTTAATAATTTTAGGACTTAATTAGGACTTGCTAATTTTAGGACTTAATTAGTACTTGATGATTTGAGGACTTAATTAGGACTTGATAATTTTAGGACTTAATTAGGACTTGATATTTTTAGGACTTAATTAGAACTTGACAATTTTAGGACTTAATTAGGACTTTATAATGTTAGGACTTATTTAGGACTTGATATTTTTAGGACTTAATTAGGACTTGACAATTTTAGGACTTAATTAGGACTTGATAATTTTAGGACTTAATTAGGACTTAATAATTTTAGGACTTAATTAGGACTTGCTAATTTTAGGACCTTATTAGTACTTGATGATTTGAGGACTTAATTAGGACTTGATAATTTTAGGACTTAATTAGGACTTGCTAATTTTAGGACTTAATTAGTACTTGATGATTTAAGGACTTAATTAGGACTTGATATTTTTAGGACTTAATTAGGACTTGACAATTTTAGGACTAAATTAGGACTTGACAATTTTAGGACTTAATTAGGACTTGATAATTTTAGGACTTAATTAGGACTTGATATTTTTAGGACTTAATTAGGACTTGACAATTTTAGGACTTAATTAGGACTTGATAATTTTAGGACTTAATTAGGACTTAATAATTTTAGGACTTAATTAGGACTTGCTAATTTTAGGACCTTATTAGTACTTGATGATTTGAGGACTTAATTAGGACTTGATAATTTTAGGACTTAATTAGAACTTGACAATTTAAGGACTTAATTAGGACTTAATAATTTTAGGACTTAATTAGGACTTGCTAATTTTAGGACTTAATTAGTACTTGATGATTTAAGGACTTAATTAGGACTTGATAATTTTAGGACTTAATTAGGACTTGACAATTTTAGGACTTAATTAGGACTTGATAATTTTAGGATTTAATTAGGACTTGATAATTTTAGGACTTAATTAGGACTTGATAATTTTAGGACTTAATTAGGACTTGATATTTTTAGGTCATAATTAGGACTTGACAATTTTAGGACTTAATTAGGACTTGATAATTTTAGGACTTAATTAGGACTTGATAATTTTAGGACTTAATTAGGACTTGATAATTTTAGGACTTAATTAGGACTTGATAATTTTAGGACTTAATTAGGACTTGATAATTTTGGGACTTAATTAGGACTTGATAATTTTAGGACTTAATTAGGACTTGATAATTTTAGGACTTAATTAGGACTTGACAATTTTAGGACTTAATTAGAACTTGATAATTTTAGGACTTAATTAGGACTTGATATTTTTAGGATTTAATTAGGACTTGACAATTTTAGGACTTAATTAGGACTTGATAATTTTAGGACTTAATTAGGACTTAATAATTTTAGGACCTTATTAGTACTTGATGATTTGAGGACTTAATTAGGACTTGATAATTTTAGGACTTAATTAGGACTTGATAATTTTAGGACTTAATTAGGACTTAATAATTTTAGGACTTAATTAGGACTTGATATTTTTAGGATTTAATTAGGACTTGACAATTTTAGGACTTAATTAGGACTTGCTAATTTTAGGACTTAATTAGGACTTGATATTTTTAGGACTTAATTAGGACTTGACAATTTTAGGACTAAATTAGGACTTGACAATTTTAGGACTTAATTAGGACTTGATAATTTTAGGACTTAATTAGGACTTCATATTTTTAGGACTTAATTAGGACTTGACAATTTTAGGACTTAATTAGGACTTGATAATTTTAGGACTTAATTAGGACTTGATAATTTTAGGACTTAATTAGGACTTGATATTTTTAGGACATAATTAGGACTTGATATTTTTAGGACTTAATTAGGACTTGACAATTTTAGGACTTAATTAGGACTTGATAATTTTAGGATTTAATTAGGACTTGACAATTTTAGGACTTAATTAGGACTTGATAATTTTAGGACTTAATTAGGACTTGATAATTTTAGGACTTAATTAGGACTTGATAATTTTAGGACTTAATTAGGACTTGATATTTTTAGGACATAATTAGGACTTGATATTTTTAGGACTTAATTAGGACTTGACAATTTTAGGACTTAATTAGGACTTGATAATTTTAGGACTTAATTAGGACTTAATAATTTTAGGACTTAATTAGGACTTGCTAATTTTAGGACTTAATTAGTACTTGATGATTTGAGGACTTAATTAGGACTTGATAATTTTAGGACTTAATTAGGACTTGATATTTTTAGGACTTAATTAGAACTTGACAATTTTAGGACATAATTAGGACTTGATAATTTTAGGACTTAATTAGGACTTAATAATTTTAGGACTTAATTAGGACTTGCTAATTTTAGGACTTAATTAGTACTTGATGATTTTAGGACTTAATTAGGACTTGCTAATTTTAGGACTTAATTAGTACTTGATGATTTTAGGACTTAATTAGGACTTTATAATGTTAGGACTTAATTAGGACTTGATATTTTTAGGACTTAATTAGGACTTGACAATTTTAGGACTTAATTAGGACTTGATAATTTTAGGACTTAATTAGGACTTAATAATTTTAGGACTTAATTAGGACTTGCTAATTTTAGGACCTTATTAGTACTTGATGATTTGAGGACTTAATTAGGACTTGATAATTTTAGGACTTAATTAGGACTTGATAATTTTAGGACTTAATTAGGACTTGCTAATTTTAGGACTTAATTAGTACTTGATGATTTGAGGACTTAATTAGGACTTGCTAATTTTAGGACTTAATTAGGACTTGATATTTTTAGGACTTAATTAGGACTTGACAATTTTAGGACTAAATTAGGACTTGACAATTTTAGGACTTAATTAGGACTTGATAATTTTAGGACTTAATTAGGACTTCATATTTTTAGGACTTAATTAGGACTTGACAATTTTAGGACTTAATTAGGACTTGATAATTTTAGGACTTAATTAGGACTTGATAATTTTAGGACTTAATTAGGACTTGATATTTTTAGGACATAATTAGGACTTGATATTTTTAGGACTTAATTAGGACTTGACAATTTTAGGACTTAATTAGGACTTGATAATTTTAGGACTTAATTAGGACTTAATAATTTTAGGACTTAATTAAAACTTGATAATTTTAGGACTTAATTAGGACTTGATATTTTTAGGATTTAATTAGGACTTGACAATTTTAGGACTTAATTAGGACTTGATAATTTTAGGACTTAATTAGGACTTAATAATTTTAGGACTTAATTAGGACTTGCTAATTTTAGGACTTAATTAGTACTTGATGATTTTAGGACTTAATTAGGACTTGATAATTTTAGGACTTAATTAGGACTTGATATTTTTAGGACTTAATTAGGACTTGACAATTTTAGGACTTAATTAGGACTTGATAATTTTAGGACTTAATTAGGACTTAATAGTTTTAGGACTTAATTAGAACTTGCTAATTTTAGGACTTAATTAGGACTTGTCATTTTTAGGACTTAATTAGGACTTGACAATTTTAGGACTTAATTAGGACTTGACAATTTTAGGACTTAATTAGGACTTGATAATTTTAGGACTTAATTAGGACTTGATATTTTTAGGACTTAATTAGGACTTGACAATTTTAGGACTTAATTAGGACTTGATAATTTTAGGACTTAATTAGGACTTGATAATTTTGGGACTTAATTAGGACTTGATAATTTTAGGACTTAATTAGGACTTGATAATTTTAGGACTTAATTAGGACTTGACAATTTTAGGACTAAATTAGAACTTGATAATTTTAGGACTTAATTAGGACTTGATATTTTTAGGATTTAATTAGGACTTGACAATTTTAGGACTTAATTAGGACTTGCTAATTTTAGGACTTAATTAGGACTTGATATTTTTAGGACTTAATTAGGACTTGACAATTTTAGGACTAAATTAGGACTTGACAATTTTAGGACTTAATTAGGACTTGATAATTTTAGGACTTAATTAGGACTTCATATTTTTAGGACTTAATTAGGACTTGACAATTTTAGGACTTAATTAGGACTTGATAATTTTAGGACTTAATTAGGACTTGATAATTTTAGGACTTAATTAGGACTTGATATTTTTAGGACATAATTAGGACTTGATATTTTTAGGACTTAATTAGGACTTGACAATTTTAGGACTTAATTAGGACTTGATAATTTTAGGACTTAATTAGGACTTAATAATTTTAGGACTTAATTAGGACTTGCTAATTTTAGGACTTAATTAGTACTTGATGATTTGAGGACTTAATTAGGACTTGATAATTTTAGGACTTAATTAGGACTTGATATTTTTAGGACTTAATTAGAACTTGACAATTTTAGGACATAATTAGGACTTGATAATTTTAGGACTTAATTAGGACTTAATAATTTTAGGACTTAATTAGGACTTGCTAATTTTAGGACTTAATTAGTACTTGATGATTTTAGGACTTAATTAGGACTTGCTAATTTTAGGACTTAATTAGTACTTGATGATTTTAGGACTTAATTAGGACTTTATAATGTTAGGACTTAATTAGGACTTGATATTTTTAGGACTTAATTAGGACTTGACAATTTTAGGACTTAATTAGGACTTGATAATTTTAGGACTTAATTAGGACTTAATAATTTTAGGACTTAATTAGGACTTGCTAATTTTAGGACCTTATTAGTACTTGATGATTTGAGGACTTAATTAGGACTTGATAATTTTAGGACTTAATTAGGACTTGATAATTTTAGGACTTAATTAGGACTTGCTAATTTTAGGACTTAATTAGTACTTGATGATTTGAGGACTTAATTAGGACTTGCTAATTTTAGGACTTAATTAGGACTTGATATTTTTAGGACTTAATTAGGACTTGACAATTTTAGGACTAAATTAGGACTTGACAATTTTAGGACTTAATTAGGACTTGATAATTTTAGGACTTAATTAGGACTTCATATTTTTAGGACTTAATTAGGACTTGACAATTTTAGGACTTAATTAGGACTTGATAATTTTAGGACTTAATTAGGACTTGATAATTTTAGGACTTAATTAGGACTTGATATTTTTAGGACATAATTAGGACTTGATATTTTTAGGACTTAATTAGGACTTGACAATTTTAGGACTTAATTAGGACTTGATAATTTTAGGACTTAATTAGGACTTAATAATTTTAGGACTTAATTAGGACTTGCTAATTTTAGGACTTAATTAGTACTTGATGATTTGAGGACTTAATTAGGACTTGATAATTTTAGGACTTAATTAGGACTTGATATTTTTAGGACTTAATTAGAACTTGACAATTTTAGGACTTAATTAGGACTTGATAATTTTAGGACTTAATTAGGACTTAATAATTTTAGGACTTAATTAGGACTTGCTAATTTTAGGACTTAATTAGTACTTGATGATTTTAGGACTTAATTAGGACTTTATAATGTTAGGACTTATTTAGGACTTGATATTTTTAGGACTTAATTAGGACTTGACAATTTTAGGACTTAATTAGGACTTGATAATTTTAGGACTTAATTAGGACTTAATAATTTTAGGACTTAATTAGGACTTGCTAATTTTAGGACCTTATTAGTACTTGATGATTTGAGGACTTAATTAGGACTTGATAATTTTAGGACTTAATTAGGACTTGATAATTTTAGGACTTAATTAGGACTTAATAATTTTAGGACTTAATTAGGACTTGCTAATTTTAGGACTTAATTAGTACTTGATGATTTAAGGACTTAATTAGGACTTGATAATTTTAGGACTTAATTAGGACTTGACAATTTTAGGACTTAATTAGGACTTGATAATTTTAGGATTTAATTAGGACTTGATAATTTTAGGACTTAATTAGGACTTGATAATTTTAGGACTTAATTAGGACTTGATATTTTTAGGTCATAATTAGGACTTGACAATTTTAGGACTTAATTAGGACTTGATAATTTTAGGACTTAATTAGGACTTGATAATTTTAGGACTTAATTAGGACTTGATAATTTTAGGACTTAATTAGGACTTGATAATTTTAGGACTTAATTAGGACTTGATAATTTTGGGACTTAATTAGGACTTGATAATTTTAGGACTTAATTAGGACTTGATAATTTTAGGACTTAATTAGGACTTGACAATTTTAGGACTTAATTAGAACTTGATAATTTTAGGACTTAATTAGGACTTGATATTTTTAGGATTTAATTAGGACTTGACAATTTTAGGACTTAATTAGGACTT
The DNA here is from genome assembly GCA_037103525.1 of Ganaspis brasiliensis. Classification (NCBI taxonomy): domain Eukaryota; kingdom Metazoa; phylum Arthropoda; class Insecta; order Hymenoptera; family Figitidae; genus Ganaspis; species Ganaspis brasiliensis. The sequence continues at coordinate 587,867 of JAZKLR010000533.1, read as the reverse complement.
GATAATTTTAGGACTTAATTAGGACTTAATAATTTTAGGACCTTATTAGTACTTGATGATTTGAGGACTTAATTAGGACTTGATAATTTTAGGACTTAATTAGGACTTGATAATTTTAGGACTTAATTAGGACTTAATAATTTTAGGACTTAATTAGGACTTGCTAATTTTAGGACTTAATTAGTACTTGATGATTTGAGGACTTAATTAGGACTTGATAATTTTAGGACTTAATTAGGACTTGATATTTTTAGGTCATAATTAGGACTTGACAATTTTAGGACTTAATTAGGACTTGATAATTTTAGGACTTAATTAGGACTTGATAATTTTAGGACTTAATTAGGACTTGATAATTTTAGGACTTAATTAGGACTTGATAATTTTAGGACTTAATTAGGACTTGATAATTTTGGGACTTAATTAGGACTTGATAATTTTAGGACTTAATTAGGACTTGATAATTTTAGGACTTAATTAGGACTTGACAATTTTAGGACTTAATTAGAACTTGATAATTTTAGGACTTAATTAGGACTTGATATTTTTAGGATTTAATTAGGACTTGACAATTTTAGGACTTAATTAGGACTTGATAATTTTAGGACTTAATTAGGACTTAATAATTTTAGGACTTAATTAGGACTTGCTAATTTTAGGACTTAATTAGTACTTGATGATTTTAGGACTTAATTAGGACTTGATAATTTTAGGACTTAATTAGGACTTGATATTTTTAGGATTTAATTAGGACTTGACAATTTTAGGACTTAATTAGGACTTGATAATTTTAGGACTTAATTAGGACTTAATAATTTTAGGACTTAATTAGGACTTGCTAATTTTAGGACTTAATTAGTACTTGATGATTTTAGGACTTAATTAGGACTTGATAATTTTAGGACTTAATTAGGACTTGATATTTTTAGGACTTAATTAGGACTTGACAATTTTAGGACTTAATTAGGACTTGATAATTTTAGGACTTAATTAGGACTTAATAGTTTTAGGACTTAATTAGAACTTGCTAATTTTAGGACTTAATTAGGACTTGTCATTTTTAGGACTTAATTAGGACTTGACAATTTTAGGACTTAATTAGGACTTGACAATTTTAGGACTTAATTAGTACTTGATGATTTTAGGACTTAATTAGGACTTGACAATTTTAGGATTTAATTAGGACTTGATAATTTTAGGACTTAATTAGGACTTGATAATTTTGGGACTTAATTAGGACTTGATAATTTTAGGACTTAATTAGGACTTGATAATTTTAGGACTTAATTAGGACTTGACAATTTTAGGACTAAATTAGAACTTGATAATTTTAGGACTTAATTAGGACTTGATATTTTTAGGATTTAATTAGGACTTGACAATTTTGGGACTTAATTAGGACTTGCTAATTTTAGGACTTAATTAGGACTTGATATTTTTAGGACTTAATTAGGACTTGACAATTTTAGGACTAAATTAGGACTTGACAATTTTAGGACTTAATTAGGACTTGATAATTTTAGGACTTAATTAGGACTTGATATTTTTAGGACTTAATTAGGACTTGACAATTTTAGGACTTAATTAGGACTTGATAATTTTAGGACTTAATTAGGACTTAATAATTTTAGGACTTAATTAGGACTTGCTAATTTTAGGACTTAATTAGTACTTGATGATTTGAGGACTTAATTAGGACTTGATAATTTTAGGACTTAATTAGGACTTGATATTTTTAGGACTTAATTAGAACTTGACAATTTTAGGACTTAATTAGGACTTGATAATTTTAGGACTTAATTAGGACTTAATAATTTTAGGACTTAATTAGGACTTGCTAATTTTAGGACTTAATTAGTACTTGATGATATTAGGACTTAATTAGGACTTGCTAATTTTAGGACTTAATTAGTACTTGATGATTTTAGGACTTAATTAGGACTTTATAATGTTAGGACTTAATTAGGACTTGATATTTTTAGGACTTAATTAGGACTTGACAATTTTAGGACTTAATTAGGACTTGATAATTTTAGGACTTAATTAGGACTTAATAATTTTAGGACTTAATTAGGACTTGCTAATTTTAGGACCTTATTAGTACTTGATGATTTGAGGACTTAATTAGGACTTGATAATTTTAGGACTTAATTAGGACTTGATAATTTTAGGACTTAATTAGGACTTAATAAGTTTAGGACTTAATTAGGACTTGCTAATTTTAGGACTTAATTAGTACTTGATGATTTAAGGACTTAATTAGGACTTGATAATTTTAGGACTTAATTAGGACTTGATATTTTTAGGACTTAATTAGGACTTAACAATTTTAGGACTTAATTAGTACTTGATTATTTGAGGACTTAATTAGGACTTGATAATTTTAGGACTTAATTAGGACTTGATATTTTTAGGACTTAATTAGGACTTGACAATTTTAGGACTTAATTAGGACTTGATAATTTTAGGACTTAATTAGGACTTAATAATTTTAGGACTTAATTAGGACTTGATAATTTTAGGACTAAATTAGGACTTGATAATTTTAGGACTTAATTAGGGCTTGATGATTTTAGGACTTAATAAGGACTTGATAATTTTAGGACCTTATTAGGACTTGATATTTTTAGGACTTAATTAGGACTTGCCAATTTTAGGACTTAATTAGGACTTGATAATTTTAGGACTTAATTAGGACTTGATAATTTTAGGACTTAATTAGGACTTGATAATTTTAGGACTTAATTAGGACTTGACAATTTTAGGACTTAATTAGGACTTGATACTTTTAGGACTTAATTAGGACTTGATAATTTTAGGACTTAATTAGGACTTGATAATTTTAGGACTTAATTAGGACTTGATATTTTTAGGTCATAATTAGGACTTGACAATTTTAGGACTTAATTAGGACTTGATAATTTTAGGACTTAATTAGGACTTGATAATTTTAGGACTTAATTAGGACTTGATAATTTTAGGACTTAATTAGGACTTGATAATTTTAGGACTTAATTAGGACTTGATAATTTTGGGACTTAATTAGGACTTGATAATTTTAGGACTTAATTAGGACTTGATAATTTTAGGACTTAATTAGGACTTGACAATTTTAGGACTTAATTAGAACTTGATAATTTTAGGACTTAATTAGGACTTGATATTTTTAGGATTTAATTAGGACTTGACAATTTTAGGACTTAATTAGGACTTTATAATTTTAGGACTTAATTAGGACTTAATAATTTTAGGACTTAATTAGGACTTGCTAATTTTAGGACTTAATTAGTACTTGATGATTTTAGGACTTAATTAGGACTTGATATTTTTAGGACTTAATCAGGACTTGATATTTTTAGGACTTAATTAGGACTTGACAATTTTAGGACTTAATTAGGACTTGATAATTTTAGGACTTAATTAGGACTTAATAGTTTTAGGACTTAATTAGAACTTGCTAATTTTAGGACTTAATTAGGACTTGATATTTTTAGGACTTAATTAGGACTTGACAATTTTAGGACTTAATTAGGACTTGACAATTTTAGGACTTAATTAGGACTTGATAATTTTAGGACTTAATTAGGACTTGATATTTTTAGGACTTAATTAGGACTTGACAATTTTAGGACTTAATTAGGACTTGATAATTTTAGGACTTAATTAGGACTTGATAATTTTAGGACTTAATTAGGACTTGATATTTTTAGGACATAATTAGGACTTGATATTTTTAGGACTTAATTAGGACTTGACAATTTTAGGACTTAATTAGGACTTGATAATTTTAGGACTTAATTAGGACTTAATAATTTTAGGACTTAATTAGGACTTGCTAATTTTAGGACTTAATTAGTACTTGATGATTTGAGGACTTAATTAGGACTTGATAATTTTAGGACTTAATTAGGACTTGATATTTTTAGGACTTAATTAGAACTTGACAATTTTAGGACTTAATTAGGGCTTGATAATTTTAGGACTTAATTAGGACTTAATAATTTTAGGACTTAATTAGGACTTGCTAATTTTAGGACTTAATTAGTACTTGATGATTTTAGGACTTAATTAGGACTTGATAATTTTAGGACTTAATTAGGACTTGATAATTTTAGGACTTAATTAGGACTTAATAATTTTAGGACTTAATTAGGACTTGCTAATTTTAGGACTTAATTAGTACTTGATGATTTTAGGACTTAATTAGGACTTGATAATTTTAGGACTTAATTAGGACTTGATATTTTTAGGACTTAATTAGGACTTGACAATTTTAGGACTTAATTAGTACTTGATGATTTGAGGACTTAATTAGGACTTGATAATTTTAGGACTTAATTAGGACTTGATATTTTTAGGACTTAATTAGGACTTGACAATTTTAGGACTTAATTAGGACTTGATAATTTTAGGACTTAATTAGGACTTAATAATTTTAGGACTTAATTAGGACTTGCTAATTTTAGGACTTAATTAGTACTTGATGATTTTAGGACTTAATTAGGACTTGATAATTTTAGGCCTTAATTAGGACTTGATATTTTTAGGACTTAATTAGGACTTGATATTTTTAGGTCATAATTAGGACTTGACAATTTTAGGACTTAATTAGGACTTGATAATTTTAGGACTTAATTAGGACTTGATAATTTTAGGACTTAATTAGGACTTGATAATTTTAGGACTTAATTAGGACTTGATATTTTTAGGACTTAATTAGGACTTGACAATTTTAGGACTTAATTAGGACTTGATAATTTTAGGACTTAATTAGGACTTATTAATTTTAGGACTTAATTAGGACTTGCTAATTTTAGGACTTAATTAGTACTTGATGATTTGAGGACTTAATTAGGACTTGATAATTTTAGGACTTAATTAGGACTTGATATTTTTAGGACTTAATTAGAACTTGACAATTTTAGGACTTAATTAGGGCTTGATAATTTTAGGACTTAATTAGGACTTAATAATTTTAGGACTTAATTAGGACTTGCTAATTTTAGGACTTAATTAGTACTTGATGATTTTAGGACTTAATTAGGACTTGATAATTTTAGGACTTAATTAGGACTTGATATTTTTAGGACTTAATTAGGACTTGACAATTTTAGGACTTAATTAGTACTTGATGATTTGAGGACTTAATTAGGACTTGATAATTTTAGGACTTAATTAGGACTTGATATTTTTAGGACTTAATTAGGACTTGACAATTTTAGGACTTAATTAGGACTTGATAATTTTAGGACTTAATTAGGACTTAATAATTTTAGGACTTAATTAGGACTTGCTAATTTTAGGACTTAATTAGTACTTGATGATTTTAGGACTTAATTAGGACTTGATAATTTTAGGACTTAATTAGGACTTGATAATTTTAGGACTTAATTAGGACTTAATAATTTTAGGACTTAATTAGGACTTGCTAATTTTAGGACTTAATTAGTACTTGATGATTTTAGGACTTAATTAGGACTTGATAATTTTAGGACTTAATTAGGACTTAATAATTTTAGGACTTAATTAGGACTTGCTAATTTTAGGACTTAATTAGTACTTGATGATTTTAGGACTTAATTAGGACTTGATAATTTTAGGACTTAATTAGGACTTGATATTTTTAGGTCATAATTAGGACTTGACAATTTTAGGACTTAATTAGGACTTGATAATTTTAGGACTTAATTAGGACTTAATAATTTTAGGACTTAATTAGGACTTGCTAATTTTAGGACTTAATTAGTACTTGATGATTTTAGGACTTAATTAGGACTTGATAATTTTAGGACTTAATTAGGACTTGATAATTTTAGGACTTAATTAGGACTTGATAATTTTGGGACTTAATTAGGACTTGATAATTTTAGGACTTAATTAGGACTTGATAATTTTAGGACTTAATTAGGACTTGACAATTTTAGGACTTAATTAGAACTTGATAATTTTAGGACTTAATTAGGACTTGATATTTTTAGGATTTAATTAGGACTTGACAATTTTAGGACTTAATTAGGACTTGATAATTTTAGGACTTAATTAGGACTTAATAATTTTAGGACTTAATTAGGACTTGCTAATTTTAGGACTTAATTAGTACTTGATGATTTTAGGACTTAATTAGGACTTGATATTTTTAGGACTTAATCAGGACTTGATATTTTTAGGACTTAATTAGGACTTGACAATTTTAGGACTTAATTAGGACTTGATAATTTTAGGACTTAATTAGGACTTAATAGTTTTAGGACTTAATTAGAACTTGCTAATTTTAGGACTTAATTAGGACTTGATATTTTTAGGACTTAATTAGGACTTGACAATTTTAGGACTTAATTAGGACTTGACAATTTTAGGACTTAATTAGGACTTGATAATTTTAGGACTTAATTAGGACTTGATATTTTTAGGACTTAATTAGGACTTGACAATTTTAGGACTTGATAATTTTAGGACTTAATTAGGACTTGATAATTTTAGGACTTAATTAGGACTTGATATTTTTAGGACATAATTAGGACTTGATATTTTTAGGACTTAATTAGGACTTGACAATTTTAGGACTTAATTAGGACTTGATAATTTTAGGACTTAATTAGGACTTAATAATTTTAGGACTTAATTAGGACTTGCTAATTTTAGGACTTAATTAGTACTTGATGATTTGAGGACTTAATTCGGACTTGATAATTTTAGGACTTAATTAGGACTTGATATTTTTAGGACTTAATTAGAACTTGACAATTTTAGGACTTAATTAGGGCTTGATAATTTTAGGACTTAATTAGGACTTAATAATTTTAGGACTTAATTAGGACTTGCTAATTTTAGGACTTAATTAGTACTTGATGATTTTAGGACTTAATTAGGACTTGATAATTTTAGGACTTAATTAGGACTTGATAATTTTAGGACTTAATTAGGACTTAATAATTTTAGGACTTAATTAGGTCTTGCTAATTTTAGGACTTAATTAGTACTTGATGATTTTAGGACTTAATTAGGACTTGATAATTTTAGGACTTAATTAGGACTTGATATTTTTAGGACTTAATTAGGACTTGACAATTTTAGGACTTAATTAGTACTTGATGATTTGAGGACTTAATTAGGACTTGATAATTTTAGGACTTAATTAGGACTTGATATTTTTAGGACTTAATTAGGACTTGACAATTTTAGGACTTAATTAGGACTTGATAATTTTAGGACTTAATTAGGACTTAATAATTTTAGGACTTAATTAGGACTTGCTAATTTTAGGACTTAATTAGTACTTGATGATTTTAGGACTTAATTAGGACTTGATAATTTTAGGCCTTAATTAGGACTTGATATTTTTAGGACTTAATTAGGACTTGATATTTTTAGGTCATAATTAGGACTTGACAATTTTAGGACTTAATTAGGACTTGATAATTTTAGGACTTAATTAGGACTTGATAATTTTAGGACTTAATTAGGACTTGATAATTTTAGGACTTAATTAGGACTTGATATTTTTAGGACTTAATTAGGACTTGACAATTTTAGGACTTAATTAGGACTTGATAATTTTAGGACTTAATTAGGACTTAATAATTTTAGGACTTAATTAGGACTTGCTAATTTTAGGACTTAATTAGTACTTGATGATTTGAGGACTTAATTAGGACTTGATAATTTTAGGACTTAATTAGGACTTGATATTTTTAGGACTTAATTAGAACTTGACAATTTTAGGACTTAATTAGGGCTTGATAATTTTAGGACTTAATTAGGACTTGATAATTTTAGGACTAAATTAGGACTTGATAATTTTAGGACTTAATTAGGACTTGATAATTTTAGGACTTAATTAGGACTTGACAATTTTAGGACTTAATTAGAACTCGATAATTTTAGGACTTAATTAGGACTTGATATTTTTAGGACTTAATTAGGACTTGATAATTTTAGGACTTAATTAGGAGTTGATAATTTTAGGACTTAATTAGGCCTTGATAAATTTTTAAGACTTAATTAGGACTTGATATTTTTAGGACTTAATTAGGACTTGACAATTTTAGGACTTAATTAGGACTTGATAATTTTAGGACTTAATTAGGACTTAATAATTTTAGGACTTAATTAGGACTTGCTAATTTTAGGACTTAATTAGTACTTGATGATTTGAGGACTTAATTCGGACTTGATAATTTTAGGACTTAATTAGGACTTGATATTTTTAGGACTTAATTAGAACTTGACAATTTTAGGACTTAATTAGGGCTTGATAATTTTAGGACTTAATTAGGACTTAATAATTTTAGGACTTAATTAGGACTTGCTAATTTTAGGACTTAATTAGTACTTGATGATTTTAGGACTTAATTAGGACTTGATAATTTTAGGACTTAATTAGGACTTGATAATTTTAGGACTTAATTAGGACTTAATAATTTTAGGACTTAATTAGGTCTTGCTAATTTTAGGACTTAATTAGTACTTGATGATTTTAGGACTTAATTAGGACTTGATAATTTTAGGACTTAATTAGGACTTGATATTTTTAGGACTTAATTAGGACTTGACAATTTTAGGACTTAATTAGTACTTGATGATTTGAGGACTTAATTAGGACTTGATAATTTTAGGACTTAATTAGGACTTGATATTTTTAGGACTTAATTAGGACTTGACAATTTTAGGACTTAATTAGGACTTGATAATTTTAGGACTTAATTAGGACTTAATAATTTTAGGACTTAATTAGGACTTGCTAATTTTAGGACTTAATTAGTACTTGATGATTTTAGGACTTAATTAGGACTTGATAATTTTAGGCCTTAATTAGGACTTGATATTTTTAGGACTTAATTAGGACTTGATATTTTTAGGTCATAATTAGGACTTGACAATTTTAGGACTTAATTAGGACTTGATAATTTTAGGACTTAATTAGGACTTGATAATTTTAGGACTTAATTAGGACTTGATAATTTTAGGACTTAATTAGGACTTGATATTTTTAGGACTTAATTAGGACTTGACAATTTTAGGACTTAATTAGGACTTGATAATTTTAGGACTTAATTAGGACTTAATAATTTTAGGACTTAATTAGGACTTGCTAATTTTAGGACTTAATTAGTACTTGATGATTTGAGGACTTAATTAGGACTTGATAATTTTAGGACTTAATTAGGACTTGATATTTTTAGGACTTAATTAGAACTTGACAATTTTAGGACTTAATTAGGGCTTGATAATTTTAGGACTTAATTAGGACTTAATAATTTTAGGACTTAATTAGGACTTGCTAATTTTAGGACTTAATTAGTACTTGATGATTTTAGGACTTAATTAGGACTTGATAATTTTAGGACTTAATTAGGACTTGATGATTTTAGGACTTAATTAGGACTTGATAATTTTAGGACTTAATTAGGACTTGATATTTTTAGGACTTAATTAGGACTTGACAATTTTAGGACTTAATTAGTACTTGATGATTTGAGGACTTAATTAGGACTTGATAATTTTAGGACTTAATTAGGACTTGATATTTTTAGGACTTAATTAGGACTTGACAATTTTAGGACTTAATTAGGACTTGATAATTTTAGGACTTAATTAGGACTTAATAATTTTAGGACTTAATTAGGACTTGCTAATTTTAGGACTTAATTAGTACTTGATGATTTTAGGACTTAATTAGGACTTGATAATTTTAGGACTTAATTAGGACTTGATAATTTTAGGACTTAATTAGGACTTAATAATTTTAGGACTTAATTAGGACTTGCTAATTTTAGGACTTAATTAGTACTTGATGATTTTAGGACTTAATTAGGACTTGATAATTTTAGGACTTAATTAGGACTTAATATTTTTAGGACTTAATTAGGACTTGCTAATTTTAGGACTTAATTAGTACTTGATGATTTTAGGACTTAATTAGGACTTGATAATTTTAGGACTTAATTAGGACTTGATATTTTTAGGTCATAATTAGGACTTGACAATTTTAGGACTTAATTAGGACTTGCTAATTTTAGGACTTAATTAGTACTTGATGATTTTAGGACTTAATTAGGACTTGATAATTTTAGGACTTAATTAGGACTTGATATTTTTAGGACTTAATTAGGACTTGACAATTTTAGGACTTAATTAGTACTTGATGATTTGAGGACTTAATTAGGACTTGATAATTTTAGGACTTAATTAGGACTTGATATTTTTAGGACTTAATTAGGACTTGACAATTTTAGGACTTAATTAGGACTTGATAATTTTAGGACTTAATTAGGACTTAATAATTTTAGGACTTAATTAGGACTTGCTAATTTTAGGACTTAATTAGTACTTGATGATTTTAGGACTTAATTAGGACTTGATAATTTTAGGACTTAATTAGGACTTGATAATTTTAGGACTTAATTAGGACTTAATAATTTTAGGACTTAATTAGGACTTGCTAATTTTAGGACTTAATTAGTACTTGATGATTTTAGGACTTAATTAGGACTTGATAATTTTAGGACTTAATTAGGACTTAATATTTTTAGGACTTAATTAGGACTTGCTAATTTTAGGACTTAATTAGTACTTGATGATTTTAGGACTTAATTAGGACTTGATAATTTTAGGACTTAATTAGGACTTGATATTTTTAGGTCATAATTAGGACTTGACAATTTTAGGACTTAATTAGGACTTGATAATTTTAGGACTTAATTAGGACTTAATAATTTTAGGACTTAATTAGGACTTGCTAATTTTAGGACTTAATTAGTACTTGATGATTTTAGGACTTAATTAGGACTTGATAATTTTAGGACTTAATTAGGACTTGATATTTTTAGGTCATAATTAGGACTTGACAATTTTAGGACTTAATTAGGACTTGATAATTTTAGGACTTAATTAGGACTTGACAATTTTAGGACTTAATTAGAACTTGATAATTTTAGGACTTAATTAGGACTTGATATTTTTAGGACTTAATTAGGACTTGACAATTTTAGGACTTAATTAGGACTTGATAATTTTAGGACTTAATTAGGACTTAATAATTTTAGGACTTAATTAGGACTTGCTAATTTTAGGACTTAATTAGGACTTGATATTTTTAGGACTTAATTAGGACTTGATAATTTTAGGACTTAATTAGGACTTGATAATTTTAGGACTTAATTAGGACTTGATATTTTTAGGACTTAATTAGGACTTGACAATTTTAGGACTTAATTAGGACTTGATAATTTTAGGACTTAATTAGGACTTAATAATTTTAGGACTTAATTAGGACTTGCTAATTTTAGGACTTAATTAGTACTTGATGATTTGAGGACTTAATTAGGACTTGATAATTTTAGGACTTAATTAGGACTTGATATTTTTAGGACTTAATTAGAACTTGACAATTTTAGGACTTAATTAGGGCTTGATAATTTTAGGACTTAATTAGGACTTAATAATTTTAGGACTTAATTAGGACTTGCTAATTTTAGGACTTAATTAGTACTTGATGATTTTAGGACTTAATTAGGACTTGATAATTTTAGGACTTAATTAGGACTTGATAATTTTAGGACTTAATTAGGACTTAATAATTTTAGGACTTAATTAGGACTTGCTAATTTTAGGACTTAATTAGTACTTGATGATTTTAGGACTTAATTAGGACTTGATAATTTTAGGACTTAATTAGGACTTGATATTTTTAGGACTTAATTAGGACTTGACAATTTTAGGACTTAATTAGTACTTGATGATTTTAGGACTTAATTAGGACTTGATAATTTTAGGACTTAATTAGGACTTGATAATTTTAGGACTTAATTAGGACTTAATAATTTTAGGACTTAATTAGGACTTGCTAATTTTAGGACTTAATTAGTACTTGATGATTTTAGGACTTAATTAGGACTTGATAATTTTAGGACTTAATTAGGACTTAATAATTTTAGGACTTAATTAGGACTTGCTAATTTTAGGACTTAATTAGTACTTGATGATTTTAGGACTTAATTAGGACTTGATAATTTTAGGACTTAATTAGGACTTGATATTTTTAGGTCATAATTAGGACTTGACAATTTTAGGACTTAATTAGGACTTGATAATTTTAGGACTTAATTAGGACTTAATAATTTTAGGACTTAATTAGGACTTGCTAATTTTAGGACTTAATTAGTACTTGATGATTTTAGGACTTAATTAGGACTTGATAATTTTAGGACTTAATTAGGACTTGATATTTTTAGGTCATAATTAGGACTTGACAATTTTAGGACTTAATTAGGACTTGATAATTTTAGGACTTAATTAGGACTTGACAATTTTAGGACTTAATTAGAACTTGATAATTTTAGGACTTAATTAGGACTTGATATTTTTAGGACTTAATTAGGACTTGATAATTTTAGGACTTAATTAGGAGTTGATAATTTTAGGACTTAATTAGGCCTTGATAAATTTTTAAGACTTAATTAGGACTTGATATTTTTAGGACTTAATTAGGACTTGATAATTTTAGGACTTAATTAGGACTTGATAATTTTAGGACTAAATTAGGACTTGATAATTTTAGGACTTAATTAGGACTTGATGATTTTAGGACTTAATAAGGACTTGATAATTTTAGGACCTTATTAGGACTTGATATTTTTAGGACTTAATTAGGACTTGCCAATTTTAGGACTTAATTAGGACTTGATAATTTTAGGACTTAATTAGGACTTGATAATTTTAGGACTTAATTAGGACTTGATAATTTTAGGACTTAATTAGGACTTGACAATTTTAGGACTTAATTAGGACTTGATAATTTTAGGACTTAATTAGGACTTGATAATTTTAGGACTTAATTAGGACTTGATAATTTTAGGACTTAATTAGGACTTGATAATTTTAGGACTTAATTAGGACTTGATAATTTTGGGACTTAATTAGGACTTGATAATTTTAGGACTTAATTAGGACTTGATAATTTTAGGACTTAATTAGGACTTGACAATTTTAGGACTTAATTAGAACTTGATAATTTTAGGACTTAATTAGGACTTGATATTTTTAGGATTTAATTAGGACTTGACAATTTTAGGACTTAATTAGGACTTGATAATTTTAGGACTTAATTAGGACTTAATAATTTTAGGACTTAATTAGGACTTGCTAATTTTAGGACTTAATTAGTACTTGATGATTTTAGGACTTAATTAGGACTTGATAATTTTAGGACTTAATTAGGACTTGATATTTTTAGGACTTAATTAGGACTTGACAATTTTAGGACTTAATTAGGACTTGATAATTTTAGGACTTAATTAGGACTTAATAGTTTTAGGACTTAATTAGAACTTGCTAATTTTAGGACTTAATTAGGACTTGATATTTTTAGGACTTAATTAGGACTTGACAGTTTTAGGACTTAATTAGGACTTGACAATTTTAGGACTTAATTAGGACTTGATAATTTTAGGACTTAATTAGGACTTGATATTTTTAGGACTTAATTAGGACTTGACAATTTTAGGACTTAATTAGGACTTGATAATTTTAGGACTTAATTAGGACTTGATAATTTTAGGACTTAATTAGGACTTGATAATTTGAGGATTTAATTAGGACTTGACAATTTTAGGACTTAATTAGGACTTGCTAATTTTAGGACTTAATTAGGACTTGATATTTTTAGGACTTAATTAGGACTTGACAATTTTAGGACTAAATTAGGACTTGACAATTTTAGGACTTAATTAGGACTTGATAATTTTAGGACTTAATTAGGACTTCATATTTTTAGGACTTAATTAGGACTTGACAATTTTAGGACTTAATTAGGACTTGATAATTTTAGGACTTAATTAGGACTTGATAATTTTAGGACTTAATTAGGACTTGATATTTTTAGGACATAATTAGGACTTGATATTTTTAGGACTTAATTAGGACTTGACAATTTTAGGACTTAATTAGGACTTGATAATTTTAGGACTTAATTAGGACTTAATAATTTTAGGACTTAATTAGGACTTGCTAATTTTAGGACTTAATTAGTACTTGATGATTTGAGGACTTAATTAGGACTTGATAATTTTAGGACTTAATTAGGACTTGATATTTTTAGGACTTAATTAGAACTTGACAATTTTAGGACTTAATTAGGACTTGATAATTTTAGGACTTAATTAGGACTTAATAATTTTAGGACTTAATTAGGACTTGCTAATTTTAGGACTTAATTAGTACTTGATGATTTTAGGACTTAATTAGGACTTGCTTATTTTAGGACTTAATTAGTACTTGATGATTTTAGGACTTAATTAGGACTTTATAATGTTAGGACTTAATTAGGACTTGATATTTTTAGGACTTAATTAGGACTTGACAATTTTAGGACTTAATTAGGACTTGATAATTTTAGGACTTAATTAGGACTTAATAATTTTAGGACTTAATTAGGACTTGCTAATTTTAGGACCTTATTAGTACTTGATGATTTGAGGACTTAATTAGGACTTGATAATTTTAGGACTTAATTAGGACTTGATAATTTTAGGACTTAATTAGGACTTAATAATTTTAGGACTTAATTAGGACTTGCTAATTTTAGGACTTAATTAGTACTTGATGATTTAAGGACTTAATTAGGACTTGATAATTTTAGGACTTAATTAGGACTTGATATTTTTAGGACTTAATTAGGACTTAACAATTTTAGGACTTAATTAGTACTTGATGATTTGAGGACTTAATTAGGACTTGATAATTTTAGGACTTAATTAGGACTTGATATTTTTAGGACTTAATTAGGACTTGACAATTTTAGGACTTAATTAGGACTTGATAATTTTAGGACTTAATTAGGACTTAATAATTTTAGGACTTAATTAGGACTTGATAATTTTAGGACTAAATTAGGACTTGATAATTTTAGGACTTAATTAGGGCTTGATGATTTTAGGACTTAATAAGGACTTGATAATTTTAGGACCTTATTAGGACTTGATATTTTTAGGACTTAATTAGGACTTGCCAATTTTAGGACTTAATTAGGACTTGATAATTTTAGGACTTAATTAGGACTTGATAATTTTAGGACTTAATTAGGACTTGATAATTTTAGGACTTAATTAGGACTTGACAATTTTAGGACTTAATTAGGACTTGATACTTTTAGGACTTAATTAGGACTTGATAATTTTAGGACTTAATTAGGACTTGATAATTTTAGGACTTAATTAGGACTTGATAATTTTAGGACTTAATTAGGACTTGATAATTTTAGGACTTAATTAGGACTTGATAATTTTGGGACTTAATTAGGACTTGATAATTTTAGGACTTAATTAGGACTTGATAATTTTAGGACTTAATTAGGACTTGACAATTTTAGGACTTAATTAGAACTTGATAATTTTAGGACTTAATTAGGACTTGATATTTTTAGGATTTAATTAGGACTTGACAATTTTAGGACTTAATTAGGACTTGATAATTTTAGGACTTAATTAGTACTTGATGATTTGAGGACTTAATTAGGACTTGATAATTTTAGGACTTAATTAGGACTTGATATTTTTAGGACTTAATTAGGACTTGACAATTTTAGGACTTAATTAGGACTTGATAATTTTAGGACTTAATTAGGACTTAATAATTTTAGGACTTAATTAGGACTTGCTAATTTTAGGACTTAATTAGTACTTGATGATTTTAGGACTTAATTAGGACTTGATAATTTTAGGACTTAATTAGGACTTGATATTTTTAGGTCATAATTAGGACTTGACAATTTTAGGACTTAATTAGGACTTGATAATTTTAGGAC
Organism: Ganaspis brasiliensis; assembly: GCA_037103525.1. Classification (NCBI taxonomy): domain Eukaryota; kingdom Metazoa; phylum Arthropoda; class Insecta; order Hymenoptera; family Figitidae; genus Ganaspis; species Ganaspis brasiliensis. The sequence goes on along the minus strand of JAZKLR010000533.1, from coordinate 572,065 downwards.
TTAATTAGGACTTGATAATTTTAGGACTTAATTAGGACTTGATAATTTTAGGACTTAATTAGGACTTGATAATTTTAGGACTTAATTAGAACTTGAAAATTTTGGGACTTAATTAGGACTTGATAATTTTAGGACTTAATTAGGACTTGATAATTTTAGGACTTAATTAGGACTTGACAATTTTAGGACTTAATTAGAACTTGATAATTTTAGGACTTAATTAGGACTTGATATTTTTAGGACTTAATTAGGACTTGATAATTTTAGGACTTAATTAGGAGTTGATAATTTTAGGACTTAATTAGGCCTTGATAAATTTTTAAGACTTAATTAGGACTTGATATTTTTAGGACTTAATTAGGACTTGATAATTTTAGGACTTAATTAGGACTTGATAATTTTAGGACTAAATTAGGACTTGATAATTTTAGGACTTAATTAGGACTTGATGATTTTAGGACTTAATAAGGACTTGATAATTTTAGGACCTTATTAGGACTTGATATTTTTAGGACTTAATTAGGACTTGCCAATTTTAGGACTTAATTAGGACTTGATAATTTTAGGACTTAATTAGGACTTGATAATTTTAGGACTTAATTAGGACTTGATAATTTTAGGACTTAATTAGGACTTGACAATTTTAGGACTTAATTAGGACTTGATAATTTTAGGACTTAATTAGGACTTGATAATTTTAGGACTTAATTAGGACTTGATAATTTTAGGACTTAATTAGGACTTGATAATTTTAGGACTTAATTAGGACTTGATAATTTTGGGACTTAATTAGGACTTGATAATTTTAGGACTTAATTAGGACTTGATAATTTTAGGACTTAATTAGGACTTGACAATTTTAGGACTTAATTAGAACTTGATAATTTTAGGACTTAATTAGGACTTGATATTTTTAGGATTTAATTAGGACTTGACAATTTTAGGACTTAATTAGGACTTGATAATTTTAGGACTTAATTAGGACTTAATAATTTTAGGACTTAATTAGGACTTGCTAATTTTAGGACTTAATTAGTACTTGATGATTTTAGGACTTAATTAGGACTTGATAATTTTAGGACTTAATTAGGACTTGATATTTTTAGGACTTAATTAGGACTTGACAATTTTAGGACTTAATTAGGACTTGATAATTTTAGGACTTAATTAGGACTTAATAGTTTTAGGACTTAATTAGAACTTGCTAATTTTAGGACTTAATTAGGACTTGATATTTTTAGGACTTAATTAGGACTTGATAATTTTAGGACTTAATTAGGACTTGATAATTTTAGGACTAAATTAGGACTTGATAATTTTAGGACTTAATTAGGACTTGATGATTTTAGGACTTAATAAGGACTTGATAATTTTAGGACCTTATTAGGACTTGATATTTTTAGGACTTAATTAGGACTTGCCAATTTTAGGACTTAATTAGGACTTGATAATTTTAGGACTTAATTAGGACTTGATATTTTTAGGACTTAATTAGGACTTGACAATTTTAGGACTTAATTAGGACTTGATAATTTTAGGACTTAATTAGGACTTAATAGTTTTAGGACTTAATTAGAACTTGCTAATTTTAGGACTTAATTAGGACTTGATAATTTTAGGACTTAATTAGGACTTGATAATTTTGGGACTTAATTAGGACTTGATAATTTTAGGACTTAATTAGGACTTGATAATTTTAGGACTTAATTAGGACTTGACAATTTTAGGACTTAATTAGAACTTGATAATTTTAGGACTTAATTAGGACTTGATATTTTTAGGATTTAATTAGGACTTGACAATTTTAGGACTTAATTAGGACTTGATAATTTTAGGACTTAATTAGGACTTAATAATTTTAGGACTTAATTAGGACTTGCTAATTTTAGGACTTAATTAGTACTTGATGATTTTAGGACTTAATTAGGACTTGATAATTTTAGGACTTAATTAGGACTTGATATTTTTAGGACTTAATTAGGACTTGACAATTTTAGGACTTAATTAGGACTTGATAATTTTAGGACTTAATTAGGACTTAATAGTTTTAGGACTTAATTAGAACTTGCTAATTTTAGGACTTAATTAGGACTTGATATTTTTAGGACTTAATTAGGACTTGATAATTTTAGGACTTAATTAGGACTTGATAATTTTAGGACTTAATTAGGACTTGATAATTTTAGGACTTAATTAGGACTTGATAATTTTAGGACTTAATTAGAACTTGAAAATTTTGGGACTTAATTAGGACTTGATAATTTTAGGACTTAATTAGGACTTGATAATTTTAGGACTTAATTAGGACTTGACAATTTTAGGACTTAATTAGGACTTGATAATTTTAGGACTTAATTAGGACTTAATAATTTTAGGACTTAATTAGGACTTGATAATTTTAGGACTTAATTAGGACTTCATATTTTTAGGACTTAATTAGGACTTGACAATTTTAGGACTTAATTAGGACTTGATAATTTTAGGACTTAATTAGGACTTGATAATTTTAGGACTTAATTAGGACTTGATATTTTTAGGACATAATTAGGACTTGATATTTTTAGGACTTAATTAGGACTTGACAATTTTAGGACTTAATTAGGACTTGATAATTTTAGGACTTAATTAGGACTTCATATTTTTAGGACTTAATTAGGACTTGACAATTTTAGGACTTAATTAGGACTTGATAATTTTAGGACTTAATTAGGACTTGATAATTTTAGGACTTAATTAGGACTTGATATTTTTAGGACATAATTAGGACTTGATATTTTTAGGACTTAATTAGGACTTGACAATTTTAGGACTTAATTAGGACTTGATAATTTTAGGACTTAATTAGGACTTAATAATTTTAGGACTTAATTAGGACTTGCTAATTTTAGGACTTAATTAGTACTTGATGATTTGAGGACTTAATTAGGACTTGATAATTTTAGGACTTAATTAGGACTTGATATTTTTAGGACTTAATTAGAACTTGACAATTTTAGGACTTAATTAGGACTTGATAATTTTAGGACTTAATTAGGACTTAATAATTTTAGGACTTAATTAGGACTTGCTAATTTTAGGACTTAATTAGTACTTGATGATTTTAGGACTTAATTAGGACTTGCTTATTTTAGGACTTAATTAGTACTTGATGATTTTAGGACTTAATTAGGACTTTATAATGTTAGGACTTAATTAGGACTTGATATTTTTAGGACTTAATTAGGACTTGACAATTTTAGGACTTAATTAGGACTTGATAATTTTAGGACTTAATTAGGACTTAATAATTTTAGGACTTAATTAGGACTTGCTAATTTTAGGACCTTATTAGTACTTGATGATTTGAGGACTTAATTAGGACTTGATAATTTTAGGACTTAATTAGGACTTGATAATTTTAGGACTTAATTAGGACTTAATAATTTTAGGACTTAATTAGGACTTGCTAATTTTAGGACTTAATTAGTACTTGATGATTTAAGGACTTAATTAGGACTTGATAATTTTAGGACTTAATTAGGACTTGATATTTTTAGGACTTAATTAGGACTTAACAATTTTAGGACTTAATTAGTACTTGATGATTTGAGGACTTAATTAGGACTTGATAATTTTAGGACTTAATTAGGACTTGATATTTTTAGGACTTAATTAGGACTTGACAATTTTAGGACTTAATTAGGACTTGATAATTTTAGGACTTAATTAGGACTTAATAATTTTAGGACTTAATTAGGACTTGATAATTTTAGGACTAAATTAGGACTTGATAATTTTAGGACTTAATTAGGGCTTGATGATTTTAGGACTTAATAAGGACTTGATAATTTTAGGACCTTATTAGGACTTGATATTTTTAGGACTTAATTAGGACTTGCCAATTTTAGGACTTAATTAGGACTTGATAATTTTAGGACTTAATTAGGACTTGATAATTTTAGGACTTAATTAGGACTTGATAATTTTAGGACTTAATTAGGACTTGACAATTTTAGGACTTAATTAGGACTTGATACTTTTAGGACTTAATTAGGACTTGATAATTTTAGGACTTAATTAGGACTTGATAATTTTAGGACTTAATTAGGACTTGATAATTTTAGGACTTAATTAGGACTTGATAATTTTAGGACTTAATTAGGACTTGATAATTTTGGGACTTAATTAGGACTTGATAATTTTAGGACTTAATTAGGACTTGATAATTTTAGGACTTAATTAGGACTTGACAATTTTAGGACTTAATTAGAACTTGATAATTTTAGGACTTAATTAGGACTTGATATTTTTAGGATTTAATTAGGACTTGACAATTTTAGGACTTAATTAGGACTTGATAATTTTAGGACTTAATTAGTACTTGATGATTTGAGGACTTAATTAGGACTTGATAATTTTAGGACTTAATTAGGACTTGATATTTTTAGGACTTAATTAGGACTTGACAATTTTAGGACTTAATTAGGACTTGATAATTTTAGGACTTAATTAGGACTTAATAATTTTAGGACTTAATTAGGACTTGCTAATTTTAGGACTTAATTAGTACTTGATGATTTTAGGACTTAATTAGGACTTGATAATTTTAGGACTTAATTAGGACTTGATATTTTTAGGTCATAATTAGGACTTGACAATTTTAGGACTTAATTAGGACTTGATAATTTTAGGACTTAATTAGGACTTGATAATTTTAGGACTTAATTAGGACTTGATAATTTTAGGACTTAATTAGGACTTGATAATTTTAGGACTTAATTAGAACTTGAAAATTTTGGGACTTAATTAGGACTTGATAATTTTAGGACTTAATTAGGACTTGATAATTTTAGGACTTAATTAGGACTTGACAATTTTAGGACTTAATTAGAACTTGATAATTTTAGGACTTAATTAGGACTTGATATTTTTAGGACTTAATTAGGACTTGATAATTTTAGGACTTAATTAGGAGTTGATAATTTTAGGACTTAATTAGGCCTTGATAAATTTTTAAGACTTAATTAGGACTTGATATTTTTAGGACTTAATTAGGACTTGATAATTTTAGGACTTAATTAGGACTTGATAATTTTAGGACTAAATTAGGACTTGATAATTTTAGGACTTAATTAGGACTTGATGATTTTAGGACTTAATAAGGACTTGATAATTTTAGGACCTTATTAGGACTTGATATTTTTAGGACTTAATTAGGACTTGCCAATTTTAGGACTTAATTAGGACTTGATAATTTTAGGACTTAATTAGGACTTGATAATTTTAGGACTTAATTAGGACTTGATAATTTTAGGACTTAATTAGGACTTGACAATTTTAGGACTTAATTAGGACTTGATAATTTTAGGACTTAATTAGGACTTGATAATTTTAGGACTTAATTAGGACTTGATAATTTTAGGACTTAATTAGGACTTGATAATTTTAGGACTTAATTAGGACTTGATAATTTTGGGACTTAATTAGGACTTGATAATTTTAGGACTTAATTAGGACTTGATAATTTTAGGACTTAATTAGGACTTGACAATTTTAGGACTTAATTAGAACTTGATAATTTTAGGACTTAATTAGGACTTGATATTTTTAGGATTTAATTAGGACTTGACAATTTTAGGACTTAATTAGGACTTGATAATTTTAGGACTTAATTAGGACTTAATAATTTTAGGACTTAATTAGGACTTGCTAATTTTAGGACTTAATTAGTACTTGATGATTTTAGGACTTAATTAGGACTTGATAATTTTAGGACTTAATTAGGACTTGATATTTTTAGGACTTAATTAGGACTTGACAATTTTAGGACTTAATTAGGACTTGATAATTTTAGGACTTAATTAGGACTTAATAGTTTTAGGACTTAATTAGAACTTGCTAATTTTAGGACTTAATTAGGACTTGATATTTTTAGGACTTAATTAGGACTTGATAATTTTAGGACTTAATTAGGACTTGATAATTTTAGGACTAAATTAGGACTTGATAATTTTAGGACTTAATTAGGACTTGATGATTTTAGGACTTAATAAGGACTTGATAATTTTAGGACCTTATTAGGACTTGATATTTTTAGGACTTAATTAGGACTTGCCAATTTTAGGACTTAATTAGGACTTGATAATTTTAGGACTTAATTAGGACTTGATATTTTTAGGACTTAATTAGGACTTGACAATTTTAGGACTTAATTAGGACTTGATAATTTTAGGACTTAATTAGGACTTAATAGTTTTAGGACTTAATTAGAACTTGCTAATTTTAGGACTTAATTAGGACTTGATAATTTTAGGACTTAATTAGGACTTGATAATTTTGGGACTTAATTAGGACTTGATAATTTTAGGACTTAATTAGGACTTGATAATTTTAGGACTTAATTAGGACTTGACAATTTTAGGACTTAATTAGAACTTGATAATTTTAGGACTTAATTAGGACTTGATATTTTTAGGATTTAATTAGGACTTGACAATTTTAGGACTTAATTAGGACTTGATAATTTTAGGACTTAATTAGGACTTAATAATTTTAGGACTTAATTAGGACTTGCTAATTTTAGGACTTAATTAGTACTTGATGATTTTAGGACTTAATTAGGACTTGATAATTTTAGGACTTAATTAGGACTTGATATTTTTAGGACTTAATTAGGACTTGACAATTTTAGGACTTAATTAGGACTTGATAATTTTAGGACTTAATTAGGACTTAATAGTTTTAGGACTTAATTAGAACTTGCTAATTTTAGGACTTAATTAGGACTTGATATTTTTAGGACTTAATTAGGACTTGATAATTTTAGGACTTAATTAGGACTTGATAATTTTAGGACTTAATTAGGACTTGATAATTTTAGGACTTAATTAGGACTTGATAATTTTAGGACTTAATTAGAACTTGAAAATTTTGGGACTTAATTAGGACTTGATAATTTTAGGACTTAATTAGGACTTGATAATTTTAGGACTTAATTAGGACTTGACAATTTTAGGACTTAATTAGAACTTGATAATTTTAGGACTTAATTAGGACTTGATATTTTTAGGACTTAATTAGGACTTGATAATTTTAGGACTTAATTAGGAGTTGATAATTTTAGGACTTAATTAGGCCTTGATAAATTTTTAAGACTTAATTAGGACTTGATATTTTTAGGACTTAATTAGGACTTGATAATTTTAGGACTTAATTAGGACTTGATAATTTTAGGACTTAATTAGGACTTGATATTTTTAGGATTTAATTAGGACTTGACAATTTTAGGACTTAATTAGGACTTGATAATTTTAGGACTTAATTAGGACTTAATAATTTTAGGACTTAATTAGGACTTGCTAATTTTAGGACTTAATTAGTACTTGATGATTTTAGGACTTAATTAGGACTTGATAATTTTAGGACTTAATTAGGACTTAATAATTTTAGGACTTAATTAGGACTTGCTAATTTTAGGACTTAATTAGTACTTGATGATTTTAGGACTTAATTAGGACTTGATAATTTTAGGACTTAATTAGGACTTGATATTTTTAGGACTTAATTAGGACTTGACAATTTTAGGACTTAATTAGGACTTGATAATTTTAGGACTTAATTAGGACTTAATAGTTTTAGGACTTAATTAGAACTTGCTAATTTTAGGACTTAATTAGGACTTGATATTTTTAGGACTTAATTAGGACTTGATAATTTTAGGACTTAATTAGGACTTGATAATTTTAGGACTAAATTAGGACTTGATAATTTTAGGACTTAATTAGGACTTGATATTTTTAGGATTTAATTAGGACTTGACAATTTTAGGACTTAATTAGGACTTGATAATTTTAGGACTTAATTAGGACTTGATATTTTTAGGACTTAATTAGGACTTGATAATTTTAGGACTTAATTAGGACTTGATAATTTTAGGACTTAATTAGGACTTAATAGTTTTAGGACTTAATTAGAACTTGCTAATTTTAGGACTTAATTAGGACTTGATATTTTTAGGACTTAATTAGGACTTGATAATTTTAGGACTTAATTAGGACTTGATATTTTTAGGATTTAATTAGGACTTGACAATTTTAGGACTTAATTAGGACTTGATAATTTTAGGACTTAATTAGGACTTAATAATTTTAGGACTTAATTAGGACTTGCTAATTTTAGGACTTAATTAGTACTTGATGATTTTAGGACTTAATTAGGACTTGATAATTTTAGGACTTAATTAGGACTTGATATTTTTAGGACTTAATTAGGACTTGACAATTTTAGGACTTAATTAGGACTTGATAATTTTAGGACTTAATTAGGACTTAATAGTTTTAGGACTTAATTAGAACTTGCTAATTTTAGGACTTAATTAGGACTTGATATTTTTAGGACTTAATTAGGACTTGATAATTTTAGGACTTAATTAGGACTTGATAATTTTAGGACTAAATTAGGACTTGATAATTTTAGGACTTAATTAGGACTTGATGATTTTAGGACTTAATAAGGACTTGATAATTTTAGGACCTTATTAGGACTTGATATTTTTAGGACTTAATTAGGACTTGCCAATTTTAGGACTTAATTAGGACTTGATAATTTTAGGACTTAATTAGGACTTGATATTTTTAGGACTTAATTAGGACTTGACAATTTTAGGACTTAATTAGAACTTGATAATTTTAGGACTTAATTAGGACTTGATATTTTTAGGATTTAATTAGGACTTGACAATTTTAGGACTTAATTAGGACTTGATAATTTTAGGACTTAATTAGGACTTAATAATTTTAGGACTTAATTAGGACTTGCTAATTTTAGGACTTAATTAGTACTTGATGATTTTAGGACTTAATTAGGACTTGATAATTTTAGGACTTAATTAGGACTTGATATTTTTAGGACTTAATTAGGACTTGACAATTTTAGGACTTAATTAGGACTTGATAATTTTAGGACTTAATTAGGACTTAATAGTTTTAGGACTTAATTAGAACTTGCTAATTTTAGGACTTAATTAGGACTTGATATTTTTAGGACTTAATTAGGACTTGATAATTTTAGGACTTAATTAGGACTTGATAATTTTAGGACTTAATTAGGACTTGATAATTTTAGGACTTAATTAGGACTTGATAATTTTAGGACTTAATTAGAACTTGAAAATTTTGGGACTTAATTAGGACTTGATAATTTTAGGACTTAATTAGGACTTGATAATTTTAGGACTTAATTAGGACTTGACAATTTTAGGACTTAATTAGAACTTGATAATTTTAGGACTTAATTAGGACTTGATATTTTTAGGACTTAATTAGGACTTGATAATTTTAGGACTTAATTAGGAGTTGATAATTTTAGGACTTAATTAGGCCTTGATAAATTTTTAAGACTTAATTAGGACTTGATATTTTTAGGACTTAATTAGGACTTGATAATTTTAGGACTTAATTAGGACTTGATAATTTTAGGACTAAATTAGGACTTGATAATTTTAGGACTTAATTAGGACTTGATGATTTTAGGACTTAATAAGGACTTGATAATTTTAGGACCTTATTAGGACTTGATATTTTTAGGACTTAATTAGGACTTGCCAATTTTAGGACTTAATTAGGACTTGATAATTTTAGGACTTAATTAGGACTTGATAATTTTAGGACTTAATTAGGACTTGATAATTTTAGGACTTAATTAGGACTTGACAATTTTAGGACTTAATTAGGACTTGATAATTTTAGGACTTAATTAGGACTTGATAATTTTAGGACTTAATTAGGACTTGATAATTTTAGGACTTAATTAGGACTTGATAATTTTAGGACTTAATTAGGACTTGATAATTTTGGGACTTAATTAGGACTTGATAATTTTAGGACTTAATTAGGACTTGATAATTTTAGGACTTAATTAGGACTTGACAATTTTAGGACTTAATTAGAACTTGATAATTTTAGGACTTAATTAGGACTTGATATTTTTAGGATTTAATTAGGACTTGACAATTTTAGGACTTAATTAGGACTTGATAATTTTAGGACTTAATTAGGACTTAATAATTTTAGGACTTAATTAGGACTTGCTAATTTTAGGACTTAATTAGTACTTGATGATTTTAGGACTTAATTAGGACTTGATAATTTTAGGACTTAATTAGGACTTGATATTTTTAGGACTTAATTAGGACTTGACAATTTTAGGACTTAATTAGGACTTGATAATTTTAGGACTTAATTAGGACTTAATAGTTTTAGGACTTAATTAGAACTTGCTAATTTTAGGACTTAATTAGGACTTGATATTTTTAGGACTTAATTAGGACTTGACAATTTTAGGACTTAATTAGGACTTGACAATTTTAGGACTTAATTAGGACTTGATAATTTTAGGACTTAATTAGGACTTGATATTTTTAGGACTTAATTAGGACTTGACAATTTTAGGACTTAATTAGGACTTGACAATTTTAGGACTTAATTAGGACTTGCTAATTTTAGGACTTAATTAGGACTTGATATTTTTAGGACTTAATTAGGACTTGACAATTTTAGGACTAAATTAGGACTTGACAATTTTAGGACTTAATTAGGACTTGATAATTTTAGGACTTAATTAGGACTTCATATTTTTAGGACTTAATTAGGACTTGACAATTTTAGGACTTAATTAGGACTTGATAATTTTAAGACTTAATTAGGACTTGATAATTTTAGGACTTAATTAGGACTTGATATTTTTAGGACATAATTAGGACTTGATATTTTTAGGACTTAATTAGGACTTGACAATTTTAGGACTTAATTAGGACTTGATAATTTTAGGACTTAATTAGGACTTAATAATTTTAGGACTTAATTAGGACTTGCTAATTTTAGGACTTAATTAGTACTTGATGATTTGAGGACTTAATTAGGACTTGATAATTTTAGGACTTAATTAGGACTTGATATTTTTAGGACTTAATTAGAACTTGACAATTTTAGGACTTAATTAGGACTTGATAATTTTAGGACTTAATTAGGACTTGATAATTTTAGGACTTAATTAGGACTTGATAATTTTAGGACTTAATTAGGACTTAATAATTTTAGGACTTAATTAGGACTTGCTAATTTTAGGACTTAATTAGTACTTGATGATTTGAGGACTTAATTAGGACTTGATAATTTTAGGACTTAATTAGGACTTGATATTTTTAGGACTTAATTAGGACTTGACAATTTTAGGACTTAATTAGGACTTGATAATTTTAGGACTTAATTAGGACTTAATAATTTTAGGACTTAATTAGGACTTGCTAATTTTAGGACTTAATTAGTACTTGATGATTTGAGGACTTAATTAGGACTTGATAATTTTAGGACTTAATTAGGACTTGATATTTTTAGGACTTAATTAGGACTTGACAATTTTAGGACTTAATTAGGACTTGATAATTTTAGGACTTAATTAGGACTTAATAATTTTAGGACTTAATTAGGACTTGACAATTTTAGGACTTAATTAGAACTTGATAATTTTAGGACTTAATTAGGACTTGACAATTTTAGGACTTAATTAGAACTTGATAATTTTAGGACTTAATTAGGACTTGATATTTTTAGGATTTAATTAGAACTTGACAATTTTAGGACTTAATTAGGACTTGATAATTTTAGGACTTAATTAGGACTTAATAATTTTAGGACTTAATTAGGACTTGCTAATTTTAGGACTTAATTAGTACTTGATGATTTTAGGACTTAATTAGGACTTGATAATTTTAGGACTTAATTAGGACTTGATATTTTTAGGACTTAATTAGGACTTGACAATTTTAGGACTTAATTAGGACTTGATAATTTTAGGACTTAATTAGGACTTAATAGTTTTAGGACTTAATTAGAACTTGCTAATTTTAGGACTTAATTAGGACTTGTCATTTTTAGGACTTAATTAGGACTTGACAATTTTAGGACTTAATTAGGACTTGACAATTTTAGGACTTAATTAGGACTTGATAATTTTAGGACTTAATTAGGACTTGATATTTTTAGGACTTAATTAGGACTTGACAATTTTAGGATTTAATTAGGACTTGATAATTTTAGGACTTAATTAGGACTTGATAATTTTGGGACTTAATTAGGACTTGATAATTTTAGGACTTAATTAGGACTTGATAATTTTAGGACTTAATTAGGACTTAATAATTTTAGGACTTAATTAGGACTTGCTAATTTTAGGACTTAATTAGTACTTGATGATTTGAGGACTTAATTAGGACTTGATAATTTTAGGACTTAATTAGGACTTGATATTTTTAGGACTTAATTAGGACTTGACAATTTTAGGACTTAATTAGGACTTGATAATTTTAGGACTTAATTAGGACTTAATAATTTTAGGACTTAATTAGGACTTGACAATTTTAGGACTTAATTAGAACTTGATAATTTTAGGACTTAATTAGGACTTGACAATTTTAGGACTTAATTAGAACTTGATAATTTTAGGACTTAATTAGGACTTGATATTTTTAGGATTTAATTAGAACTTGACAATTTTAGGACTTAATTAGGACTTGATAATTTTAGGACTTAATTAGGACTTAATAATTTTAGGACTTAATTAGGACTTGCTAATTTTAGGACTTAATTAGTACTTGATGATTTTAGGACTTAATTAGGACTTGATAATTTTAGGACTTAATTAGGACTTGATATTTTTAGGACTTAATTAGGACTTGACAATTTTAGGACTTAATTAGGACTTGATAATTTTAGGACTTAATTAGGACTTAATAGTTTTAGGACTTAATTAGAACTTGCTAATTTTAGGACTTAATTAGGACTTGTCATTTTTAGGACTTAATTAGGACTTGACAATTTTAGGACTTAATTAGGACTTGACAATTTTAGGACTTAATTAGGACTTGATAATTTTAGGACTTAATTAGGACTTGATATTTTTAGGACTTAATTAGGACTTGACAATTTTAGGATTTAATTAGGACTTGATAATTTTAGGACTTAATTAGGACTTGATAATTTTGGGACTTAATTAGGACTTGATAATTTTAGGACTTAATTAGGACTTGATAATTTTAGGACTTAATTAGGACTTGACAATTTTAGGACTAAATTAGAACTTGATAATTTTAGGACTTAATTAGGACTTGATATTTTTAGGATTTAATTAGGACTTGACAATTTTAGGACTTAATTAGGACTTGCTAATTTTAGGACTTAATTAGGACTTGATATTTTTAGGACTTAATTAGGACTTGACAATTTTAGGACTAAATTAGGACTTGACAATTTTAGGACTTAATTAGGACTTGATAATTTTAGGACTTAATTAGGACTTCATATTTTTAGGACTTAATTAGGACTTGACAATTTTAGGACTTAATTAGGACTTGATAATTTTAGGACTTAATTAGGACTTGATAATTTTAGGACTTAATTAGGACTTGATATTTTTAGGACATAATTAGGACTTGATATTTTTAGGACTTAATTAGGACTTGACAATTTTAGGACTTAATTAGGACTTGATAATTTTAGGACTTAATTAGGACTTAATAATTTTAGGACTTAATTAGGACTTGCTAATTTTAGGACTTAATTAGTACTTGATGATTTGAGGACTTAATTAGGACTTGATAATTTTAGGACTTAATTAGGACTTGATATTTTTAGGACTTAATTAGAACTTGACAATTTTAGGACTTAATTAGGACTTGATAATTTTAGGACTTAATTAGGACTTAATAATTTTAGGACTTAATTAGGACTTGCTAATTTTAGGACTTAATTAGTACTTGATGATTTTAGGACTTAATTAGGACTTGCTAATTTTAGGACTTAATTAGTACTTGATGATTTTAGGACTTAATTAGGACTTTATAATGTTAGGACTTAATTAGGACTTGATAATTTTGGGACTTAATTAGGACTTGATAATTTTAGGACTTAATTAGGACTTGATAATTTTAGGACTTAATTAGGACTTAATAATTTTAGGACTTAATTAGGACTTGCTAATTTTAGGACTTAATTAGTACTTGATGATTTGAGGACTTAATTAGGACTTGATAATTTTAGGACTTAATTAGGACTTGATATTTTTAGGACTTAATTAGGACTTGACAATTTTAGGACTTAATTAGGACTTGATAATTTTAGGACTTAATTAGGACTTAATAATTTTAGGACTTAATTAGGACTTGACAATTTTAGGACTTAATTAGAACTTGATAATTTTAGGACTTAATTAGGACTTGACAATTTTAGGACTTAATTAGAACTTGATAATTTTAGGACTTAATTAGGACTTGATATTTTTAGGATTTAATTAGAACTTGACAATTTTAGGACTTAATTAGGACTTGATAATTTTAGGACTTAATTAGGACTTAATAATTTTAGGACTTAATTAGGACTTGCTAATTTTAGGACTTAATTAGTACTTGATGATTTTAGGACTTAATTAGGACTTGATAATTTTAGGACTTAATTAGGACTTGATATTTTTAGGACTTAATTAGGACTTGACAATTTTAGGACTTAATTAGGACTTGATAATTTTAGGACTTAATTAGGACTTAATAGTTTTAGGACTTAATTAGAACTTGCTAATTTTAGGACTTAATTAGGACTTGTCATTTTTAGGACTTAATTAGGACTTGACAATTTTAGGACTTAATTAGGACTTGACAATTTTAGGACTTAATTAGGACTTGATAATTTTAGGACTTAATTAGGACTTGATATTTTTAGGACTTAATTAGGACTTGACAATTTTAGGATTTAATTAGGACTTGATAATTTTAGGACTTAATTAGGACTTGATAATTTTGGGACTTAATTAGGACTTGATAATTTTAGGACTTAATTAGGACTTGATAATTTTAGGACTTAATTAGGACTTGACAATTTTAGGACTAAATTAGAACTTGATAATTTTAGGACTTAATTAGGACTTGATATTTTTAGGATTTAATTAGGACTTGACAATTTTAGGACTTAATTAGGACTTGCTAATTTTAGGACTTAATTAGGACTTGATATTTTTAGGACTTAATTAGGACTTGACAATTTTAGGACTAAATTAGGACTTGACAATTTTAGGACTTAATTAGGACTTGATAATTTTAGGACTTAATTAGGACTTCATATTTTTAGGACTTAATTAGGACTTGACAATTTTAGGACTTAATTAGGACTTGATAATTTTAGGACTTAATTAGGACTTGATAATTTTAGGACTTAATTAGGACTTGATATTTTTAGGACATAATTAGGACTTGATATTTTTAGGACTTAATTAGGACTTGACAATTTTAGGACTTAATTAGGACTTGATAATTTTAGGACTTAATTAGGACTTAATAATTTTAGGACTTAATTAGGACTTGCTAATTTTAGGACTTAATTAGTACTTGATGATTTGAGGACTTAATTAGGACTTGATAATTTTAGGACTTAATTAGGACTTGATATTTTTAGGACTTAATTAGAACTTGACAATTTTAGGACTTAATTAGGACTTGATAATTTTAGGACTTAATTAGGACTTAATAATTTTAGGACTTAATTAGGACTTGCTAATTTTAGGACTTAATTAGTACTTGATGATTTTAGGACTTAATTAGGACTTGCTAATTTTAGGACTTAATTAGTACTTGATGATTTTAGGACTTAATTAGGACTTTATAATGTTAGGACTTAATTAGGACTTGATATTTTTAGGACTTAATTAGGACTTGACATTTTTAGGACTTAATTAGGACTTGATAATTTTAGGACTTAATTAGGACTTAATAATTTTAGGACTTAATTAGGACTTGCTAATTTTAGGACCTTATTAGTACTTGATGATTTGAGGACTTAATTAGGACTTGATAATTTTAGGACTTAATTAGGACTTGATAATTTTAGGACTTAATTAGGACTTAATAATTTTAGGACTTAATTAGGACTTGCTAATTTTAGGACTTAATTAGTACTTGATGATTTAAGGACTTAATTAGGACTTGATAATTTTAGGACTTAATTAGGACTTGATATTTTTAGGACTTAATTAGGACTTAACAATTTTAGGACTTAATTAGTACTTGATGATTTGAGGACTTAATTAGGACTTGATAATTTTAGGACTTAATTAGGACTTGATATTTTTAGGACTTAATTAGGACTTGATAATTTTAGGACTTAATTAGGACTTAATAATTTTAGGACTTAATTAGGACTTGCTAATTTTAGGACTTAATTAGTACTTGATAATTTTAGGACTTAATTAGGACTTGCTAATTTTAGGACTTAATTAGTACTTGATGATTTTAGGACTTAATTAGGACTTGATAATGTTAGGACTTAATTAGGACTTGATAATTTTGGGACTTAATTAGGACTTGATAATTTTAGGACTTAATTAGGACTTGATAATTTTAGGACTTAATTAGGACTTAATAATTTTAGGACTTAATTAGGACTTGCTAATTTTAGGACTTAATTAGTACTTGATGATTTGAGGACTTAATTAGGACTTGATAATTTTAGGACTTAATTAGGACTTGATATTTTTAGGACTTAATTAGGACTTGACAATTTTAGGACTTAATTAGGACTTGATAATTTTAGGACTTAATTAGGACTTAATAATTTTAGGACTTAATTAGGACTTGACAATTTTAGGACTTAATTAGAACTTGATAATTTTAGGACTTAATTAGGACTTGACAATTTTAGGACTTAATTAGAACTTGACAATTTTAGGACTTAATTAGGACTTGATAATTTTAGGACTTAATTAGGACTTAATAATTTTAGGACTTAATTAGGACTTGCTAATTTTAGGACTTAATTAGTACTTGATGATTTTAGGACTTAATTAGGACTTGCTAATTTTAGGACTTAATTAGTACTTGATGATTTTAGGACTTAATTAGGACTTTATAATGTTAGGACTTAATTAGGACTTGATAATTTTGGGACTTAATTAGGACTTAATAATTTTAGGACTTAATTAGGACTTGACAATTTTAGGACTTAATTAGAACTTGATAATTTTAGGACTTAATTAGGACTTGATATTTTTAGGACTTAATTAGAACTTGACAATTTTAGGACTTAATTAGGACTTGATAATTTTAGGACTTAATTAGGACTTAATAATTTTAGGACTTAATTAGGACTTGCTAATTTTAGGACTTAATTAGTACTTGATGATTTTAGGACTTAATTAGGACTTGCTAATTTTAGGACTTAATTAGTACTTGATGATTTTAGGACTTAATTAGGACTTTATAATGTTAGGACTTAATTAGGACTTGATAATTTTGGGACTTAATTAGGACTTGATAATTTTAGGACTTAATTAGGACTTGATAATTTTAGGACTTAATTAGGACTTAATAATTTTAGGACTTAATTAGGACTTGCTAATTTTAGGACTTAATTAGTACTTGATGATTTGAGGACTTAATTAGGACTTGATAATTTTAGGACTTAATTAGGACTTGATATTTTTAGGACTTAATTAGGACTTGACAATTTTAGGACTTAATTAGGACTTGATAATTTTAGGACTTAATTAGGACTTAATAATTTTAGGACTTAATTAGGACTTGACAATTTTAGGACTTAATTAGAACTTGATAATTTTAGGACTTAATTAGGACTTGACAATTTTAGGACTTAATTAGAACTTGATAATTTTAGGACTTAATTAGGACTTGATATTTTTAGGATTTAATTAGAACTTGACAATTTTAGGACTTAATTAGGACTTGATAATTTTAGGACTTAATTAGGACTTAATAATTTTAGGACTTAATTAGGACTTGCTAATTTTAGGACTTAATTAGTACTTGATGATTTTAGGACTTAATTAGGACTTGATAATTTTAGGACTTAATTAGGACTTGATATTTTTAGGACTTAATTAGGACTTGATATTTTTAGGACTTAATTAGGACTTGACAATTTTAGGATTTAATTAGGACTTGATAATTTTAGGACTTAATTAGGACTTGATAATTTTGGGACTTAATTAGGACTTGATAATTTTAGGACTTAATTAGGACTTGATAATTTTAGGACTTAATTAGGACTTGACAATTTTAGGACTAAATTAGAACTTGATAATTTTAGGACTTAATTAGGACTTGATATTTTTAGGATTTAATTAGGACTTGACAATTTTAGGACTTAATTAGGACTTGCTAATTTTAGGACTTAATTAGGACTTGATATTTTTAGGACTTAATTAGGACTTGACAATTTTAGGACTAAATTAGGACTTGACAATTTTAGGACTTAATTAGGACTTGATAATTTTAGGACTTAATTAGGACTTCATATTTTTAGGACTTAATTAGGACTTGACAATTTTAGGACTTAATTAGGACTTGATAATTTTAGGACTTAATTAGGACTTGCTAATTTTAGGACTTAATTAGGACTTGATATTTTTAGGACTTAATTAGGACTTGACAATTTTAGGACTAAATTAGGACTTGACAATTTTAGGACTTAATTAGGACTTGATAATTTTAGGACTTAATTAGGACTTGATATTTTTAGGACTTAATTAGGACTTGACAATTTTAGGATTTAATTAGGACTTGATAATTTTAGGACTTAATTAGGACTTGATAATTTTGGGACTTAATTAGGACTTGATAATTTTAGGACTTAATTAGGACTTGATAATTTTAGGACTTAATTAGGACTTGACAATTTTAGGACTAAATTAGAACTTGATAATTTTAGGACTTAATTAGGACTTGATATTTTTAGGATTTAATTAGGACTTGACAATTTTAGGACTTAATTAGGACTTGCTAATTTTAGGACTTAATTAGGACTTGATATTTTTAGGACTTAATTAGGACTTGACAATTTTAGGACTAAATTAGGACTTGACAATTTTAGGACTTAATTAGGACTTGATAATTTTAGGACTTAATTAGGACTTCATATTTTTAGGACTTAATTAGGACTTGACAATTTTAGGACTTAATTAGGACTTGATAATTTTAGGACTTAATTAGGACTTGATAATTTTAGGACTTAATTAGGACTTGATATTTTTAGGACATAATTAGGACTTGATATTTTTAGGACTTAATTAGGACTTGACAATTTTAGGACTTAATTAGGACTTGATAATTTTAGGACTTAATTAGGACTTAATAATTTTAGGACTTAATTAGGACTTGCTAATTTTAGGACTTAATTAGTACTTGATGATTTGAGGACTTAATTAGGACTTGATAATTTTAGGACTTAATTAGGACTTGATATTTTTAGGACTTAATTAGAACTTGACAATTTTAGGACTTAATTAGGACTTGATAATTTTAGGACTTAATTAGGACTTAATAATTTTAGGACTTAATTAGGACTTGCTAATTTTAGGACTTAATTAGTACTTGATGATTTTAGGACTTAATTAGGACTTGCTAATTTTAGGACTTAATTAGTACTTGATGATTTTAGGACTTAATTAGGACTTTATAATGTTAGGACTTAATTAGGACTTGATATTTTTAGGACTTAATTAGGACTTGACATTTTTAGGACTTAATTAGGACTTGATAATTTTAGGACTTAATTAGGACTTAATAATTTTAGGACTTAATTAGGACTTGCTAATTTTAGGACCTTATTAGTACTTGATGATTTGAGGACTTAATTAGGACTTGATAATTTTAGGACTTAATTAGGACTTGATAATTTTAGGACTTAATTAGGACTTAATAATTTTAGGACTTAATTAGGACTTGCTAATTTTAGGACTTAATTAGTACTTGATGATTTAAGGACTTAATTAGGACTTGATAATTTTAGGACTTAATTAGGACTTGATATTTTTAGGACTTAATTAGGACTTAACAATTTTAGGACTTAATTAGTACTTGATGATTTGAGGACTTAATTAGGACTTGATAATTTTAGGACTTAATTAGGACTTGATATTTTTAGGACTTAATTAGGACTTGACAATTTTAGGACTTAATTAGGACTTGATAATTTTAGGACTTAATTAGGACTTAATAATTTTAGGACTTAATTAGGACTTGATAATTTTAGGACTAAATTAGGACTTGATAATTTTAGGACTTAATTAGGGCTTGATGATTTTAGGACTTAATAAGGACTTGATAATTTTAGGACCTTATTAGGACTTGATATTTTTAGGACTTAATTAGGACTTGCCAATTTTAGGACTTAATTAGGACTTGATAATTTTAGGACTTAATTAGGACTTGATAATTTTAGGACTTAATTAGGACTTGATAATTTTAGGACTTAATTAGGACTTGACAATTTTAGGACTTAATTAGGACTTGATACTTTTAGGACTTAATTAGGACTTGATAATTTTAGGACTTAATTAAAACTTGATAATTTTAGGACTTAATTAGGACTTGATATTTTTAGGTCATAATTAGGACTTGACAATTTTAGGACTTAATTTGGACTTGATAATTTTAGGACTTAATTAGGACTTGATAATTTTAGGACTTAATTAGGACTTGATAATTTTAGGACTTAATTAGGACTTGATAATTTTAGGATTTAATTAGGACTTGATAATTTTAGGACTTAATTAGGACTTGATAATTTTGGGACTTAATTAGGACTTGATAATTTTAGGACTTAATTAGGACTTGATAATTTTAGGACTTAATTAGGACTTGATAATTTTAGGATTTAATTAGGACTTGATAATTTTAGGACTTAATTAGGACTTGATAATTTTGGGACTTAATTAGGACTTGATAATTTTAGGACTTAATTAGGACTTAATAATTTTAGGACTTAATTAGGACTTGATATTTTTAGGACTTAATTAGGACTTAACAATTTTAGGACTTAATTAGTACTTGATGATTTGAGGACTTAATTAGGACTTGATAATTTTAGGACTTAATTAGGACTTGATATTTTTAGGACTTAATTAGGACTTGACAATTTTAGGACTTAATTAGGACTTGATAATTTTAGGACTTAATTAGGGCTTGATGATTTTAGGACTTAATAAGGACTTGATAATTTTAGGACCTTATTAGGACTTGATATTTTTAGGACTTAATTAGGACTTGCCAATTTTAGGACTTAATTAGGACTTGATAATTTTAGGACTTAATTAGGACTTGATAATTTTAGGACTTAATTAGGACTTGATAATTTTAGGACTTAATTAGGACTTGACAATTTTAGGACTTAATTAGGACTTGATACTTTTAGGACTTAATTAGGACTTGATAATTTTAGGACTTAATTAGGACTTGATAATTTTAGGACTTAATTAGGACTTGATATTTTTAGGTCATAATTAGGACTTGACAATTTTAGGACTTAATTAGGACTTGATAATTTTAGGACTTAATTAGGACTTGATAATTTTAGGACTTAATTAGGACTTGATAATTTTAGGACTTAATTAGGACTTGATAATTTTAGGATTTAATTAGGACTTGATAATTTTAGGACTTAATTAGGACTTGATAATTTTGGGACTTAATTAGGACTTGATAATTTTAGGACTTAATTAGGACTTGATAATTTTAGGACTTAATTAGGACTTGACAATTTTAGGACTAAATTAGAACTTGATAATTTTAGGACTTAATTAGGACTTGATATTTTTAGGATTTAATTAGGACTTGACAATTTTAGGACTAAATTAGGACTTGACAATTTTAGGACTTAATTAGGACTTGATAATTTTAGGACTTAATTAGGACTTCATATTTTTAGGACTTAATTAGGACTTGACAATTTTAGGACTTAATTAGGACTTGATAATTTTAGGACTTAATTAGGACTTGATAATTTTAGGACTTAATTAGGACTTGATATTTTTAGGACATAATTAGGACTTGATATTTTTAGGACTTAATTAGGACTTGACAATTTTAGGACTTAATTAGGACTTGATAATTTTAGGACTTAATTAGGACTTAATAATTTTAGGACTTAATTAGGACTTGCTAATTTTAGGACTTAATTAGTACTTGATGATTTGAGGACTTAATTAGGACTTGATAATTTTAGGACTTAATTAGGACTTGATATTTTTAGGACTTAATTAGAACTTGACAATTTTAGGACTTAATTAGGACTTGATAATTTTAGGACTTAATTAGGACTTAATAATTTTAGGACTTAATTAGGACTTGCTAATTTTAGGACTTAATTAGTACTTGATGATTTTAGGACTTAATTAGGACTTTATAATGTTAGGACTTAATTAGGACTTGATATTTTTAGGACTTAATTAGGACTTGACAATTTTAGGACTTAATTAGGACTTGATAATTTTAGGACTTAATTAGGACTTAATAATTTTAGGACTTAATTAGGACTTGCTAATTTTAGGACCTTATTAGTACTTGATGATTTGAGGACTTAATTAGGACTTGATAATTTTAGGACTTAATTAGGACTTGATAATTTTAGGACTTAATTAGGACTTAATAATTTTAGGACTTAATTAGGACTTGATATTTTTAGGACTTAATTAGGACTTAACAATTTTAGGACTTAATTAGTACTTGATGATTTGAGGACTTAATTAGGACTTGATAATTTTAGGACTTAATTAGGACTTGATATTTTTAGGACTTAATTAGGACTTGACAATTTTAGGACTTAATTAGGACTTGATAATTTTAGGACTTAATTAGGACTTAATAATTTTAGGACTTAATTAGGACTTGATAATTTTAGGACTAAATTAGGACTTGATAATTTTAGGACTTAATTAGGGCTTGATGATTTTAGGACTTAATAAGGACTTGATAATTTTAGGACCTTATTAGGACTTGATATTTTTAGGACTTAATTAGGACTTGCCAATTTTAGGACTTAATTAGGACTTGATAATTTTAGGACTTAATTAGGACTTGGTAATTTTAGGACTTAATTAGGACTTGATAATTTTAGGACTTAATTAGGACTTGACAATTTTAGGACTTAATTAGGACTTGATACTTTTAGGACTTAATTAGGACTTGATAATTTTAGGACTTAATTAGGACTTGATATTTTTAGGACTTAATTAGAACTTGACAATTTTAGGACTTAATTAGGACTTGATAATTTTAGGACTTAATTAGGACTTAATAATTTTAGGACTTAATTAGGACTTGCTAATTTTAGGACTTAATTAGTACTTGATGATTTTAGGACTTAATTAGGACTTGCTAATTTTAGGACTTAATTAGTACTTGATGATTTTAGGACTTAATTAGGACTTTATAATGTTAGGACTTAATTAGGACTTGATATTTTTAGGACTTAATTAGGACTTGACATTTTTAGGACTTAATTAGGACTTGATAATTTTAGGACTTAATTAGGACTTAATAATTTTAGGACTTAATTAGGACTTGCTAATTTTAGGACCTTATTAGTACTTGATGATTTGAGGACTTAATTAGGACTTGATAATTTTAGGACTTAATTAGGACTTGATAATTTTAGGACTTAATTAGGACTTAATAATTTTAGGACTTAATTAGGACTTGCTAATTTTAGGACTTAATTAGTACTTGATGATTTAAGGACTTAATTAGGACTTGATAATTTTAGGACTTAATTAGGACTTGATATTTTTAGGACTTAATTAGGACTTAACAATTTTAGGACTTAATTAGTACTTGATGATTTGAGGACTTAATTAGGACTTGATAATTTTAGGACTTAATTAGGACTTGATATTTTTAGGACTTAATTAGGACTTGACAATTTTAGGACTTAATTAGGACTTGATAATTTTAGGACTTAATTAGGACTTAATAATTTTAGGACTTAATTAGGACTTGATAATTTTAGGACTAAATTAGGACTTGATAATTTTAGGACTTAATTAGGGCTTGATGATTTTAGGACTTAATAAGGACTTGATAATTTTAGGACCTTATTAGGACTTGATATTTTTAGGACTTAATTAGGACTTGCCAATTTTAGGACTTAATTAGGACTTGATAATTTTAGGACTTAATTAGGACTTGATAATTTTAGGACTTAATTAGGACTTGATAATTTTAGGACTTAATTAGGACTTGACAATTTTAGGACTTAATTAGGACTTGATACTTTTAGGACTTAATTAGGACTTGATAATTTTAGGACTTAATTAGGACTTGATAATTTTAGGACTTAATTAGGACTTGATATTTTTAGGTCATAATTAGGACTTGACAATTTTAGGACTTAATTAGGACTTGATAATTTTAGGACTTAATTAGGACTTGATAATTTTAGGACTTAATTAGGACTTGATAATTTTAGGACTTAATTAGGACTTGATAATTTTAGGATTTAATTAGGACTTGATAATTTTAGGACTTAATTAGGACTTGATAATTTTGGGACTTAATTAGGACTTGATAATTTTAGGACTTAATTAGGACTTGATAATTTTAGGACTTAATTAGGACTTGATAATTTTAGGATTTAATTAGGACTTGATAATTTTAGGACTTAATTAGGACTTGATAATTTTGGGACTTAATTAGGACTTGATAATTTTAGGACTTAATTAGGACTTAATAATTTTAGGACTTAATTAGGACTTGATATTTTTAGGACTTAATTAGGACTTAACAATTTTAGGACTTAATTAGTACTTGATGATTTGAGGACTTAATTAGGACTTGATAATTTTAGGACTTAATTAGGACTTGATATTTTTAGGACTTAATTAGGACTTGACAATTTTAGGACTTAATTAGGACTTGATAATTTTAGGACTTAATTAGGGCTTGATGATTTTAGGACTTAATAAGGACTTGATAATTTTAGGACCTTATTAGGACTTGATATTTTTAGGACTTAATTAGGACTTGCCAATTTTAGGACTTAATTAGGACTTGATAATTTTAGGACTTAATTAGGACTTGATAATTTTAGGACTTAATTAGGACTTGATAATTTTAGGACTTAATTAGGACTTGACAATTTTAGGACTTAATTAGGACTTGATACTTTTAGGACTTAATTAGGACTTGATAATTTTAGGACTTAATTAGGACTTGATAATTTTAGGACTTAATTAGGACTTGATATTTTTAGGTCATAATTAGGACTTGACAATTTTAGGACTTAATTAGGACTTGATAATTTTAGGACTTAATTAGGACTTGATAATTTTAGGACTTAATTAGGACTTGATAATTTTAGGACTTAATTAGGACTTGATAATTTTAGGATTTAATTAGGACTTGATAATTTTAGGACTTAATTAGGACTTGATAATTTTGGGACTTAATTAGGACTTGATAATTTTAGGACTTAATTAGGACTTGATAATTTTAGGACTTAATTAGGACTTGACAATTTTAGGACTAAATTAGAACTTGATAATTTTAGGACTTAATTAGGACTTGATATTTTTAGGATTTAATTAGGACTTGACAATTTTAGGACTAAATTAGGACTTGACAATTTTAGGACTTAATTAGGACTTGATAATTTTAGGACTTAATTAGGACTTCATATTTTTAGGACTTAATTAGGACTTGACAATTTTAGGACTTAATTAGGACTTGATAATTTTAGGACTTAATTAGGACTTGATAATTTTAGGACTTAATTAGGACTTGATATTTTTAGGACATAATTAGGACTTGATATTTTTAGGACTTAATTAGGACTTGACAATTTTAGGACTTAATTAGGACTTGATAATTTTAGGACTTAATTAGGACTTAATAATTTTAGGACTTAATTAGGACTTGCTAATTTTAGGACTTAATTAGTACTTGATGATTTGAGGACTTAATTAGGACTTGATAATTTTAGGACTTAATTAGGACTTGATATTTTTAGGACTTAATTAGAACTTGACAATTTTAGGACTTAATTAGGACTTGATAATTTTAGGACTTAATTAGGACTTAATAATTTTAGGACTTAATTAGGACTTGCTAATTTTAGGACTTAATTAGTACTTGATGATTTTAGGACTTAATTAGGACTTTATAATGTTAGGACTTAATTAGGACTTGATATTTTTAGGACTTAATTAGGACTTGACAATTTTAGGACTTAATTAGGACTTGATAATTTTAGGACTTAATTAGGACTTAATAATTTTAGGACTTAATTAGGACTTGCTAATTTTAGGACCTTATTAGTACTTGATGATTTGAGGACTTAATTAGGACTTGATAATTTTAGGACTTAATTAGGACTTGATAATTTTAGGACTTAATTAGGACTTGATGATTTGAGGACTTAATTAGGACTTGATAATTTTAGGACTTAATTAGGACTTGATATTTTTAGGACTTAATTAGGACTTGACAATTTTAGGACTTAATTAGGACTTGATAATTTTAGGACTTAATTAGGACTTAATAATTTTAGGACTTAATTAGGACTTGATAATTTTAGGACTAAATTAGGACTTGATAATTTTAGGACTTAATTAGGGCTTGATGATTTTAGGACTTAATAAGGACTTGATAATTTTAGGACCTTATTAGGACTTGATATTTTTAGGACTTAATTAGGACTTGCCAATTTTAGGACTTAATTAGGACTTGATAATTTTAGGACTTAATTAGGACTTGATAATTTTAGGACTTAATTAGGACTTGATAATTTTAGGACTTAATTAGGACTTGACAATTTTAGGACTTAATTAGGACTTGATACTTTTAGGACTTAATTAGGACTTGATAATTTTAGGACTTAATTAGGACTTGATAATTTTAGGACTTAATTAGGACTTGATATTTTTAGGTCATAATTAGGACTTGACAATTTTAGGACTTAATTAGGACTTGATAATTTTAGGACTTAATTAGGACTTGATAATTTTAGGACTTAATTAGGACTTGATAATTTTAGGACTTAATTAGGACTTGATAATTTTAGGACTTAATTAGGACTTGATAATTTTGGGACTTAATTAGGACTTGATAATTTTAGAACATAATTAGGACTTGATAATTTTAGGACTTAATTAGGACTTGAC
The DNA here is from genome assembly GCA_037103525.1 of Ganaspis brasiliensis. Taxonomy (NCBI): domain Eukaryota; kingdom Metazoa; phylum Arthropoda; class Insecta; order Hymenoptera; family Figitidae; genus Ganaspis; species Ganaspis brasiliensis. The sequence goes on along the minus strand of JAZKLR010000533.1, from coordinate 545,095 downwards.
AATTTTAGGACTTAATTAGAACTTGATAATTTTAGGACTTAATTAGGACTTGATATTTTTAGGATTTAATTAGGACTTGACAATTTTAGGACTTAATTAGGACTTGATAATTTTAGGACTTAATTAGGACTTAATAATTTTAGGACTTAATTAGGACTTGCTAATTTTAGGACTTAATTAGTACTTGATGATTTTAGGACTTAATTAGGACTTGATATTTTTAGGACTTAATCAGGACTTGATATTTTTAGGACTTAATTAGGACTTGACAATTTTAGGACTTAATTAGGACTTGATAATTTTAGGACTTAATTAGGACTTAATAGTTTTAGGACTTAATTAGAACTTGCTAATTTTAGGACTTAATTAGGACTTGATATTTTTAGGACTTAATTAGGACTTGACAATTTTAGGACTTAATTAGGACTTGACAATTTTAGGACTTAATTAGGACTTGATAATTTTAGGACTTAATTAGGACTTGATATTTTTAGGACTTAATTAGGACTTGACAATTTTAGGACTTAATTAGGACTTGATAATTTTAGGACTTAATTAGGACTTGATAATTTTAGGACTTAATTAGGACTTGATATTTTTAGGACATAATTAGGACTTGATATTTTTAGGACTTAATTAGGACTTGACAATTTTAGGACTTAATTAGGACTTGATAATTTTAGGACTTAATTAGGACTTAATAATTTTAGGACTTAATTAGGACTTGCTAATTTTAGGACTTAATTAGTACTTGATGATTTGAGGACTTAATTAGGACTTGATAATTTTAGGACTTAATTAGGACTTGATATTTTTAGGACTTAATTAGAACTTGACAATTTTAGGACTTAATTAGGGCTTGATAATTTTAGGACTTAATTAGGACTTAATAATTTTAGGACTTAATTAGGACTTGCTAATTTTAGGACTTAATTAGTACTTGATGATTTTAGGACTTAATTAGGACTTGATAATTTTAGGACTTAATTAGGACTTGATAATTTTAGGACTTAATTAGGACTTAATAATTTTAGGACTTAATTAGGACTTGCTAATTTTAGGACTTAATTAGTACTTGATGATTTTAGGACTTAATTAGGACTTGATAATTTTAGGACTTAATTAGGACTTGATATTTTTAGGACTTAATTAGGACTTGACAATTTTAGGACTTAATTAGTACTTGATGATTTGAGGACTTAATTAGGACTTGATAATTTTAGGACTTAATTAGGACTTGATATTTTTAGGACTTAATTAGGACTTGACAATTTTAGGACTTAATTAGGACTTGATAATTTTAGGACTTAATTAGGACTTAATAATTTTAGGACTTAATTAGGACTTGCTAATTTTAGGACTTAATTAGTACTTGATGATTTTAGGACTTAATTAGGACTTGATAATTTTAGGCCTTAATTAGGACTTGATATTTTTAGGACTTAATTAGGACTTGATATTTTTAGGTCATAATTAGGACTTGACAATTTTAGGACTTAATTAGGACTTGATAATTTTAGGACTTAATTAGGACTTGACAATTTTAGGACTTAATTAGGACTTGATAATTTTAGGACTTAATTAGGACTTAATAATTTTAGGACTTAATTAGGACTTGCTAATTTTAGGACTTAATTAGTACTTGATGATTTGAGGACTTAATTAGGACTTGATAATTTTAGGACTTAATTAGGACTTGATATTTTTAGGACTTAATTAGAACTTGACAATTTTAGGACTTAATTAGGGCTTGATAATTTTAGGACTTAATTAGGACTTAATAATTTTAGGACTTAATTAGGACTTGCTAATTTTAGGACTTAATTAGTACTTGATGATTTGAGGACTTAATTAGGACTTGATAATTTTAGGACTTAATTAGGACTTGATATTTTTAGGACTTAATTAGGACTTGACAATTTTAGGACTTAATTAGGACTTGATAATTTTAGGACTTAATTAGGACTTAATAATTTTAGGACTTAATTAGGACTTGCTAATTTTAGGACTTAATTAGTACTTGATGATTTTAGGACTTAATTAGGACTTGATAATTTTAGGACTTAATTAGTACTTGATGATTTTAGGACTTAATTAGGACTTGATAATTTTAGGACTTAATTAGGACTTAATAATTTTAGGACTTAATTAGGACTTGCTAATTTTAGGACTTAATTAGTACTTGATGATTTTAGGACTTAATTAGGACTTGATAATTTTAGGACTTAATTAGGACTTGATATTTTTAGGTCATAATTAGGACTTGACAATTTTAGGACTTAATTAGGACTTGATAATTTTAGGACTTAATTAGGACTTAATAATTTTAGGACTTAATTAGGACTTGCTAATTTTAGGACTTAATTAGTACTTGATGATTTTAGGACTTAATTAGGACTTGATAATTTTAGGACTTAATTAGGACTTGATATTTTTAGGTCATAATTAGGACTTGACAATTTTAGGACTTAATTAGGACTTGATAATTTTAGGACTTAATTAGGACTTGACAATTTTAGGACTTAATTAGAACTTGATAATTTTAGGACTTAATTAGGACTTGATATTTTTAGGACTTAATTAGGACTTGACAATTTTAGGACTTAATTAGGACTTGATAATTTTAGGACTTAATTAGGACTTAATAATTTTAGGACTTAATTAGGACTTGCTAATTTTAGGACTTAATTAGGACTTGATATTTTTAGGACTTAATTAGGACTTGATAATTTTAGGACTTAATTAGGACTTGATAATTTTAGGACTTAATTAGGACTTGATATTTTTAGGACTTAATTAGGACTTGACAATTTTAGGACTTAATTAGGACTTGATAATTTTAGGACTTAATTAGGACTTAATAATTTTAGGACTTAATTAGGACTTGCTAATTTTAGGACTTAATTAGTACTTGATGATTTGAGGACTTAATTAGGACTTGATAATTTTAGGACTTAATTAGGACTTGATATTTTTAGGACTTAATTAGAACTTGACAATTTTAGGACTTAATTAGGGCTTGATAATTTTAGGACTTAATTAGGACTTAATAATTTTAGGACTTAATTAGGACTTGCTAATTTTAGGACTTAATTAGTACTTGATGATTTGAGGACTTAATTAGGACTTGATAATTTTAGGACTTAATTAGGACTTGATAATTTTAGGACTTAATTAGGACTTAATAATTTTAGGACTTAATTAGGACTTGCTAATTTTAGGACTTAATTAGTACTTGATGATTTAAGGACTTAATTAGGACTTGATAATTTTAGGACTTAATTAGGACTTGATATTTTTAGGACTTAATTAGGACTTAACAATTTTAGGACTTAATTAGTACTTGATGATTTGAGGACTTAATTAGGACTTGATAATTTTAGGACTTAATTAGGACTTGATATTTTTAGGACTTAATTAGGACTTGACAATTTTAGGACTTAATTAGGACTTGATAATTTTAGGACTTAATTAGGACTTAATAATTTTAGGACTTAATTAGGACTTGATAATTTTAGGACTAAATTAGGACTTGATAATTTTAGGACTTAATTAGGGCTTGATGATTTTAGGACTTAATAAGGACTTGATAATTTTAGGACCTTATTAGGACTTGATATTTTTAGGACTTAATTAGGACTTGCCAATTTTAGGACTTAATTAGGACTTGATAATTTTAGGACTTAATTAGGACTTGATAATTTTAGGACTTAATTAGGACTTGATAATTTTAGGACTTAATTAGGACTTGACAATTTTAGGACTTAATTAGGACTTGATACTTTTAGGACTTAATTAGGACTTGATAATTTTAGGACTTAATTAGGACTTGATATTTTTAGGTCATAATTAGGACTTGACAATTTTAGGACTTAATTAGGACTTGATAATTTTAGGACTTAATTAGGACTTAATAATTTTAGGACTTAATTAGGACTTGCTAATTTTAGGACTTAATTAGTACTTGATGATTTTAGGACTTAATTAGGACTTGATAATTTTAGGACTTAATTAGGACTTGATATTTTTAGGTCATAATTAGGACTTGACAATTTTAGGACTTAATTAGGACTTGATAATTTTAGGACTTAATTAGGACTTGACAATTTTAGGACTTAATTAGAACTTGATAATTTTAGGACTTAATTAGGACTTGATATTTTTAGGACTTAATTAGGACTTGACAATTTTAGGACTTAATTAGGACTTGATAATTTTAGGACTTAATTAGGACTTAATAATTTTAGGACTTAATTAGGACTTGCTAATTTTAGGACTTAATTAGGACTTGATATTTTTAGGACTTAATTAGGACTTGATAATTTTAGGACTTAATTAGGACTTGATAATTTTAGGACTTAATTAGGACTTGATATTTTTAGGACTTAATTAGGACTTGACAATTTTAGGACTTAATTAGGACTTGATAATTTTAGGACTTAATTAGGACTTAATAATTTTAGGACTTAATTAGGACTTGCTAATTTTAGGACTTAATTAGTACTTGATGATTTGAGGACTTAATTAGGACTTGATAATTTTAGGACTTAATTAGGACTTGATATTTTTAGGACTTAATTAGAACTTGACAATTTTAGGACTTAATTAGGGCTTGATAATTTTAGGACTTAATTAGGACTTAATAATTTTAGGACTTAATTAGGACTTGCTAATTTTAGGACTTAATTAGTACTTGATGATTTGAGGACTTAATTAGGACTTGATAATTTTAGGACTTAATTAGGACTTGATAATTTTAGGACTTAATTAGGACTTAATAATTTTAGGACTTAATTAGGACTTGCTAATTTTAGGACTTAATTAGTACTTGATGATTTAAGGACTTAATTAGGACTTGATAATTTTAGGACTTAATTAGGACTTGATATTTTTAGGACTTAATTAGGACTTAACAATTTTAGGACTTAATTAGTACTTGATGATTTGAGGACTTAATTAGGACTTGATAATTTTAGGACTTAATTAGGACTTGATATTTTTAGGACTTAATTAGGACTTGACAATTTTAGGACTTAATTAGGACTTGATAATTTTAGGACTTAATTAGGACTTAATAATTTTAGGACTTAATTAGGACTTGATAATTTTAGGACTAAATTAGGACTTGATAATTTTAGGACTTAATTAGGGCTTGATGATTTTAGGACTTAATAAGGACTTGATAATTTTAGGACCTTATTAGGACTTGATATTTTTAGGACTTAATTAGGACTTGCCAATTTTAGGACTTAATTAGGACTTGATAATTTTAGGACTTAATTAGGACTTGATAATTTTAGGACTTAATTAGGACTTGATAATTTTAGGACTTAATTAGGACTTGACAATTTTAGGACTTAATTAGGACTTGATACTTTTAGGACTTAATTAGGACTTGATAATTTTAGGACTTAATTAGGACTTGATAATTTTAGGACTTAATTAGGACTTGATATTTTTAGGTCATAATTAGGACTTGACAATTTTAGGACTTAATTAGGACTTGATAATTTTAGGACTTAATTAGGACTTGATAATTTTAGGACTTAATTAGGACTTGATAATTTTAGGACTTAATTAGGACTTGATAATTTTAGGATTTAATTAGGACTTGATAATTTTAGGACTTAATTAGGACTTGATAATTTTGGGACTTAATTAGGACTTGATAATTTTAGGACTTAATTAGGACTTGATAATTTTAGGACTTAATTAGGACTTGATAATTTTAGGATTTAATTAGGACTTGATAATTTTAGGACTTAATTAGGACTTGATAATTTTGGGACTTAATTAGGACTTGATAATTTTAGGACTTAATTAGGACTTAATAATTTTAGGACTTAATTAGGACTTGATATTTTTAGGACTTAATTAGGACTTAACAATTTTAGGACTTAATTAGTACTTGATGATTTGAGGACTTAATTAGGACTTGATAATTTTAGGACTTAATTAGGACTTGATATTTTTAGGACTTAATTAGGACTTGACAATTTTAGGACTTAATTAGGACTTGATAATTTTAGGACTTAATTAGGGCTTGATGATTTTAGGACTTAATAAGGACTTGATAATTTTAGGACCTTATTAGGACTTGATATTTTTAGGACTTAATTAGGACTTGCCAATTTTAGGACTTAATTAGGACTTGATAATTTTAGGACTTAATTAGGACTTGATAATTTTAGGACTTAATTAGGACTTGATAATTTTAGGACTTAATTAGGACTTGACAATTTTAGGACTTAATTAGGACTTGATACTTTTAGGACTTAATTAGGACTTGATAATTTTAGGACTTAATTAGGACTTGATAATTTTAGGACTTAATTAGGACTTGATATTTTTAGGTCATAATTAGGACTTGACAATTTTAGGACTTAATTAGGACTTGATAATTTTAGGACTTAATTAGGACTTGATAATTTTAGGACTTAATTAGGACTTGATAATTTTAGGACTTAATTAGGACTTGATAATTTTAGGATTTAATTAGGACTTGATAATTTTAGGACTTAATTAGGACTTGATAATTTTGGGACTTAATTAGGACTTGATAATTTTAGGACTTAATTAGGACTTGATAATTTTAGGACTTAATTAGGACTTGACAATTTTAGGACTAAATTAGAACTTGATAATTTTAGGACTTAATTAGGACTTGATATTTTTAGGATTTAATTAGGACTTGACAATTTTAGGACTAAATTAGGACTTGACAATTTTAGGACTTAATTAGGACTTGATAATTTTAGGACTTAATTAGGACTTCATATTTTTAGGACTTAATTAGGACTTGACAATTTTAGGACTTAATTAGGACTTGATAATTTTAGGACTTAATTAGGACTTGATAATTTTAGGACTTAATTAGGACTTGATATTTTTAGGACATAATTAGGACTTGATATTTTTAGGACTTAATTAGGACTTGACAATTTTAGGACTTAATTAGGACTTGATAATTTTAGGACTTAATTAGGACTTAATAATTTTAGGACTTAATTAGGACTTGCTAATTTTAGGACTTAATTAGTACTTGATGATTTGAGGACTTAATTAGGACTTGATAATTTTAGGACTTAATTAGGACTTGATATTTTTAGGACTTAATTAGAACTTGACAATTTTAGGACTTAATTAGGACTTGATAATTTTAGGACTTAATTAGGACTTAATAATTTTAGGACTTAATTAGGACTTGCTAATTTTAGGACTTAATTAGTACTTGATGATTTTAGGACTTAATTAGGACTTTATAATGTTAGGACTTAATTAGGACTTGATATTTTTAGGACTTAATTAGGACTTGACAATTTTAGGACTTAATTAGGACTTGATAATTTTAGGACTTAATTAGGACTTAATAATTTTAGGACTTAATTAGGACTTGCTAATTTTAGGACCTTATTAGTACTTGATGATTTGAGGACTTAATTAGGACTTGATAATTTTAGGACTTAATTAGGACTTGATAATTTTAGGACTTAATTAGGACTTAATAATTTTAGGACTTAATTAGGACTTGATATTTTTAGGACTTAATTAGGACTTAACAATTTTAGGACTTAATTAGTACTTGATGATTTGAGGACTTAATTAGGACTTGATAATTTTAGGACTTAATTAGGACTTGATATTTTTAGGACTTAATTAGGACTTGACAATTTTAGGACTTAATTAGGACTTGACAATTTTAGGACTTAATTAGGACTTAATAATTTTAGGACTTAATTAGGACTTGATAATTTTAGGACTAAATTAGGACTTGATAATTTTAGGACTTAATTAGGGCTTGATGATTTTAGGACTTAATAAGGACTTGATAATTTTAGGACCTTATTAGGACTTGATATTTTTAGGACTTAATTAGGACTTGCCAATTTTAGGACTTAATTAGGACTTGATAATTTTAGGACTTAATTAGGACTTGATAATTTTAGGACTTAATTAGGACTTGATAATTTTAGGACTTAATTAGGACTTGACAATTTTAGGACTTAATTAGGACTTGATACTTTTAGGACTTAATTAGGACTTGATAATTTTAGGACTTAATTAGGACTTGATAATTTTAGGACTTAATTAGGACTTGATATTTTTAGGTCATAATTAGGACTTGACAATTTTAGGACTTAATTAGGACTTGATAATTTTAGGACTTAATTAGGACTTGATAATTTTAGGACTTAATTAGGACTTGATAATTTTAGGACTTAATTAGGACTTGATAATTTTAGGACTTAATTAGGACTTGATAATTTTGGGACTTAATTAGGACTTGATAATTTTAGAACATAATTAGGACTTGATAATTTTAGGACTTAATTAGGACTTGACAATTTTAGGACTTAATTAGAACTTGATAATTTTAGGACTTAATTAGGACTTGATATTTTTAGGATTTAATTAGGACTTGACAATTTTAGGACTTAATTAGGACTTGATAATTTTAGGACTTAATTAGGACTTAATAATTTTAGGACTTAATTAGGACTTGCTAATTTTAGGACTTAATTAGTACTTGATGATTTTAGGACTTAATTAGGACTTGATATTTTTAGGACTTAATCAGGACTTGATATTTTTAGGACTTAATTAGGACTTGACAATTTTAGGACTTAATTAGGACTTGATAATTTTAGGACTTAATTAGGACTTAATAGTTTTAGGACTTAATTAGAACTTGCTAATTTTAGGACTTAATTAGGACTTGATATTTTTAGGACTTAATTAGGACTTGACAATTTTAGGACTTAATTAGGACTTGACAATTTTAGGACTTAATTAGGACTTGATAATTTTAGGACTTAATTAGGACTTGATATTTTTAGGACTTAATTAGGACTTGACAATTTTAGGACTTAATTAGGACTTGATAATTTTAGGACTTAATTAGGACTTGATAATTTTAGGACTTAATTAGGACTTGATATTTTTAGGACATAATTAGGACTTGATATTTTTAGGACTTAATTAGGACTTGACAATTTTAGGACTTAATTAGGACTTGATAATTTTAGGACTTAATTAGGACTTAATAATTTTAGGACTTAATTAGGACTTGCTAATTTTAGGACTTAATTAGTACTTGATGATTTGAGGACTTAATTAGGACTTGATAATTTTAGGACTTAATTAGGACTTGATATTTTTAGGACTTAATTAGAACTTGACAATTTTAGGACTTAATTAGGGCTTGATAATTTTAGGACTTAATTAGGACTTAATAATTTTAGGACTTAATTAGGACTTGCTAATTTTAGGACTTAATTAGTACTTGATGATTTTAGGACTTAATTAGGACTTGATAATTTTAGGACTTAATTAGGACTTGATAATTTTAGGACTTAATTAGGACTTAATAATTTTAGGACTTAATTAGGACTTGCTAATTTTAGGACTTAATTAGTACTTGATGATTTTAGGACTTAATTAGGACTTGATAATTTTAGGACTTAATTAGGACTTGATATTTTTAGGACTTAATTAGGACTTGACAATTTTAGGACTTAATTAGTACTTGATGATTTGAGGACTTAATTAGGACTTGATAATTTTAGGACTTAATTAGGACTTGATATTTTTAGGACTTAATTAGGACTTGACAATTTTAGGACTTAATTAGGACTTGATAATTTTAGGACTTAATTAGGACTTAATAATTTTAGGACTTAATTAGGACTTGCTAATTTTAGGACTTAATTAGTACTTGATGATTTTAGGACTTAATTAGGACTTGATAATTTTAGGCCTTAATTAGGACTTGATATTTTTAGGACTTAATTAGGACTTGATATTTTTAGGTCATAATTAGGACTTGACAATTTTAGGACTTAATTAGGACTTGATAATTTTAGGACTTAATTAGGACTTGATAATTTTAGGACTTAATTAGGACTTGATAATTTTAGGACTTAATTAGGACTTGATATTTTTAGGACTTAATTAGGACTTGACAATTTTAGGACTTAATTAGGACTTGATAATTTTAGGACTTAATTAGGACTTAATAATTTTAGGACTTAATTAGGACTTGCTAATTTTAGGACTTAATTAGTACTTGATGATTTGAGGACTTAATTAGGACTTGATAATTTTAGGACTTAATTAGGACTTGATATTTTTAGGACTTAATTAGAACTTGACAATTTTAGGACTTAATTAGGGCTTGATAATTTTAGGACTTAATTAGGACTTAATAATTTTAGGACTTAATTAGGACTTGCTAATTTTAGGACTTAATTAGTACTTGATGATTTGAGGACTTAATTAGGACTTGATAATTTTAGGACTTAATTAGGACTTGATATTTTTAGGACTTAATTAGGACTTGACAATTTTAGGACTTAATTAGGACTTGATAATTTTAGGACTTAATTAGGACTTAATAATTTTAGGACTTAATTAGGACTTGCTAATTTTAGGACTTAATTAGTACTTGATGATTTTAGGACTTAATTAGGACTTGATAATTTTAGGACTTAATTAGTACTTGATGATTTTAGGACTTAATTAGGACTTGATAATTTTAGGACTTAATTAGGACTTAATAATTTTAGGACTTAATTAGGACTTGCTAATTTTAGGACTTAATTAGTACTTGATGATTTTAGGACTTAATTAGGACTTGATAATTTTAGGACTTAATTAGGACTTGATATTTTTAGGTCATAATTAGGACTTGACAATTTTAGGACTTAATTAGGACTTGATAATTTTAGGACTTAATTAGGACTTAATAATTTTAGGACTTAATTAGGACTTGCTAATTTTAGGACTTAATTAGTACTTGATGATTTTAGGACTTAATTAGGACTTGATAATTTTAGGACTTAATTAGGACTTGATATTTTTAGGTCATAATTAGGACTTGACAATTTTAGGACTTAATTAGGACTTGATAATTTTAGGACTTAATTAGGACTTGACAATTTTAGGACTTAATTAGAACTTGATAATTTTAGGACTTAATTAGGACTTGATATTTTTAGGACTTAATTAGGACTTGACAATTTTAGGACTTAATTAGGACTTGATAATTTTAGGACTTAATTAGGACTTAATAATTTTAGGACTTAATTAGGACTTGCTAATTTTAGGACTTAATTAGGACTTGATATTTTTAGGACTTAATTAGGACTTGATAATTTTAGGACTTAATTAGGACTTGATAATTTTAGGACTTAATTAGGACTTGATATTTTTAGGACTTAATTAGGACTTGACAATTTTAGGACTTAATTAGGACTTGATAATTTTAGGACTTAATTAGGACTTAATAATTTTAGGACTTAATTAGGACTTGCTAATTTTAGGACTTAATTAGTACTTGATGATTTGAGGACTTAATTAGGACTTGATAATTTTAGGACTTAATTAGGACTTGATATTTTTAGGACTTAATTAGAACTTGACAATTTTAGGACTTAATTAGGGCTTGATAATTTTAGGACTTAATTAGGACTTAATAATTTTAGGACTTAATTAGGACTTGCTAATTTTAGGACTTAATTAGTACTTGATGATTTTAGGACTTAATTAGGACTTGATAATTTTAGGACTTAATTAGGACTTGATAATTTTAGGACTTAATTAGGACTTAATAATTTTAGGACTTAATTAGGACTTGCTAATTTTAGGACTTAATTAGTACTTGATGATTTTAGGACTTAATTAGGACTTGATAATTTTAGGACTTAATTAGGACTTGATATTTTTAGGACTTAATTAGGACTTGACAATTTTAGGACTTAATTAGTACTTGATGATTTTAGGACTTAATTAGGACTTGATAATTTTAGGACTTAATTAGGACTTGATAATTTTAGGACTTAATTAGGACTTAATAATTTTAGGACTTAATTAGGACTTGCTAATTTTAGGACTTAATTAGTACTTGATGATTTTAGGACTTAATTAGGACTTGATAATTTTAGGACTTAATTAGGACTTAATAATTTTAGGACTTAATTAGGACTTGCTAATTTTAGGACTTAATTAGTACTTGATGATTTTAGGACTTAATTAGGACTTGATAATTTTAGGACTTAATTAGGACTTGATATTTTTAGGTCATAATTAGGACTTGACAATTTTAGGACTTAATTAGGACTTGATAATTTTAGGACTTAATTAGGACTTAATAATTTTAGGACTTAATTAGGACTTGCTAATTTTAGGACTTAATTAGTACTTGATGATTTTAGGACTTAATTAGGACTTGATAATTTTAGGACTTAATTAGGACTTGATATTTTTAGGTCATAATTAGGACTTGACAATTTTAGGACTTAATTAGGACTTGATAATTTTAGGACTTAATTAGGACTTTACAATTTTAGGACTTAATTAGAACTTGATAATTTTAGGACTTAATTAGGACTTGATATTTTTAGGACTTAATTAGGACTTGATAATTTTAGGACTTAATTAGGAGTTGATAATTTTAGGACTTAATTAGGCCTTGATAAATTTTTAAGACTTAATTAGGACTTGATATTTTTAGGACTTAATTAGGACTTGATAATTTTAGGACTTAATTAGGACTTGATAATTTTAGGACTAAATTAGGACTTGATAATTTTAGGACTTAATTAGGACTTGATGATTTTAGGACTTAATAAGGACTTGATAATTTTAGGACCTTATTAGGACTTGATATTTTTAGGACTTAATTAGGACTTGCCAATTTTAGGACTTAATTAGGACTTGATAATTTTAGGACTTAATTAGGACTTGATAATTTTAGGACTTAATTAGGACTTGATAATTTTAGGACTTAATTAGAACTTGACAATTTTAGGACTTAATTAGGACTTGATAATTTTAGGACTTAATTAGGACTTGATAATTTTAGGACTTAATTAGGACTTGATAATTTTAGGACTTAATTAGGACTTGATAATTTTAGGACTTAATTAGGACTTGATAATTTTGGGACTTAATTAGGACTTGATAATTTTAGGACTTAATTAGGACTTGATAATTTTAGGACTTAATTAGGACTTGACAATTTTAGGACTTAATTAGAACTTGATAATTTTAGGACTTAATTAGGACTTGATATTTTTAGGATTTAATTAGGACTTGACAATTTTAGGACTTAATTAGGACTTGATAATTTTAGGACTTAATTAGGACTTAATAATTTTAGGACTTAATTAGGACTTGCTAATTTTAGGACTTAATTAGTACTTGATGATTTTAGGACTTAATTAGGACTTGATAATTTTAGGACTTAATTAGGACTTGATATTTTTAGGACTTAATTAGGACTTGACAATTTTAGGACTTAATTAGGACTTGATAATTTTAGGACTTAATTAGGACTTAATAGTTTTAGGACTTAATTAGAACTTGCTAATTTTAGGACTTAATTAGGACTTGATATTTTTAGGACTTAATTAGGACTTGACAATTTTAGGACTTAATTAGGACTTGACAATTTTAGGACTTAATTAGGACTTGATAATTTTAGGACTTAATTAGGACTTGATATTTTTAGGACTTAATTAGGACTTGACAATTTTAGGACTTAATTAGGACTTGATAATTTTAGGACTTAATTAGGACTTGATAATTTTGGGACTTAATTAGGACTTGATAATTTGAGGATTTAATTAGGACTTGACAATTTTAGGACTTAATTAGGACTTGCTAATTTTAGGACTTAATTAGGACTTGACATTTTTAGGACTTAATTAGGACTTGACAATTTTAGGACTAAATTAGGACTTGACAATTTTAGGACTTAATTAGGACTTGATAATTTTAGGACTTAATTAGGACTTCATATTTTTAGGACTTAATTAGGACTTGACAATTTTAGGACTTAATTAGGACTTGATAATTTTAGGACTTAATTAGGACTTGATAATTTTAGGACTTAATTAGGACTTGATATTTTTAGGACATAATTAGGACTTGATATTTTTAGGACTTAATTAGGACTTGACAATTTTAGGACTTAATTAGGACTTGATAATTTTAGGACTTAATTAGGACTTAATAATTTTAGGACTTAATTAGGACTTGCTAATTTTAGGACTTAATTAGTACTTGATGATTTGAGGACTTAATTAGGACTTGATAATTTTAGGACTTAATTAGGACTTGATATTTTTAGGACTTAATTAGAACTTGACAATTTTAGGACTTAATTAGGACTTGATAATTTTAGGACTTAATTAGGACTTAATAATTTTAGGACTTAATTAGGACTTGCTAATTTTAGGACTTAATTAGTACTTGATGATTTTAGGACTTAATTAGGACTTGCTAATTTTAGGACTTAATTAGTACTTGATGATTTTAGGACTTAATTAGGACTTTATAATGTTAGGACTTAATTAGGACTTGATATTTTTAGGACTTAATTAGGACTTGACAATTTTAGGACTTAATTAGGACTTGATAATTTTAGGACTTAATTAGGACTTAATAATTTTAGGACTTAATTAGGACTTGCTAATTTTAGGACCTTATTAGTACTTGATGATTTGAGGACTTAATTAGGACTTGATAATTTTAGGACTTAATTAGGACTTGATAATTTTAGGACTTAATTAGGACTTAATAATTTTAGGACTTAATTAGGACTTGCTAATTTTAGGACTTAATTAGTACTTGATGATTTAAGGACTTAATTAGGACTTGATAATTTTAGGACTTAATTAGGACTTGATATTTTTAGGACTTAATTAGGACTTAACAATTTTAGGACTTAATTAGTACTTGATGATTTGAGGACTTAATTAGGACTTGATAATTTTAGGACTTAATTAGGACTTGATATTTTTAGGACTTAATTAGGACTTGACAATTTTAGGACTTAATTAGGACTTGATAATTTTAGGACTTAATTAGGACTTAATAATTTTAGGACTTAATTAGGACTTGATAATTTTAGGACTAAATTAGGACTTGATAATTTTAGGACTTAATTAGGGCTTGATGATTTTAGGACTTAATAAGGACTTGATAATTTTAGGACCTTATTAGGACTTGATATTTTTAGGACTTAATTAGGACTTGCCAATTTTAGGACTTAATTAGGACTTGATAATTTTAGGACTTAATTAGGACTTGATAATTTTAGGACTTAATTAGGACTTGATAATTTTAGGACTTAATTAGGACTTGACAATTTTAGGACTTAATTAGGACTTGATACTTTTAGGACTTAATTAGGACTTGATAATTTTAGGACTTAATTAGGACTTGATAATTTTAGGACTTAATTAGGACTTGATATTTTTAGGTCATAATTAGGACTTGACAATTTTAGGACTTAATTAGGACTTGATAATTTTAGGACTTAATTAGGACTTGATAATTTTAGGACTTAATTAGGACTTGATAATTTTAGGACTTAATTAGGACTTGATAATTTTAGGACTTAATTAGGACTTGATAATTTTGGGACTTAATTAGGACTTGATAATTTTAGGACTTAATTAGGACTTGATAATTTTAGGACTTAATTAGGACTTGACAATTTTAGGACTTAATTAGAACTTGATAATTTTAGGACTTAATTAGGACTTGATATTTTTAGGATTTAATTAGGACTTGACAATTTTAGGACTTAATTAGGACTTGATAATTTTAGGACTTAATTAGTACTTGATGATTTGAGGACTTAATTAGGACTTGATAATTTTAGGACTTAATTAGGACTTGATATTTTTAGGACTTAATTAGGACTTGACAATTTTAGGACTTAATTAGGACTTGATAATTTTAGGACTTAATTAGGACTTAATAATTTTAGGACTTAATTAGGACTTGCTAATTTTAGGACTTAATTAGTACTTGATGATTTTAGGACTTAATTAGGACTTGATAATTTTAGGACTTAATTAGGACTTGATATTTTTAGGTCATAATTAGGACTTGGCAATTTTAGGACTTAATTAGGACTTAATAATTTTAGGACTTTATTAGGACTTGATAATTTTAGGACTTAATTAGGACTTGATAATTTTAGGACTTAATTAGGACTTGATAATTTTAGGACTTAATTAGAACTTGAAAATTTTGGGACTTAATTAGGACTTGATAATTTTAGGACTTAATTAGGACTTGATAATTTTAGGACTTAATTAGGACTTGACAATTTTAGGACTTAATTAGAACTTGATAATTTTAGGACTTAATTAGGACTTGATATTTTTAGGACTTAATTAGGACTTGATAATTTTAGGACTTAATTAGGAGTTGATAATTTTAGGACTTAATTAGGCCTTGATAAATTTTTAAGACTTAATTAGGACTTGATATTTTTAGGACTTAATTAGGACTTGATAATTTTAGGACTTAATTAGGACTTGATAATTTTAGGACTAAATTAGGACTTGATAATTTTAGGACTTAATTAGGACTTGATGATTTTAGGACTTAATAAGGACTTGATAATTTTAGGACCTTATTAGGACTTGATATTTTTAGGACTTAATTAGGACTTGCCAATTTTAGGACTTAATTAGGACTTGATAATTTTAGGACTTAATTAGGACTTGATAATTTTAGGACTTAATTAGGACTTGATAATTTTAGGACTTAATTAGGACTTGACAATTTTAGGACTTAATTAGGACTTGATAATTTTAGGACTTAATTAGGACTTGATAATTTTAGGACTTAATTAGGACTTGATAATTTTAGGACTTAATTAGGACTTGATAATTTTAGGACTTAATTAGGACTTGATAATTTTGGGACTTAATTAGGACTTGATAATTTTAGGACTTAATTAGGACTTGATAATTTTAGGACTTAATTAGGACTTGACAATTTTAGGACTTAATTAGAACTTGATAATTTTAGGACTTAATTAGGACTTGATATTTTTAGGATTTAATTAGGACTTGACAATTTTAGGACTTAATTAGGACTTGATAATTTTAGGACTTAATTAGGACTTAATAATTTTAGGACTTAATTAGGACTTGCTAATTTTAGGACTTAATTAGTACTTGATGATTTTAGGACTTAATTAGGACTTGATAATTTTAGGACTTAATTAGGACTTGATATTTTTAGGACTTAATTAGGACTTGACAATTTTAGGACTTAATTAGGACTTGATAATTTTAGGACTTAATTAGGACTTAATAGTTTTAGGACTTAATTAGAACTTGCTAATTTTAGGACTTAATTAGGACTTGATATTTTTAGGACTTAATTAGGACTTGACAATTTTAGGACTTAATTAGGACTTGACAATTTTAGGACTTAATTAGGACTTGATAATTTTAGGACTTAATTAGGACTTGATATTTTTAGGACTTAATTAGGACTTGACAATTTTAGGACTTAATTAGGACTTGATAATTTTAGGACTTAATTAGGACTTGATAATTTTGGGACTTAATTAGGACTTGATAATTTTAGGACTTAATTAGGACTTGATAATTTTAGGACTTAATTAGGACTTGACAATTTTAGGACTAAATTAGAACTTGATAATTTTAGGACTTAATTAGGACTTGATATTTTTAGGATTTAATTAGGACTTGACAATTTTAGTACTTAATTAGGACTTGCTAATTTTAGGACTTAATTAGGACTTGATATTTTTAGGACTTAATTAGGACTTGACAATTTTAGGACTAAATTAGGACTTGACAATTTTAGGACTTAATTAGGACTTGATAATTTTAGGACTTAATTAGGACTTCATATTTTTAGGACTTAATTAGGACTTGACAATTTTAGGACTTAATTAGGACTTGATAATTTTAGGACTTAATTAGGACTTGATAATTTTAGGACTTAATTAGGACTTGATATTTTTAGGACATAATTAGGACTTGATATTTTTAGGACTTAATTAGGACTTGACAATTTTAGGACTTAATTAGGACTTGATAATTTTAGGACTTAATTAGGACTTAATAATTTTAGGACTTAATTAGGACTTGCTAATTTTAGGACTTAATTAGTACTTGATGATTTGAGGACTTAATTAGGACTTGATAATTTTAGGACTTAATTAGGACTTGATATTTTTAGGACTTAATTAGAACTTGACAATTTTAGGACTTAATTAGGACTTGATAATTTTAGGACTTAATTAGGACTTAATAATTTTAGGACTTAATTAGGACTTGCTAATTTTAGGACTTAATTAGTACTTGATGATTTTAGGACTTAATTAGGACTTGCTAATTTTAGGACTTAATTAGTACTTGATGATTTTAGGACTTAATTAGGACTTTATAATGTTAGGACTTAATTAGGACTTGATATTTTTAGGACTTAATTAGGACTTGACAATTTTAGGACTTAATTAGGACTTGATAATTTTAGGACTTAATTAGGACTTAATAATTTTAGGACTTAATTAGGACTTGCTAATTTTAGGACCTTATTAGTACTTGATGATTTGAGGACTTAATTAGGACTTGATAATTTTAGGACTTAATTAGGACTTGATAATTTTAGGACTTAATTAGGACTTAATAATTTTAGGACTTAATTAGGACTTGCTAATTTTAGGACTTAATTAGTACTTGATGATTTGAGGACTTAATTAGGACTTGATAATTTTAGGACTTAATTAGGACTTGATATTTTTAGGACTTAATTAGGACTTGACAATTTTAGGACTTAATTAGGACTTGATAATTTTAGGACTTAATTAGGACTTAATAATTTTAGGACTTAATTAGGACTTGCTAATTTTAGGACTTAATTAGTACTTGATGATTTGAGGACTTAATTAGGACTTGATAATTTTAGGACTTAATTAGGACTTGATATTTTTAGGACTTAATTAGAACTTGACAATTTTAGGACTTAATTAGGACTTGATAATTTTAGGACTTAATTAGGACTTAATAATTTTAGGACTTAATTAGGACTTGCTAATTTTAGGACCTTATTAGTACTTGATGATTTGAGGACTTAATTAGGACTTGATAATTTTAGGACTTAATTAGGACTTGATAATTTTAGGACTTAATTAGGACTTGATATTTTTAGGACTTAATTAGGACTTGACAATTTTAGGACTTAATTAGGACTTGATAATTTTAGGACTTAATTAGGACTTAATAATTTTAGGACTTAATTAGGACTTGATAATTTTAGGACTAAATTAGGACTTGATAATTTTAGGATTTAATTAGGGCTTGATGATTTTAGGACTTAATAAGGACTTGATAATTTTAGGACCTTATTAGGACTTGATATTTTTAGGACTTAATTAGGACTTGCCAATTTTAGGACTTAATTAGGACTTGATAATTTTAGGACTTAATTAGGACTTGATAATTTTAGGACTTAATTAGGACTTGATAATTTTAGGACTTAATTAGGACTTGACAATTTTAGGACTTAATTAGGACTTGATACTTTTAGGACTTAATTAGGACTTGATAATTTTAGGACTTAATTAGGACTTGATAATTTTAGGACTTAATTAGGACTTGATATTTTTAGGTCATAATTAGGACTTGACAATTTTAGGACTTAATTAGGACTTGATAATTTTAGGACTTAATTAGGACTTGATAATTTTAGGACTTAATTAGGACTTGATAATTTTAGGACTTAATTAGGACTTGATAATTTTAGGACTTAATTAGGACTTGATAATTTTGGGACTTAATTAGGACTTGATAATTTTAGGACTTAATTAGGACTTGATAATTTTAGGACTTAATTAGGACTTGACAATTTTAGGACTTAATTAGAACTTGATAATTTTAGGACTTAATTAGGACTTGATATTTTTAGGATTTAATTAGGACTTGACAATTTTAGGACTTAATTAGGACTTGATAATTTTAGGACTTAATTAGTACTTGATGATTTGAGGACTTAATTAGGACTTGATAATTTTAGGACTTAATTAGGACTTGATATTTTTAGGACTTAATTAGGACTTGACAATTTTAGGACTTAATTAGGACTTGATAATTTTAGGACTTAATTAGGACTTAATAATTTTAGGACTTAATTAGGACTTGCTAATTTTAGGACTTAATTAGTACTTGATGATTTTAGGACTTAATTAGGACTTGATAATTTTAGGACTTAATTAGGACTTGATATTTTTAGGTCATAATTAGGACTTGACAATTTTAGGACTTAATTAGGACTTGATAATTTTAGGACTTAATTAGGACTTGATAATTTTAGGACTTAATTAGGACTTGATAATTTTAGGACTTAATTAGGACTTGATAATTTTAGGACTTAATTAGAACTTGAAAATTTTGGGACTTAATTAGGACTTGATAATTTTAGGACTTAATTAGGACTTGATAATTTTAGGACTTAATTAGGACTTGACAATTTTAGGACTTAATTAGAACTTGATAATTTTAGGACTTAATTAGGACTTGATATTTTTAGGACTTAATTAGGACTTGATAATTTTAGGACTTAATTAGGAGTTGATAATTTTAGGACTTAATTAGGCCTTGATAAATTTTTAAGACTTAATTAGGACTTGATATTTTTAGGACTTAATTAGGACTTGATAATTTTAGGACTTAATTAGGACTTGATAATTTTAGGACTAAATTAGGACTTGATAATTTTAGGACTTAATTAGGACTTGATGATTTTAGGACTTAATAAGGACTTGATAATTTTAGGACCTTATTAGGACTTGATATTTTTAGGACTTAATTAGGACTTGCCAATTTTAGGACTTAATTAGGACTTGATAATTTTAGGACTTAATTAGGACTTGATAATTTTAGGACTTAATTAGGACTTGATAATTTTAGGACTTAATTAGGACTTGACAATTTTAGGACTTAATTAGGACTTGATAATTTTAGGACTTAATTAGGACTTGATAATTTTAGGACTTAATTAGGACTTGATAATTTTAGGACTTAATTAGGACTTGATAATTTTAGGACTTAATTAGGACTTGATAATTTTGGGACTTAATTAGGACTTGATAATTTTAGGACTTAATTAGGACTTGATAATTTTAGGACTTAATTAGGACTTGACAATTTTAGGACTTAATTAGAACTTGATAATTTTAGGACTTAATTTGGACTTGATATTTTTAGGATTTAATTAGGACTTGACAATTTTAGGACTTAATTAGGACTTGATAATTTTAGGACTTAATTAGGACTTAATAATTTTAGGACTTAATTAGGACTTGCTAATTTTAGGACTTAATTAGTACTTGATGATTTTAGGACTTAATTAGGACTTGATAATTTTAGGACTTAATTAGGACTTGATATTTTTAGGACTTAATTAGGACTTGACAATTTTAGGACTTAATTAGGACTTGATAATTTTAGGACTTAATTAGGACTTAATAGTTTTAGGACTTAATTAGAACTTGCTAATTTTAGGACTTAATTAGGACTTGATATTTTTAGGACTTAATTAGGACTTGACAATTTTAGGACTTAATTAGGACTTGACAATTTTAGGACTTAATTAGGACTTGATAATTTTAGGACTTAATTAGGACTTGATATTTTTAGGACTTAATTAGGACTTGACAATTTTAGGACTTAATTAGGACTTGATAATTTTAGGACTTAATTAGGACTTGATAATTTTGGGACTTAATTAGGACTTGATAATTTTAGGACTTAATTAGGACTTGATAATTTTAGGACTTAATTAGGACTTGACAATTTTAGGACTAAATTAGAACTTGATAATTTTAGGACTTAATTAGGACTTGATATTTTTAGGATTTAATTAGGACTTGACAATTTTAGGACTTAATTAGGACTTGCTAATTTTAGGACTTAATTAGGACTTGATATTTTTAGGACTTAATTAGGACTTGACAATTTTAAGACTAAATTAGGACTTGACAATTTTAGGACTTAATTAGGACTTGATAATTTTAGGACTTAATTAGGACTTCATATTTTTAGGACTTAATTAGGACTTGACAATTTTAGGACTTAATTAGGACTTGATAATTTTAGGACTTAATTAGGACTTGATAATTTTAGGACTTAATTAGGACTTGATATTTTTAGGACATAATTAGGACTTGATATTTTTAGGACTTAATTAGGACTTGACAATTTTAGGACTTAATTAGGACTTGATAATTTTAGGACTTAATTAGGACTTAATAATTTTAGGACTTAATTAGGACTTGCTAATTTTAGGACTTAATTAGTACTTGATGATTTGAGGACTTAATTAGGACTTGATAATTTTAGGACTTAATTAGGACTTGATATTTTTAGGACTTAATTAGAACTTGACAATTTTAGGACTTAATTAGGACTTGATAATTTTAGGACTTAATTAGGACTTAATAATTTTAGGACTTAATTAGGACTTGCTAATTTTAGGACTTAATTAGTACTTGATGATTTTAGGACTTAATTAGGACTTGCTAATTTTAGGACTTAATTAGTACTTGATGATTTTAGGACTTAATTAGGACTTTATAATGTTAGGACTTAATTAGGACTTGATATTTTTAGGACTTAATTAGGACTTGACAATTTTAGGACTTAATTAGGACTTGATAATTTTAGGACTTAATTAGGACTTAATAATTTTAGGACTTAATTAGGACTTGCTAATTTTAGGACCTTATTAGTACTTGATGATTTGAGGACTTAATTAGGACTTGATAATTTTAGGACTTAATTAGGACTTGATAATTTTAGGACTTAATTAGGACTTAATAATTTTAGGACTTAATTAGGACTTGCTAATTTTAGGACTTAATTAGTACTTGATGATTTGAGGACTTAATTAGGACTTGATAATTTTAGGACTTAATTAGGACTTGATATTTTTAGGACTTAATTAGGACTTGACAATTTTAGGACTTAATTAGGACTTGATAATTTTAGGACTTAATTAGGACTTAATAATTTTAGGACTTAATTAGGACTTGCTAATTTTAGGACTTAATTAGTACTTGATGATTTGAGGACTTAATTAGGACTTGATAATTTTAGGACTTAATTAGGACTTGATATTTTTAGGACTTAATTAGAACTTGACAATTTTAGGACTTAATTAGGACTTGATAATTTTAGGACTTAATTAGGACTTAATAATTTTAGGACTTAATTAGGACTTGCTAATTTTAGGACCTTATTAGTACTTGATGATTTGAGGACTTAATTAGGACTTGATAATTTTAGGACTTAATTAGGACTTGATAATTTTAGGACTTAATTAGGACTTGATATTTTTAGGACTTAATTAGGACTTGACAATTTTAGGACTTAATTAGGACTTGATAATTTTAGGACTTAATTAGGACTTAATAATTTTAGGACTTAATTAGGACTTGATAATTTTAGGACTAAATTAGGACTTGATAATTTTAGGATTTAATTAGGGCTTGATGATTTTAGGACTTAATAAGGACTTGATAATTTTAGGACCTTATTAGGACTTGATATTTTTAGGACTTAATTAGGACTTGCCAATTTTAGGACTTAATTAGGACTTGATAATTTTAGGACTTAATTAGGACTTGATAATTTTAGGACTTAATTAGGACTTGATAATTTTAGGACTTAATTAGGACTTGACAATTTTAGGACTTAATTAGGACTTGATACTTTTAGGACTTAATTAGGACTTGATAATTTTAGGACTTAATTAGGACTTGATAATTTTAGGACTTAATTAGGACTTGATATTTTTAGGTCATAATTAGGACTTGACAATTTTAGGACTTAATTAGGACTTGATAATTTTAGGACTTAATTAGGACTTGATAATTTTAGGACTTAATTAGGACTTGATAATTTTAGGACTTAATTAGGACTTGATAATTTTAGGACTTAATTAGGACTTGATAATTTTGGGACTTAATTAGGACTTGATAATTTTAGGACTTAATTAGGACTTGATAATTTTAGGACTTAATTAGGACTTGACAATTTTAGGACTTAATTAGAACTTGATAATTTTAGGACCTAATTAGGACTTGATATTTTTAGGATTTAATTAGGACTTGACAATTTTAGGACTTAATTAGGACTTGATAATTTTAGGACTTAATTAGGACTTAATAATTTAAGGACTTAATTAGGACTTGCTAATTTTAGGACTTAATTAGTACTTGATGATTTTAGGACTTAATTAGGACTTGATATTTTTAGGACTTAATCAGGACTTGATATTTTTAGGACTTAATTAGGACTTGACAATTTTAGGACTTAATTAGGACTTGATAATTTTAGGACTTAATTAGGACTTGATAATTTTAGGACTTAATTAGGACTTGATAATTTTAGGACTTAATTAGGACTTAATAATTTAAGGACTTAATTAGGACTTGCTAATTTTAGGACTTAATTAGTACTTGATGATTTTAGGACTTAATTAGGACTTGATATTTTTAGGACTTAATCAGGACTTGATATTTTTAGGACTTAATTAGGACTTGATAATTTTAGGACTTAATTAGTACTTGATGATTTGAGGACTTAATTAGGACTTGATAATTTTAGGACTTAATTAGGACTTGATATTTTTAGGACTTAATTAGGACTTGACAATTTTAGGACTTAATTAGGACTTGATAATTTTAGGACTTAATTAGGACTTAATAATTTTAGGACTTAATTAGGACTTGCTAATTTTAGGACTTAATTAGTACTTGATGATTTTAGGACTTAATTAGGACTTGATAATTTTAGGACTTAATTAGGACTTGATATTTTTAGGTCATAATTAGGACTTGGCAATTTTAGGACTTAATTAGGACTTAATAATTTTAGGACTTTATTAGGACTTGATAATTTTAGGACTTAATTAGGACTTGATAATTTTAGGACTTAATTAGGACTTGATAATTTTAGGACTTAATTAGAACTTGAAAATTTTGGGACTTAATTAGGACTTGATAATTTTAGGACTTAATTAGGACTTGATAATTTTAGGACTTAATTAGGACTTGACAATTTTAGGACTTAATTAGAACTTGATAATTTTAGGACTTAATTAGGACTTGATATTTTTAGGACTTAATTAGGACTTGATAATTTTAGGACTTAATTAGGAGTTGATAATTTTAGGACTTAATTAGGCCTTGATAAATTTTTAAGACTTAATTAGGACTTGATATTTTTAGGACTTAATTAGGACTTGATAATTTTAGGACTTAATTAGGACTTGATAATTTTAGGACTAAATTAGGACTTGATAATTTTAGGACTTAATTAGGACTTGATGATTTTAGGACTTAATAAGGACTTGATAATTTTAGGACCTTATTAGGACTTGATATTTTTAGGACTTAATTAGGACTTGCCAATTTTAGGACTTAATTAGGACTTGATAATTTTAGGACTTAATTAGGACTTGATAATTTTAGGACTTAATTAGGACTTGATAATTTTAGGACTTAATTAGGACTTGACAATTTTAGGACTTAATTAGGACTTGATAATTTTAGGACTTAATTAGGACTTGATAATTTTAGGAATTAATTAGGACTTGATAATTTTAGGACTTAATTAGGACTTGATAATTTTAGGACTTAATTAGGACTTGATAATTTTGGGACTTAATTAGGACTTGATAATTTTAGGACTTAATTAGGACTTGATAATTTTAGGACTTAATTAGGACTTGACAATTTTAGGACTTAATTAGAACTTGATAATTTTAGGACTTAATTAGGACTTGATATTTTTAGGATTTAATTAGGACTTGACAATTTTAGGACTTAATTAGGACTTGATAATTTTAGGACTTAATTAGGACTTAATAATTTTAGGACTTAATTAGGACTTGCTAATTTTAGGACTTAATTAGTACTTGATGATTTTAGGACTTAATTAGGACTTGATAATTTTAGGACTTAATTAGGACTTGATATTTTTAGGACTTAATTAGGACTTGACAATTTTAGGACTTAATTAGGACTTGATAATTTTAGGACTTAATTAGGACTTAATAGTTTTAGGACTTAATTAGAACTTGCTAATTTTAGGACTTAATTAGGACTTGATATTTTTAGGACTTAATTAGGACTTGACAATTTTAGGACTTAATTAGGACTTGACAATTTTAGGACTTAATTAGGACTTGATAATTTTAGGACTTAATTAGGACTTGATATTTTTAGGACTTAATTAGGACTTGACAATTTTAGGACTTAAATAGGACTTGATAATTTTAGGACTTAATTAGGACTTGATAATTTTGGGACTTAATTAGGACTTGATAATTTTAGGACTTAATTAGGACTTGATAATTTTAGGACTTAATTAGGACTTGACAATTTTAGGACTAAATTAGAACTTGATAATTTTAGGACTTAATTAGGACTTGATATTTTAAGGATTTAATTAGGACTTGACAATTTTAGTACTTAATTAGGACTTGCTAATTTTAGGACTTAATTAGGACTTGATATTTTTAGGACTTAATTAGGACTTGACAATTTTAGGACTAAATTAGGACTTGACAATTTTAGGACTTAATTAGGACTTGATAATTTTAGGACTTAATTAGGACTTCATATTTTTAGGACTTAATTAGGACTTGATAATTTTAGGACTTAATTAGGACTTGATAATTTTAGGACTTAATTAGAACTTGAAAATTTTGGGACTTAATTAGGACTTGATAATTTTAGGACTTAATTAGGACTTGATAATTTTAGGACTTAATTAGGACTTGACAATTTTAGGACTTAATTAGAACTTGATAATTTTAGGACTTAATTAGGACTTGATATTTTTAGGACTTAATTAGGACTTGATAATTTTAGGACTTAATTAGGAGTTGATAATTTTAGGACTTAATTAGGCCTTGATAAATTTTTAAGACTTAATTAGGACTTGATATTTTTAGGACTTAATTAGGACTTGATAATTTTAGGACTTAATTAGGACTTGATAATTTTAGGACTAAATTAGGACTTGATAATTTTAGGACTTAATTAGGACTTGATGATTTTAGGACTTAATAAGGACTTGATAATTTTAGGACCTTATTAGGACTTGATATTTTTAGGACTTAATTAGGACTTGCCAATTTTAGGACTTAATTAGGACTTGATAATTTTAGGACTTAATTAGGACTTGATAATTTTAGGACTTAATTAGGACTTGATAATTTTAGGACTTAATTAGGACTTGACAATTTTAGGACTTAATTAGGACTTGATAATTTTAGGACTTAATTAGGACTTGATAATTTTAGGAATTAATTAGGACTTGATAATTTTAGGACTTAATTAGGACTTGATAATTTTAGGACTTAATTAGGACTTGATAATTTTGGGACTTAATTAGGACTTGATAATTTTAGGACTTAATTAGGACTTGATAATTTTAGGACTTAATTAGGACTTGACAATTTTAGGACTTAATTAGAACTTGATAATTTTAGGACTTAATTAGGACTTGATATTTTTAGGATTTAATTAGGACTTGACAATTTTAGGACTTAATTAGGACTTGATAATTTTAGGACTTAATTAGGACTTAATAATTTTAGGACTTAATTAGGACTTGCTAATTTTAGGACTTAATTAGTACTTGATGATTTTAGGACTTAATTAGGACTTGATAATTTTAGGACTTAATTAGGACTTGATATTTTTAGGACTTAATTAGGACTTGACAATTTTAGGACTTAATTAGGACTTGATAATTTTAGGACTTAATTAGGACTTAATAGTTTTAGGACTTAATTAGAACTTGCTAATTTTAGGACTTAATTAGGACTTGATATTTTTAGGACTTAATTAGGACTTGACAATTTTAGGACTTAATTAGGACTTGACAATTTTAGGACTTAATTAGGACTTGATAATTTTAGGACTTAATTAGGACTTGATATTTTTAGGACTTAATTAGGACTTGACAATTTTAGGACTTAATTAGGACTTGATAATTTTAGGACTTAATTAGGACTTGATAATTTTGGGACTTAATTAGGACTTGATAATTTTAGGACTTAATTAGGACTTGATAATTTTAGGACTTAATTAGGACTTGACAATTTTAGGACTAAATTAGAACTTGATAATTTTAGGACTTAATTAGGACTTGATATTTTTAGGATTTAATTAGGACTTGACAATTTTAGTACTTAATTAGGACTTGCTAATTTTAGGACTTAATTAGGACTTGATATTTTTAGGACTTAATTAGGACTTGACAATTTTAGGACAAAATTAGGACTTGACAATTTTAGGACTTAATTAGGACTTGATAATTTTAGGACTTAATTAGGACTTCATATTTTTAGGACTTAATTAGGACTTGACAATTTTAGGACTTAATTAGGACTTGATAATTTTAGGACTTAATTAGGACTTGATAATTTTAGGACTTAATTAGGACTTGATATTTTTAGGACATAATTAGGACTTGATATTTTTAGGACTTAATTAGGACTTGACAATTTTAGGACTTAATTAGGACTTGATAATTTTAGGACTTAATTAGGACTTAATAATTTTAGGACTTAATTAGGACTTGCTAATTTTAGGACTTAATTAGTACTTGATGATTTGAGGACTTAATTAGGACTTGATAATTTTAGGACTTAATTAGGACTTGATATTTTTAGGACTTAATTAGAACTTGACAATTTTAGGACTTAATTAGGACTTGATAATTTTAGGACTTAATTAGGACTTAATAATTTTAGGACTTAATTAGGACTTGCTAATTTTAGGACTTAATTAGTACTTGATGATTTTAGGACTTAATTAGGACTTGCTAATTTTAGGACTTAATTAGTACTTGATGATTTTAGGACTTAATTAGGACTTTATAATGTTAGGACTTAATTAGGACTTGATATTTTTAGGACTTAATTAGGACTTGACAATTTTAGGACTTAATTAGGACTTGATAATTTTAGGACTTAATTAGGACTTAATAATTTTAGGACTTAATTAGGACTTGCTAATTTTAGGACCTTATTAGTACTTGATGATTTGAGGACTTAATTAGGACTTGATAATTTTAGGACTTAATTAGGACTTGATAATTTTAGGACTTAATTAGGACTTAATAATTTTAGGACTTAATTAGGACTTGCTAATTTTAGGACTTAATTAGTACTTGATGATTTGAGGACTTAATTAGGACTTGATAATTTTAGGACTTAATTAGGACTTGATATTTTTAGGACTTAATTAGGACTTGACAATTTTAGGACTTAATTAGGACTTGATAATTTTAGGACTTAATTAGGACTTAATAATTTTAGGACTTAATTAGGACTTGCTAATTTTAGGACTTAATTAGTACTTGATGATTTGAGGACTTAATTAGGACTTGATAATTTTAGGACTTAATTAGGACTTGATATTTTTAGGACTTAATTAGAACTTGACAATTTTAGGACTTAATTAGGACTTGATAATTTTAGGACTTAATTAGGACTTAATAATTTTAGGACTTAATTAGGACTTGCTAATTTTAGGACCTTATTAGTACTTGATGATTTGAGGACTTAATTAGGACTTGATAATTTTAGGACTTAATTAGGACTTGATAATTTTAGGACTTAATTAGGACTTGATATTTTTAGGACTTAATTAGGACTTGACAATTTTAGGACTTAATTAGGACTTGATAATTTTAGGACTTAATTAGGACTTAATAATTTTAGGACTTAATTAGGACTTGCTAATTTTAGGACCTTATTAGTACTTGATGATTTGAGGACTTAATTAGGACTTGATAATTTTAGGACTTAATTAGGACTTGATAATTTTAGGACTTAATTAGGACTTAATAATTTTAGGACTTAATTAGGACTTGCTAATTTTAGGACTTAATTAGTACTTGATGATTTGAGGACTTAATTAGGACTTGATAATTTTAGGACTTAATTAGGACTTGATATTTTTAGGACTTAATTAGGACTTGACAATTTTAGGACTTAATTAGGACTTGATAATTTTAGGACTTAATTAGGACTTAATAATTTTAGGACTTAATTAGGACTTGCTAATTTTAGGACTTAATTAGTACTTGATGATTTGAGGACTTAATTAGGACTTGATAATTTTAGGACTTAATTAGGACTTGATATTTTTAGGACTTAATTAGAACTTGACAATTTTAGGACTTAATTAGGACTTGATAATTTTAGGACTTAATTAGGACTTAATAATTTTAGGACTTAATTAGGACTTGCTAATTTTAGGACCTTATTAGTACTTGATGATTTGAGGACTTAATTAGGACTTGATAATTTTAGGACTTAATTAGGACTTGATAATTTTAGGACTTAATTAGGACTTGATATTTTTAGGACTTAATTAGGACTTGACAATTTTAGGACTTAATTAGGACTTGATAATTTTAGGACTTAATTAGGACTTAATAATTTTAGGACTTAATTAGGACTTGATAATTTTAGGACTAAATTAGGACTTGATAATTTTAGGATTTAATTAGGGCTTGATGATTTTAGGACTTAATAAGGACTTGATAATTTTAGGACCTTATTAGGACTTGATATTTTTAGGACTTAATTAGGACTTGCCAATTTTAGGACTTAATTAGGACTTGATAATTTTAGGACTTAATTAGGACTTGATAATTTTAGGACTTAATTAGGACTTGATAATTTTAGGACTTAATTAGGACTTGACAATTTTAGGACTTAATTAGGACTTGATACTTTTAGGACTTAATTAGGACTTGATAATTTTAGGACTTAATTAGGACTTGATAATTTTAGGACTTAATTAGGACTTGATATTTTTAGGTCATAATTAGGACTTGACAATTTTAGGACTTAATTAGGACTTGATAATTTTAGGACTTAATTAGGACTTGATAATTTTAGGACTTAATTAGGACTTAATAATTTTAGGACTTAATTAGGACTTGCTAATTTTAGGACTTAATTAGTACTTGATGATTTTAGGACTTAATTAGGACTTGCTAATTTTAGGACTTAATTAGTACTTGATGATTTTAGGACTTAATTAGGACTTTATAATGTTAGGACTTAATTAGGACTTGATATTTTTAGGACTTAATTAGGACTTGACAATTTTAGGACTTAATTAGGACTTGATAATTTTAGGACTTAATTAGGACTTAATAATTTTAGGACTTAATTAGGACTTGCTAATTTTAGGACCTTATTAGTACTTGATGATTTGAGGACTTAATTAGGACTTGATAATTTTAGGACTTAATTAGGACTTGATAATTTTAGGACTTAATTAGGACTTAATAATTTTAGGACTTAATTAGGACTTGCTAATTTTAGGACTTAATTAGTACTTGATGATTTTAGGACTTAATTAGGACTTGCTAATTTTAGGACTTAATTAGTACTTGATGATTTTAGGACTTAATTAGGACTTTATAATGTTAGGACTTAATTAGGACTTGATATTTTTAGGACTTAATTAGGACTTGACAATTTTAGGACTTAATTAGGACTTGATAATTTTAGGACTTAATTAGGACTTAATAATTTTAAGACTTAATTAGGACTTGCTAATTTTAGGACCTTATTAGTACTTGATGATTTGAGGACTTAATTAGGACTTGATAATTTTAGGACTTAATTAGGACTTGATAATTTTAGGACTTAATTAGGACTTAATAATTTTAGGACTTAATTAGGACTTGCTAATTTTAGGACTTAATTAGTACTTGATGATTTGAGGACTTAATTAGGACTTGATAATTTTAGGACTTAATTAGGACTTGATATTTTTAGGACTTAATTAGGACTTGACAATTTTAGGACTTAATTAGGACTTGATAATTTTAGGACTTAATTAGGACTTAATAATTTTAGGACTTAATTAGGACTTGCTAATTTTAGGACTTAATTAGTACTTGATGATTTGAGGACTTAATTAGGACTTGATAATTTTAGGACTTAATTAGGACTTGATATTTTTAGGACTTAATTAGAACTTGACAATTTTAGGACTTAATTAGGACTTGATAATTTTAGGACTTAATTAGGACTTAATAATTTTAGGACTTAATTAGGACTTGCTAATTTTAGGACCTTATTAGTACTTGATGATTTGAGGACTTAATTAGGACTTGATAATTTTAGGACTTAATTAGGACTTGATAATTTTAGGACTTAATTAGGACTTGATATTTTTAGAACTTAATTAGGACTTGACAATTTTAGGACTTAATTAGGACTTGATAATTTTAGGACTTAATTAGGACTTAATAATTTTAGGACTTAATTAGGACTTGCTAATTTTAGGACCTTATTAGTACTTGATGATTTGAGGACTTAATTAGGACTTGATAATTTTAGGACTTAATTAGGACTTGATAATTTTAGGACTTAATTAGGACTTAATAATTTTAGGACTTAATTAGGACTTGCTAATTTTAGGACTTAATTAGTACTTGATGATTTGAGGACTTAATTAGGACTTGATAATTTTAGGACTTAATTAGGACTTGATATTTTTAGGACTTAATTAGGACTTGACAATTTTAGGACTTAATTAGGACTTGATAATTTTAGGACTTAATTAGGACTTAAAAATTTTAGGACTTAATTAGGACTTGCTAATTTTAGGACTTAATTAGTACTTGATGATTTGAGGACTTAATTAGGACTTGATAATTTTAGGACTTAATTAGGACTTGATATTTTTAGGACTTAATTAGAACTTGACAATTTTAGGACTTAATTAGGACTTGATAATTTTAGGACTTAATTAGGACTTAATAATTTTAGGACTTAATTAGGACTTGCTAATTTTAGGACCTTATTAGTACTTGATGATTTGAGGACTTAATTAGGACTTGATAATTTTAGGACTTAATTAGGACTTGATAATTTTAGGACTTAATTAGGACTTGATATTTTTAGCACTTAATTAGGACTTGACAATTTTAGGACTTAATTAGGACTTGATAATTTTAGGACTTAATTAGGACTTAATAATTTTAGGACTTAATTAGGACTTGATAATTTTAGGACTAAATTAGGACTTGATAATTTTAGGATTTAATTAGGGCTTGATGATTTTAGGACTTAATAAGGACTTGATAATTTTAGGACCTTATTAGGACTTGATATTTTTAGGACTTAATTAGGACTTGCCAATTTTAGGACTTAATTAGGACTTGATAATTTTAGGACTTAATTAGGACTTGATAATTTTAGGACTTAATTAGGACTTGATAATTTTAGGACTTAATTAGGACTTGACAATTTTAGGACTTAATTAGGACTTGATACTTTTAGGACTTAATTAGGACTTGATAATTTTAGGACTTAATTAGGACTTGATAATTTTAGGACTTAATTAGGACTTGATATTTTTAGGTCATAATTAGGACTTGACAATTTTAGGACTTAATTAGGACTTGATAATTTTAGGACTTAATTAGGACTTGATAATTTTAGGACTTAATTAGGACTTGATAATTTTAGGACTTAATTAGGACTTGATAATTTTAGGACTTAATTAGGACTTGATAATTTTGGGACTTAATTAGGACTTGATAATTTTAGGACTTAATTAGGACTTGATAATTTTAGGACTTAATTAGGACTTGACAATTTTAGGACTTAATTAGAACTTGATAATTTTAGGACCTAATTAGGACTTGATATTTTTAGGATTTAATTAGGACTTGACAATTTTAGGACTTAATTAGGACTTGATAATTTTAGGACTTAATTAGGACTTAATAATTTAAGGACTTAATTAGGACTTGCTAATTTTAGGACTTAATTAGTACTTGATGATTTTAGGACTTAATTAGGACTTGATATTTTTAGGACTTAATCAGGACTTGATATTTTTAGGACTTAATTAGGACTTGACAATTTTAGGACTTAATTAGGACTTGATAATTTTAGGACTTAATTAGGACTTGATAATTTTAGGACTTAATTAGGACTTGATAATTTTAGGACTTAATTAGGACTTAATAATTTAAGGACTTAATTAGGACTTGCTAATTTTAGGACTTAATTAGTACTTGATGATTTTAGGACTTAATTAGGACTTGATATTTTTAGGACTTAATCAGGACTTGATATTTTTAGGACTTAATTAGGACTTGATAATTTTAGGACTTAATTAGTACTTGATGATTTGAGGACTTAATTAGGACTTGATAATTTTAGGACTTAATTAGGACTTGATATTTTTAGGACTTAATTAGGACTTGACAATTTTAGGACTTAATTAGGACTTGATAATTTTAGGACTTAATTAGGACTTAATAATTTTAGGACTTAATTAGGACTTGCTAATTTTAGGACTTAATTAGTACTTGATGATTTTAGGACTTAATTAGGACTTGATAATTTTAGGACTTAATTAGGACTTGATATTTTTAGGTCATAATTAGGACTTGGCAATTTTAGGACTTAATTAGGACTTAATAATTTTAGGACTTTATTAGGACTTGATAATTTTAGGACTTAATTAGGACTTGATAATTTTAGGACTTAATTAGGACTTGATAATTTTAGGACTTAATTAGAACTTGAAAATTTTGGGACTTAATTAGGACTTGATAATTTTAGGACTTAATTAGGACTTGATAATTTTAGGACTTAATTAGAACTTGAAAATTTTGGGACTTAATTAGGACTTGATAATTTTAGGACTTAATTAGGACTTGATAATTTTAGGACTTAATTAGGACTTGACAATTTTAGGACTTAATTAGAACTTGATAATTTTAGGACTTAATTAGGACTTGATATTTTTAGGACTTAATTAGGACTTGATAATTTTAGGACTTAATTAGGAGTTGATAATTTTAGGACTTAATTAGGCCTTGATAAATTTTTAAGACTTAATTAGGACTTGATATTTTTAGGACTTAATTAGGACTTGATAATTTTAGGACTTAATTAGGACTTGATAATTTTAGGACTTAATTAGGACTTGATGATTTTAGGACTTAATAAGGACTTGATAATTTTAGGACCTTATTAGGACTTGATATTTTTAGGACTTAATTAGGACTTGCCAATTTTAGGACTTAATTAGGACTTGATAATTTTAGGACTTAATTAGGACTTGATAATTTTAGGACTTAATTAGGACTTGATAATTTTAGGACTTAATTAGGACTTGACAATTTTAGGACTTAATTAGGACTTGATAATTTTAGGACTTAATTAGGACTTGATAATTTTAGGACTTAATTAGGACTTGATAATTTTAGGACTTAATTAGGACTTGATAATTTTAGGACTTAATTAGGACTTGATAATTTTGGGACTTAATTAGGACTTGATAATTTTAGGACTTAATTAGGACTTGATAATTTTAGGACTTAATTAGGACTTGACAATTTTAGGACTTAATTAGAACTTGATAATTTTAGGACTTAATTAGGACTTGATATTTTTAGGATTTAATTAGGACTTGACAATTTTAGGACTTAATTAGGACTTGATAATTTTAGGACTTAATTAGGACTTAATAATTTTAGGACTTAATTAGGACTTGCTAATTTTAGGACTTAATTAGTACTTGATGATTTTAGGACTTAATTAGGACTTGATAATTTTAGGACTTAATTAGGACTTGATATTTTTAGGACTTAATTAGGACTTGACAATTTTAGGACTTAATTAGGACTTGATAATTTTAGGACTTAATTAGGACTTAATAGTTTTAGGACTTAATTAGAACTTGCTAATTTTAGGACTTAATTAGGACTTGATATTTTTAGGACTTAATTAGGACTTGACAATTTTAGGACTTAATTAGGACTTGACAATTTTAGGACTTAATTAGGACTTGATAATTTTAGGACTTAATTAGGACTTGATATTTTTAGGACTTAATTAGGACTTGACAATTTTAGGACTTAATTAGGACTTGATAATTTTAGGACTTAATTAGGACTTGATAATTTTGGGACTTAATTAGGACTTGATAATTTTAGGACTTAATTAGGACTTGATAATTTTAGGACTTAATTAGGACTTGACAATTTTAGGACTAAATTAGAACTTGATAATTTTAGGACTTAATTAGGACTTGATATTTTTAGGATTTAATTAGGACTTGACAATTTTAGTACTTAATTAGGACTTGCTAATTTTAGGACTTAATTAGGACTTGATATTTTTAGGACTTAATTAGGACTTGACAATTTTAGGACTAAATTAGGACTTGACAATTTTAGGACTTAATTAGGACTTGATAATTTTAGGACTTAATTAGGACTTCATATTTTTAGGACTTAATTAGGACTTGACAATTTTAGGACTTAATTAGGACTTGATAATTTTAGGACTTAATTAGGACTTGATAATTTTAGGACTTAATTAGGACTTGATATTTTTAGGACATAATTAGGACTTGATATTTTTAGGACTTAATTAGGACTTGACAATTTTAGGACTTAATTAGGACTTGATAATTTTAGGACTTAATTAGGACTTAATAATTTTAGGACTTAATTAGGACTTGCTAATTTTAGGACTTAATTAGTACTTGATGATTTGAGGACTTAATTAGGACTTGATAATTTTAGGACTTAATTAGGACTTGATATTTTTAGGACTTAATTAGAACTTGACAATTTTAGGACTTAATTAGGACTTGATAATTTTAGGACTTAATTAGGACTTAATAATTTTAGGACTTAATTAGGACTTGCTAATTTTAGGACTTAATTAGTACTTGATGATTTTAGGACTTAATTAGGACTTGATAATTTTAGGACTTAATTAGGACTTGATAATTTTAGGACTTAATTAGGACTTAATAATTTTAGGACTTAATTAGGACTTGCTAATTTTAGGACTTAATTAGTACTTGATGATTTGAGGACTTAATTAGGACTTGATAATTTTAGGACTTAATTAGGACTTGATATTTTTAGGACTTAATTAGGACTTGACAATTTTAGGATTTAATTAGGACTTGATAATTTTAGGACTTAATTAGGACTTAATAATTTTAGGACTTAATTAGGACTTGCTAATTTTAGGACTTAATTAGTACTTGATGATTTGAGGACTTAATTAGGACTTGATAATTTTAGGACTTAATTAGGACTTGATATTTTTAGGACTTAATTAGAACTTGACAATTTTAGGACTTAATTAGGACTTTATAATGTTAGGACTTAATTAGGACTTGATATTTTTAGGACTTAATTAGGACTTGACAATTTTAGGACTTAATTAGGACTTGATAATTTTAGGACTTAATTAGGACTTAATAATTTTAGGACTTAATTAGGACTTGCTAATTTTAGGACCTTATTAGTACTTGATGATTTGAGGACTTAATTAGGACTTGATAATTTTAGGACTTAATTAGGACTTGATAATTTTAGGACTTAATTAGGACTTAATAATTTTAGGACTTAATTAGGACTTGCTAATTTTAGGACTTAATTAGTACTTGATGATTTGAGGACTTAATTAGGACTTGATAATTTTAGGACTTAATTAGGACTTGATATTTTTAGGACTTAATTAGGACTTGACAATTTTAGGATTTAATTAGGACTTGATAATTTTAGGACTTAATTAGGACTTAATAATTTTAGGACTTAATTAGGACTTGCTAATTTTAGGACTTAATTAGTACTTGATGATTTGAGGACTTAATTAGGACTTGATAATTTTAGGACTTAATTAGGACTTGATATTTTTAGGACTTAATTAGAACTTGACAATTTTAGGACTTAATTAGGACTTGATAATTTTAGGACTTAATTAGGACTTAATAATTTTAGGACTTAATTAGGACTTGCTAATTTTAGGACCTTATTAGTACTTGATGATTTGAGGACTTAATTAGGACTTGATAATTTTAGGACTTAATTAGGACTTGATAATTTTAGGACTTAATTAGGACTTGATATTTTTAGGACTTAATTAGGACTTGACAATTTTAGGACTTAATTAGGACTTGATAATTTTAGGACTTAATTAGGACTTAATAATTTTAGGACTTAATTAGGACTTGATAATTTTAGGACTAAATTAGGACTTGATAATTTTAGGATTTAATTAGGGCTTGATGATTTTAGGACTTAATAAGGACTTGATAATTTTAGGACCTTATTAGGACTTGATATTTTTAGGACTTAATTAGGACTTGCCAATTTTAGGACTTAATTAGGACTTGATAATTTTAGGACTTAATTAGGACTTGATAATTTTAGGACTTAATTAGGACTTGATAATTTTAGGACTTAATTAGGACTTGACAATTTTAGGACTTAATTAGGACTTGATACTTTTAGGACTTAATTAGGACTTGATAATTTTAGGACTTAATTAGGACTTGATAATTTTAGGACTTAATTAGGACTTGATATTTTTAGGTCATAATTAGGACTTGACAATTTTAGGACTTAATTAGGACTTGATAATTTTAGGACTTAATTAGGACTTGATAATTTTAGGACTTAATTAGGACTTGATAATTTTAGGACTTAATTAGGACTTGATAATTTTAGGACTTAATTAGGACTTGATAATTTTGGGACTTAATTAGGACTTGATAATTTTAGGACTTAATTAGGACTTGATAATTTTAGGACTTAATTAGGACTTGACAATTTTAGGACTTAATTAGAACTTGATAATTTTAGGACTTAATTAGGACTTGATATTTTTAGGATTTAATTAGGACTTGACAATTTTAGGACTTAATTAGGACTTGATAATTTTAGGACTTAATTAGTACTTGATGATTTGAGGACTTAATTAGGACTTGATAATTTTAGGACTTAATTAGGACTTGATATTTTTAGGACTTAATTAGGACTTGACAATTTTAGGACTTAATTAGGACTTGATAATTTTAGGACTTAATTAGGACTTAATAATTTTAGGACTTAATTAGGACTTGCTAATTTTAGGACTTAATTAGTACTTGATGATTTTAGGACTTAATTAGGACTTGATAATTTTAGGACTTAATTAGGACTTGATATTTTTAGGTCATAATTAGGACTTGACAATTTTAGGACTTAATTAGGACTTGATAATTTTAGGACTTAATTAGGACTTGATAATTTTAGGACTTAATTAGGACTTGATAATTTTAGGACTTAATTAGGACTTGATAATTTTAGGACTTAATTAGAACTTGAAAATTTTGGGACTTAATTAGGACTTGATAATTTTAGGACTTAATTAGGACTTGATAATTTTAGGACTTAATTAGGACTTGACAATTTTAGGACTTAATTAGAACTTGATAATTTTAGGACTTAATTAGGACTTGATATTTTTAGGACTTAATTAGGACTTGATAATTTTAGGACTTAATTAGGAGTTGATAATTTTAGGACTTAATTAGGCCTTGATAAATTTTTAAGACTTAATTAGGACTTGATATTTTTAGGACTTAATTAGGACTTGATAATTTTAGGACTTAATTAGGACTTGATAATTTTAGGACTAAATTAGGACTTGATAATTTTAGGACTTAATTAGGACTTGATGATTTTAGGACTTAATAAGGACTTGATAATTTTAGGACCTTATTAGGACTTGATATTTTTAGGACTTAATTAGGACTTGCCAATTTTAGGACTTAATTAGGACTTGATAATTTTAGGACTTAATTAGGACTTGATAATTTTAGGACTTAATTAGGACTTGATAATTTTAGGACTTAATTAGGACTTGACAATTTTAGGACTTAATTAGGACTTGATAATTTTAGGACTTAATTAGGACTTGATAATTTTAGGACTTAATTAGGACTTGATAATTTTAGGACTTAATTAGGACTTGATAATTTTAGGACTTAATTAGGACTTGATAATTTTGGGACTTAATTAGGACTTGATAATTTTAGGACTTAATTAGGACTTGATAATTTTAGGACTTAATTAGGACTTGACAATTTTAGGACTTAATTAGAACTTGATAATTTTAGGACTTAATTTGGACTTGATATTTTTAGGATTTAATTAGGACTTGACAATTTTAGGACTTAATTAGGACTTGATAATTTTAGGACTTAATTAGGACTTAATAATTTTAGGACTTAATTAGGACTTGCTAATTTTAGGACTTAATTAGTACTTGATGATTTTAGGACTTAATTAGGACTTGATAATTTTAGGACTTAATTAGGACTTGATATTTTTAGGACTTAATTAGGACTTGACAATTTTAGGACTTAATTAGGACTTGATAATTTTAGGACTTAATTAGGACTTAATAGTTTTAGGACTTAATTAGAACTTGCTAATTTTAGGACTTAATTAGGACTTGATATTTTTAGGACTTAATTAGGACTTGACAATTTTAGGACTTAATTAGGACTTGACAATTTTAGGACTTAATTAGGACTTGATAATTTTAGGACTTAATTAGGACTTGATATTTTTAGGACTTAATTAGGACTTGACAATTTTAGGACTTAATTAGGACTTGATAATTTTAGGACTTAATTAGGACTTGATAATTTTGGGACTTAATTAGGACTTGATAATTTTAGGACTTAATTAGGACTTGATAATTTTAGGACTTAATTAGGACTTGACAATTTTAGGACTAAATTAGAACTTGATAATTTTAGGACTTAATTAGGACTTGATATTTTTAGGATTTAATTAGGACTTGACAATTTTAGGACTTAATTAGGACTTGCTAATTTTAGGACTTAATTAGGACTTGATATTTTTAGGACTTAATTAGGACTTGACAATTTTAAGACTAAATTAGGACTTGACAATTTTAGGACTTAATTAGGACTTGATAATTTTAGGACTTAATTAGGACTTCATATTTTTAGGACTTAATTAGGACTTGACAATTTTAGGACTTAATTAGGACTTGATAATTTTAGGACTTAATTAGGACTTGATAATTTTAGGACTTAATTAGGACTTGATATTTTTAGGACATAATTAGGACTTGATATTTTTAGGACTTAATTAGGACTTGACAATTTTAGGACTTAATTAGGACTTGATAATTTTAGGACTTAATTAGGACTTAATAATTTTAGGACTTAATTAGGACTTGCTAATTTTAGGACTTAATTAGTACTTGATGATTTGAGGACTTAATTAGGACTTGATAATTTTAGGACTTAATTAGGACTTGATATTTTTAGGACTTAATTAGAACTTGACAATTTTAGGACTTAATTAGGACTTGATAATTTTAGGACTTAATTAGGACTTAATAATTTTAGGACTTAATTAGGACTTGCTAATTTTAGGACTTAATTAGTACTTGATGATTTTAGGACTTAATTAGGACTTGCTAATTTTAGGACTTAATTAGTACTTGATGATTTTAGGACTTAATTAGGACTTTATAATGTTAGGACTTAATTAGGACTTGATATTTTTAGGACTTAATTAGGACTTGACAATTTTAGGACTTAATTAGGACTTGATAATTTTAGGACTTAATTAGGACTTAATAATTTTAGGACTTAATTAGGACTTGCTAATTTTAGGACCTTATTAGTACTTGATGATTTGAGGACTTAATTAGGACTTGATAATTTTAGGACTTAATTAGGACTTGATAATTTTAGGACTTAATTAGGACTTAATAATTTTAGGACTTAATTAGGACTTGCTAATTTTAGGACTTAATTAGTACTTGATGATTTGAGGACTTAATTAGGACTTGATAATTTTAGGACTTAATTAGGACTTGATATTTTTAGGACTTAATTAGGACTTGACAATTTTAGGACTTAATTAGGACTTGATAATTTTAGGACTTAATTAGGACTTAATAATTTTAGGACTTAATTAGGACTTGCTAATTTTAGGACTTAATTAGTACTTGATGATTTGAGGACTTAATTAGGACTTGATAATTTTAGGACTTAATTAGGACTTGATATTTTTAGGACTTAATTAGAACTTGACAATTTTAGGACTTAATTAGGACTTGATAATTTTAGGACTTAATTAGGACTTAATAATTTTAGGACTTAATTAGGACTTGCTAATTTTAGGACCTTATTAGTACTTGATGATTTGAGGACTTAATTAGGACTTGATAATTTTAGGACTTAATTAGGACTTGATAATTTTAGGACTTAATTAGGACTTGATATTTTTAGGACTTAATTAGGACTTGACAATTTTAGGACTTAATTAGGACTTGATAATTTTAGGACTTAATTAGGACTTAATAATTTTAGGACTTAATTAGGACTTGATAATTTTAGGACTAAATTAGGACTTGATAATTTTAGGATTTAATTAGGGCTTGATGATTTTAGGACTTAATAAGGACTTGATAATTTTAGGACCTTATTAGGACTTGATATTTTTAGGACTTAATTAGGACTTGCCAATTTTAGGACTTAATTAGGACTTGATAATTTTAGGACTTAATTAGGACTTGATAATTTTAGGACTTAATTAGGACTTGATAATTTTAGGACTTAATTAGGACTTGACAATTTTAGGACTTAATTAGGACTTGATACTTTTAGGACTTAATTAGGACTTGATAATTTTAGGACTTAATTAGGACTTGATAATTTTAGGACTTAATTAGGACTTGATATTTTTAGGTCATAATTAG
This sequence comes from Ganaspis brasiliensis, assembly GCA_037103525.1. Lineage (NCBI taxonomy): Eukaryota > Metazoa > Arthropoda > Insecta > Hymenoptera > Figitidae > Ganaspis > Ganaspis brasiliensis. The sequence continues at coordinate 502,645 of JAZKLR010000533.1, read as the reverse complement.
GACTTGACAATTTTAGGACTTAATTAGGACTTGATAATTTTAGGACTTAATTAGGACTTGATAATTTTAGGACTTAATTAGGACTTGATAATTTTAGGACTTAATTAGGACTTGATAATTTTAGGACTTAATTAGGACTTGATAATTTTGGGACTTAATTAGGACTTGATAATTTTAGGACTTAATTAGGACTTGATAATTTTAGGACTTAATTAGGACTTGACAATTTTAGGACTTAATTAGAACTTGATAATTTTAGGACCTAATTAGGACTTGATATTTTTAGGATTTAATTAGGACTTGACAATTTTAGGACTTAATTAGGACTTGATAATTTTAGGACTTAATTAGGACTTAATAATTTAAGGACTTAATTAGGACTTGCTAATTTTAGGACTTAATTAGTACTTGATGATTTTAGGACTTAATTAGGACTTGATATTTTTAGGACTTAATCAGGACTTGATATTTTTAGGACTTAATTAGGACTTGACAATTTTAGGACTTAATTAGGACTTGATAATTTTAGGACTTAATTAGGACTTAATAGTTTTAGGACTTAATTAGAACTTGCTAATTTTAGGACTTAATTAGGACTTGATATTTTTAGGACTTAATTAGGACTTGACAATTTTAGGACTTAATTAGGACTTGACAATTTTAGGACTTAATTAGGACTTGATAATTTTAGGACTTAATTAGGACTTGATATTTTTAGGACTTAATTAGGACTTGACAATTTTAGGACTTAATTAGGACTTGATAATTTTAGGACTTAATTAGGACTTGATAATTTTAGGACTTAATTAGGACTTGATATTTTTAGGACATAATTAGGACTTGATATTTTTAGGACTTAATTAGGACTTGACAATTTTAGGACTTAATTAGGACTTGATAATTTTAGGACTTAATTAGGACTTAATAATTTTAGGACTTAATTAGGACTTGCTAATTTTAGGACTTAATTAGTACTTGATGATTTGAGGACTTAATTAGGACTTGATAATTTTAGGACTTAATTAGGACTTGATATTTTTAGGACTTAATTAGAACTTGACAATTTTAGGACTTAATTAGGACTTGATAATTTTAGGACTTAATTAGGACTTAATAATTTTAGGACTTAATTAGGACTTGCTAATTTTAGGACTTAATTAGTACTTGATGATTTTAGGACTTAATTAGGACTTGATAATTTTAGGACTTAATTAGGACTTGATAATTTTAGGACTTAATTAGGACTTAATAATTTTAGGACTTAATTAGGACTTGCTAATTTTAGGACTTAATTAGTACTTGATGATTTTAGGACTTAATTAGGACTTGATAATTTTAGGACTTAATTAGGACTTGATATTTTTAGGACTTAATTAGGACTTGACAATTTTAGGACTTAATTAGTACTTGATGATTTGAGGACTTAATTAGGACTTGACAATTTTAGGACTTAATTAGGACTTGATAATTTAGGACTTAATTAGGACTTGATAATTTTAGGACTTAATTAGGACTTGACAATTTTAGGACTTAATTAGGACTTGATACTTTTAGGACTTAATTAGGACTTGATAATTTTAGGACTTAATTAGGACTTGATAATTTTAGGACTTAATTAGGACTTGATATTTTTAGGTCATAATTAGGACTTGACAATTTTAGGACTTAATTAGGACTTGATAATTTTAGGACTTAATTAGGACTTGATAATTTTAGGACTTAATTAGGACTTGATAATTTTAGGACTTAATTAGGACTTGATAATTTTAGGACTTAATTAGGACTTGATAATTTTGGGACTTAATTAGGACTTGATAATTTTAGGACTTAATTAGGACTTGATAATTTTAGGACTTAATTAGGACTTGACAATTTTAGGACTTAATTAGAACTTGATAATTTTAGGACTTAATTAGGACTTGATATTTTTAGGATTTAATTAGGACTTGACAATTTTAGGACTTAATTAGGACTTGATAATTTTAGGACTTAATTAGTACTTGATGATTTGAGGACTTAATTAGGACTTGATAATTTTAGGACTTAATTAGGACTTGATATTTTTAGGACTTAATTAGGACTTGACAATTTTAGGACTTAATTAGGACTTGATAATTTTAGGACTTAATTAGGACTTAATAATTTTAGGACTTAATTAGGACTTGCTAATTTTAGGACTTAATTAGTACTTGATGATTTTAGGACTTAATTAGGACTTGATAATTTTAGGACTTAATTAGGACTTGATATTTTTAGGTCATAATTAGGACTTGACAATTTTAGGACTTAATTAGGACTTGATAATTTTAGGACTTAATTAGGACTTGATAATTTTAGGACTTAATTAGGACTTGATAATTTTAGGACTTAATTAGGACTTGATAATTTTAGGACTTAATTAGAACTTGAAAATTTTGGGACTTAATTAGGACTTGATAATTTTAGGACTTAATTAGGACTTGATAATTTTAGGACTTAATTAGGACTTGACAATTTTAGGACTTAATTAGAACTTGATAATTTTAGGACTTAATTAGGACTTGATATTTTTAGGACTTAATTAGGACTTGATAATTTTAGGACTTAATTAGGAGTTGATAATTTTAGGACTTAATTAGGCCTTGATAAATTTTTAAGACTTAATTAGGACTTGATATTTTTAGGACTTAATTAGGACTTGATAATTTTAGGACTTAATTAGGACTTGATAATTTTAGGACTAAATTAGGACTTGATAATTTTAGGACTTAATTAGGACTTGATGATTTTAGGACTTAATAAGGACTTGATAATTTTAGGACCTTATTAGGACTTGATATTTTTAGGACTTAATTAGGACTTGCCAATTTTAGGACTTAATTAGGACTTGATAATTTTAGGACTTAATTAGGACTTGATAATTTTAGGACTTAATTAGGACTTGATAATTTTAGGACTTAATTAGGACTTGACAATTTTAGGACTTAATTAGGACTTGATAATTTTAGGACTTAATTAGGACTTGATAATTTTAGGACTTAATTAGGACTTGATAATTTTAGGACTTAATTAGGACTTGATAATTTTAGGACTTAATTAGGACTTGATAATTTTGGGACTTAATTAGGACTTGATAATTTTAGGACTTAATTAGGACTTGATAATTTTAGGACTTAATTAGGACTTGACAATTTTAGGACTTAATTAGAACTTGATAATTTTAGGACTTAATTTGGACTTGATATTTTTAGGATTTAATTAGGACTTGACAATTTTAGGACTTAATTAGGACTTGATAATTTTAGGACTTAATTAGGACTTAATAATTTTAGGACTTAATTAGGACTTGCTAATTTTAGGACTTAATTAGTACTTGATGATTTTAGGACTTAATTAGGACTTGATAATTTTAGGACTTAATTAGGACTTGATATTTTTAGGACTTAATTAGGACTTGACAATTTTAGGACTTAATTAGGACTTGATAATTTTAGGACTTAATTAGGACTTAATAGTTTTAGGACTTAATTAGAACTTGCTAATTTTAGGACTTAATTAGGACTTGATATTTTTAGGACTTAATTAGGACTTGACAATTTTAGGACTTAATTAGGACTTGACAATTTTAGGACTTAATTAGGACTTGATAATTTTAGGACTTAATTAGGACTTGATATTTTTAGGACTTAATTAGGACTTGACAATTTTAGGACTTAATTAGGACTTGATAATTTTAGGACTTAATTAGGACTTGATAATTTTGGGACTTAATTAGGACTTGATAATTTTAGGACTTAATTAGGACTTGATAATTTTAGGACTTAATTAGGACTTGACAATTTTAGGACTAAATTAGAACTTGATAATTTTAGGACTTAATTAGGACTTGATATTTTTAGGATTTAATTAGGACTTGACAATTTTAGGACTTAATTAGGACTTGCTAATTTTAGGACTTAATTAGGACTTGATATTTTTAGGACTTAATTAGGACTTGACAATTTTAAGACTAAATTAGGACTTGACAATTTTAGGACTTAATTAGGACTTGATAATTTTAGGACTTAATTAGGACTTCATATTTTTAGGACTTAATTAGGACTTGACAATTTTAGGACTTAATTAGGACTTGATAATTTTAGGACTTAATTAGGACTTGATAATTTTAGGACTTAATTAGGACTTGATATTTTTAGGACATAATTAGGACTTGATATTTTTAGGACTTAATTAGGACTTGACAATTTTAGGACTTAATTAGGACTTGATAATTTTAGGACTTAATTAGGACTTAATAATTTTAGGACTTAATTAGGACTTGCTAATTTTAGGACTTAATTAGTACTTGATGATTTGAGGACTTAATTAGGACTTGATAATTTTAGGACTTAATTAGGACTTGATATTTTTAGGACTTAATTAGAACTTGACAATTTTAGGACTTAATTAGGACTTGATAATTTTAGGACTTAATTAGGACTTAATAATTTTAGGACTTAATTAGGACTTGCTAATTTTAGGACTTAATTAGTACTTGATGATTTTAGGACTTAATTAGGACTTGCTAATTTTAGGACTTAATTAGTACTTGATGATTTTAGGACTTAATTAGGACTTTATAATGTTAGGACTTAATTAGGACTTGATATTTTTAGGACTTAATTAGGACTTGACAATTTTAGGACTTAATTAGGACTTGATAATTTTAGGACTTAATTAGGACTTAATAATTTTAGGACTTAATTAGGACTTGCTAATTTTAGGACCTTATTAGTACTTGATGATTTGAGGACTTAATTAGGACTTGATAATTTTAGGACTTAATTAGGACTTGATAATTTTAGGACTTAATTAGGACTTAATAATTTTAGGACTTAATTAGGACTTGCTAATTTTAGGACTTAATTAGTACTTGATGATTTGAGGACTTAATTAGGACTTGATAATTTTAGGACTTAATTAGGACTTGATATTTTTAGGACTTAATTAGGACTTGACAATTTTAGGACTTAATTAGGACTTGATAATTTTAGGACTTAATTAGGACTTAATAATTTTAGGACTTAATTAGGACTTGCTAATTTTAGGACTTAATTAGTACTTGATGATTTGAGGACTTAATTAGGACTTGATAATTTTAGGACTTAATTAGGACTTGATATTTTTAGGACTTAATTAGAACTTGACAATTTTAGGACTTAATTAGGACTTGATAATTTTAGGACTTAATTAGGACTTAATAATTTTAGGACTTAATTAGGACTTGCTAATTTTAGGACCTTATTAGTACTTGATGATTTGAGGACTTAATTAGGACTTGATAATTTTAGGACTTAATTAGGACTTGATAATTTTAGGACTTAATTAGGACTTGATATTTTTAGGACTTAATTAGGACTTGAAAATTTTAGGACTTAATTAGGACTTGATAATTTTAGGACTTAATTAGGACTTAATAATTTTAGGACTTAATTAGGACTTGATAATTTTAGGACTAAATTAGGACTTGATAATTTTAGGATTTAATTAGGGCTTGATGATTTTAGGACTTAATAAGGACTTGATAATTTTAGGACCTTATTAGGACTTGATATTTTTAGGACTTAATTAGGACTTGCCAATTTTAGGACTTAATTAGGACTTGATAATTTTAGGACTTAATTAGGACTTGATAATTTTAGGACTTAATTAGGACTTGATAATTTTAGGACTTAATTAGGACTTGACAATTTTAGGACTTAATTAGGACTTGATACTTTTAGGACTTAATTAGGACTTGATAATTTTAGGACTTAATTAGGACTTGATAATTTTAGGACTTAATTAGGACTTGATATTTTTAGGTCATAATTAGGACTTGACAATTTTAGGACTTAATTAGGACTTGATAATTTTAGGACTTAATTAGGACTTGATAATTTTAGGACTTAATTAGGACTTGATAATTTTAGGACTTAATTAGGACTTGATAATTTTAGGACTTAATTAGGACTTGATAATTTTGGGACTTAATTAGGACTTGATAATTTTAGGACTTAATTAGGACTTGATAATTTTAGGACTTAATTAGGACTTGACAATTTTAGGACTTAATTAGAACTTGATAATTTTAGGACCTAATTAGGACTTGATATTTTTAGGATTTAATTAGGACTTGACAATTTTAGGACTTAATTAGGACTTGATAATTTTAGGACTTAATTAGGACTTAATAATTTAAGGACTTAATTAGGACTTGCTAATTTTAGGACTTAATTAGTACTTGATGATTTTAGGACTTAATTAGGACTTGATATTTTAGGACTTAATCAGGACTTGATATTTTTAGGACTTAATTAGGACTTGACAATTTTAGGACTTAATTAGGACTTGATAATTTTAGGACTTAATTAGGACTTAATAGTTTTAGGACTTAATTAGAACTTGCTAATTTTAGGACTTAATTAGGACTTGATATTTTTAGGACTTAATTAGGACTTGACAATTTTAGGACTTAATTAGGACTTGACAATTTTAGGACTTAATTAGGACTTGATAATTTTAGGACTTAATTAGGACTTGATATTTTTAGGACTTAATTAGGACTTGACAATTTTAGGACTTAATTAGGACTTGATAATTTTAGGACTTAATTAGGACTTGATAATTTTAGGACTTAATTAGGACTTGATATTTTTAGGACATAATTAGGACTTGATATTTTTAGGACTTAATTAGGACTTGACAATTTTAGGACTTAATTAGGACTTGATAATTTTAGGACTTAATTAGGACTTAATAATTTTAGGACTTAATTAGGACTTGCTAATTTTAGGACTTAATTAGTACTTGATGATTTGAGGACTTAATTAGGACTTGATAATTTTAGGACTTAATTAGACTTGATATTTTAGGACTTAATTAGATTAGACTTAATTAGACTTGACAATTTTAGGACTTAATTAGGACTTGATAATTTTAGGACTTAATTAGGACTTAATAATTTTAGGACTTAATTAGGACTTGCTAATTTTAGGACTTAATTAGTACTTGATGATTTTAGGACTTAATTAGGACTTGATAATTTTAGGACTTAATTAGGACTTGATAATTTTAGGACTTAATTAGGACTTAATAATTTTAGGACTTAATTAGGACTTGCTAATTTTAGGACTTAATTAGTACTTGATGATTTTAGGACTTAATTAGGACTTGATAATTTTAGGACTTAATTAGGACTTGATATTTTTAGGACTTAATTAGGACTTGACAATTTTAGGACTTAATTAGTACTTGATGATTTGAGGACTTAATTAGGACTTGACAATTTTAGGACTTAATTAGGACTTGATAATTTAGGACTTAATTAGGACTTGATAATTTTAGGACTTAATTAGGACTTGATAATTTTAGGACTTAATTAGGACTTGATAATTTTAGGACTTAATTAGGACTTGATAATTTTGGGACTTAATTAGGACTTGATAATTTTAGGACTTAATTAGGACTTGATAATCTTAGGACTTAATTAGGACTTGACAATTTTAGGACTTAATTAGAACTTGATAATTTTAGGACTTAATTAGGACTTGATATTTTTAGGACTTAATTAGGACTTGATAATTTTAGGACTTAATTAGGAGTTGATAATTTTAGGACTTAATTAGGCCTTGATAAATTTTTAAGACTTAATTAGGACTTGATATTTTTAGGACTTAATTAGGACTTGATAATTTTAGGACTTAATTAGGACTTGATAATTTTAGGACTAAATTAGGACTTGATAATTTTAGGACTTAATTAGGACTTGATGATTTTAGGACTTAATAAGGACTTGATAATTTTAGGACCTTATTAGGACTTGATATTTTTAGGACTTAATTAGGACTTGCCAATTTTAGGACTTAATTAGGACTTGATAATTTTAGGACTTAATTAGGACTTGATAATTTTAGGACTTAATTAGGACTTGATAATTTTAGGACTTAATTAGGACTTGACAATTTTAGGACTTAATTAGGACTTGATAATTTAAGGACTTAATTAGGACTTGATAATTTTAGGACTTAATTAGGACTTGATAATTTTAGGACTTAATTAGGACTTGATAATTTTGGGACTTAATTAGGACTTGATAATTTTAGGACTTAATTAGGACTTGATAATTTTAGGACTTAATTTGGACTTGACAATTTAGGACTTAATTAGAACTTGATAATTTTAGGACTTAATTAGGACTTGATATTTTTAGGACTTAATTAGGACTTGACAATTTTAGGACTTAATTAGGACTTGATAATTTAAGGACTTAATTAGGACTTGATAATTTTAGGACTTAATTAGGACTTAATAATTTTAGGACTTAATTAGGACTTGCTAATTTTAGGACTTAATTAGTACTTGATGATTTTAGGACTTAATTAGGACTTGATAATTTTAGGACTTAATTAGGACTTGATATTTTTAGGACTTAATTAGGACTTGACAATTTTAGGACTTAATTAGGACTTGATAATTTTAGAACTTAATTAGGACTTAATAATTTTAGGACTTAATTAGAACTTGCTAATTTTAGGACTTAATTAGGACTTGATATTTTTAGGACTTAATTAGGACTTGACAATTTTAGGACTTAATTAGGACTTGACAATTTTAGGACTTAATTAGGACTTGATAATTTTAGGACTTAATTAGGACTTGATATTTTTAGGACTTAATTAGGACTTGACAATTTTAGGACTTAATTAGGACTTGATAATTTTAGGACTTAATTAGGACTTGATAATTTTAGGACTTAATTAGGACTTGATAATTTTAGGACTTAATTAGGACTTGATAATTTTAGGACTTAATTAGGACTTGATATTTTTAGGTCATAATTAGGACTTGACAATTTTAGGACTTAATTAGGACTTGATAATTTTAGGACTTAATTAGGACTTGATAATTTTAGGACTTAATTAGGACTTGATAATTTTAGGACTTAATTAGGACTTGATAATTTTAGGACTTAATTAGGACTTGATAATTTTGGGACTTAATTAGGACTTGATAATTTTAGGACTTAATTAGGACTTGATAATTTTAGGACTTAATTAGGACTTGACAATTTTAGGACTTAATTAGAACTTGATAATTTTAGGACTTAATTAGGACTTGATATTTTTAGGATTTAATTAGGACTTGACAATTTTAGGACTTAATTAGGACTTGATAATTTTAGGACTTAATTAGGACTTAATAATTTTAGGACTTAATTAGGACTTGCTAATTTTAGGACTAAATTAGTACTTGATGATTTTAGGACTTAATTAGGACTTGATATTTTTAGGACTTAATTAGGACTTGATAAATTTAGGACTTAATTAGGACTTGACAATTTTAGGACTTAATTAGGACTTGATAATTTTAGGACTTAATTAGGACTTGATAATTTTAGGACTTAATTAGGACTTGATAATTTTGGGACTTAATTAGGACTTGATAATTTTAGGACTTAATTAGGACTTGATAATTTTAGGACTTAATTAGGACTTGACAATTTTAGGACTTAATTAGAACTTGATAATTTTAGGACTTAATTAGGACTTGATATTTTTAGGACTTAATTAGGACTTGATAATTTTAGGACTTAATTAGGAGTTGATAATTTTAGGACTTAATTAGGCCTTGATAAATTTTTAAGACTTAATTAGGACTTGATATTTTTAGGACTTAATTAGGACTTGATAATTTTAGGACTTAATTAGGACTTGATAATTTTAGGACTAAATTAGGACTTGATAATTTTAGGACTTAATTAGGACTTGATGATTTTAGGACTTAATAAGGACTTGATAATTTTAGGACCTTATTAGGACTTGATATTTTTAGGACTTAATTAGGACTTGCCAATTTTAGGACTTAATTAGGACTTGATAATTTTAGGACTTAATTAGGACTTGATAATTTTAGGACTTAATTAGGACTTGATAATTTTAGGACTTAATTAGGACTTGACAATTTTAGGACTTAATTAGGACTTGATAATTTAAGGACTTAATTAGGACTTGATAATTTTAGGACTTAATTAGGACTTGATAATTTTAGGACTTAATTAGGACTTGATAATTTTAGGACTTAATTAGGACTTGATAATTTTGGGACTTAATTAGGACTTGATAATTTTAGGACTTAATTAGGACTTGATAATTTTAGGACTTAATTTGGACTTGACAATTTAGGACTTAATTAGAACTTGATAATTTTAGGACTTAATTAGGACTTGATATTTTTAGGATTTAATTAGGACTTGACAATTTTAGGACTTAATTAGGACTTGATAATTTTAGGACTTAATTAGGACTTAATAATTTTAGGACTTAATTAGGACTTGCTAATTTTAGGACTTAATTAGTACTTGATGATTTTAGGACTTAATTAGGACTTGATAATTTTAGGACTTAATTAGGACTTGATATTTTTAGGACTTAATTAGGACTTGACAATTTTAGGACTTAATTAGGACTTGATAATTTTAGAACTTAATTAGGACTTAATAATTTTAGGACTTAATTAGAACTTGCTAATTTTAGGACTTAATTAGGACTTGATATTTTTAGGACTTAATTAGGACTTGACAATTTTAGGACTTAATTAGGACTTGACAATTTTAGGACTTAATTAGGACTTGATAATTTTAGGACTTAATTAGGACTTGATATTTTTAGGACTTAATTAGGACTTGACAATTTTAGGACTTAATTAGGACTTGATAATTTTAGGACTTAATTAGGACTTGATAATTTTAGGACTTAATTAGGACTTGATAATTTTAGGACTTAATTAGGACTTGATAATTTTAGGACTTAATTAGGACTTGATATTTTTAGGTCATAATTAGGACTTGACAATTTTAGGACTTAATTAGGACTTGATAATTTTAGGACTTAATTAGGACTTGATAATTTTAGGACTTAATTAGGACTTGATAATTTTAGGACTTAATTAGGACTTGATAATTTTGGGACTTAATTAGGACTTGATAATTTTAGGACTTAATTAGGACTTGATAATTTTAGGACTTAATTAGGACTTGACAATTTTAGGACTTAATTAGAACTTGATAATTTTAGGACTTAATTAGGACTTGATATTTTTAGGATTTAATTAGGACTTGACAATTTTAGGACTTAATTAGGACTTGATAATTTTAGGACTTAATTAGGACTTAATAATTTTAGGACTTAATTTGGACTTGCTAATTTTAGGACTAAATTAGTACTTGATGATTTTAGGACTTAATTAGGACTTGATATTTTTAGGACTTAATTAGGACTTGATAAATTTAGGACTTAATTAGGACTTGACAATTTTAGGACTTAATTAGGACTTGATAATTTTAGGACTTAATTAGGACTTAATAGTTTTAGGACTTAATTAGAACTTGCTAATTTTAGGACTTAATTAGGACTTGATATTTTTAGGACTTAATTAGGACTTGACAATTTTAGGACTTAATTAGGACTTGACAATTTTAGGACTTAATTAGGACTTGATAATTTTAGGACTTAATTAGGACTTGATATTTTTAGGACTTAATTAGGACTTGACAATTTTAGGACTTAATTAGGACTTGATAATTTTAGGACTTAATTAGGACTTGATAATTTTAGGACTTAATTAGGACTTGATATTTTTAGGACATAATTAGGACTTGATATTTTTAGGACTTAATTAGGACTTGACAATTTTAGGACTTAATTAGGACTTGATAATTTTAGGACTTAATTAGGACTTGATAATTTTAGGACTTAATTAGGACTTGATAATTTTAGGACTTAATTAGGACTTGATAATTTTAGGACTTAATTAGGACTTGATAATTTTGGGACTTAATTAGGACTTGATAATTTTAGGACTTAATTAGGACTTGATAATTTTAGGACTTAATTAGGACTTGATAATTTTAGGACTTAATTAGGACTTGATATTTTTAGGACTTAATTAGGACTTGACAATTTTAGGACTTAATTAGGACTTGATAATTTTAGGACTTAATTAGGACTTGATAATTTTAGGACTTAATTAGGACTTGATATTTTTAGGACTTAATTAGGACTTGATAATTTTAGGACTTAATTAGGACTTGATAATTTTGGGACTTAATTAGGACTTGATAATTTTGGGACTTAATTAGGACTTGATAATTTTAGGACTTAATTAGGACTTGATATTTTTAGGTCATAATTAGGACTTGACAATTTTAGGACTTAATTAGGACTTGATAATTTTAGGACTTAATTAGGACTTGATAATTTTAGGACTTAATTAGGACTTGATAATTTTAGGACTTAATTAGGACTTGATAATTTTAGGACTTAATTAGGACTTGATAATTTTGGGACTTAATTAGGACTTGATAATTTTAGGACTTAATTAGGACTTGATAATTTTAGGACTTAATTAGGACTTGACAATTTTAGGACTTAATTAGAACTTGATAATTTTAGGACTTAATTAGGACTTGATATTTTTAGGACTTAATTAGGACTTGATAATTTTAGGACTTAATTAGGAGTTGATAATTTTAGGACTTAATTAGGCCTTGATAAATTTTTAAGACTTAATTAGGACTTGATATTTTTAGGACTTAATTAGGACTTGATAATTTTAGGACTTAATTAGGACTTGATAATTTTAGGACTAAATTAGGACTTGATAATTTTAGGACTTAATTAGGACTTGATGATTTTAGGACTTAATAAGGACTTGATAATTTTAGGACCTTATTAGGACTTGATATTTTTAGGACTTAATTAGGACTTGCCAATTTTAGGACTTAATTAGGACTTGATAATTTTAGGACTTAATTAGGACTTGATAATTTTAGGACTTAATTAGGACTTGATAATTTTAGGACTTAATTAGGACTTGACAATTTTAGGACTTAATTAGGACTTGATAATTTTAGGACTTAATTAGGACTTGATAATTTTAGGACTTAATTAGGACTTGATAATTTTAGGACTTAATTAGGACTTGATAATTTTAGGACTTAATTAGGACTTGATAATTTTGGGACTTAATTAGGACTTGATAATTTTAGGACTTAATTAGAACTTGATAATTTTAGGACTTAATTAGGACTTGATATTTTTAGGATTTAATTAGGACTTGACAATTTTAGGACTTAATTAGGACTTGATAATTTTAGGACTTAATTAGGACTTAATAATTTTAGGACTTAATTAGGACTTGACAATTTTAGGACTTAATTAGAACTTGATAATTTTAGGACTTAATTAGGACTTGATATTTTTAGGATTTAATTAGGACTTGACAATTTTAGGACTTAATTAGGACTTGATATTTTTAGGACTTAATTAGGACTTGATAATTTTAGGACTTAATTAGGAGTTGATAATTTTAGGACTTAATTAGGCCTTGATAAATTTTTAAGACTTAATTAGGACTTGATAATTTTAGGACTTAATTAGGAGTTGATAATTTTAGGACTTAATTAGGCCTTGATAAATTTTTAAGACTTAATTAGGACTTGATATTTTTAGGACTTAATTAGGACTTGACAATTTTAGGACTTAATTAGGACTTGATAATTTTAGGACTTAATTAGGACTTAATAATTTTAGGACTTAATTAGGACTTGCTAATTTTAGGACTTAATTAGTACTTGATGATTTTAGGACTTAATTAGGACTTGATAATTTTAGGACTTAATTAGGACTTGATATTTTTAGGTCATAATTAGGACTTGACAATTTTAGGACTTAATTAGGACTTGATAATTTTAGGACTTAATTAGGACTTGATAATTTTAGGACTTAATTAGGACTTGATAATTTTAGGACTTAATTAGGACTTGATAATTTTAGGACTTAATTAGGACTTGATAATTTTGGGACTTAATTAGGACTTGATAATTTTAGGACTTAATTAGGACTTGATAATCTTAGGACTTAATTAGGACTTGACAATTTTAGGACTTAATTAGAACTTGATAATTTTAGGACTTAATTAGGACTTGATATTTTTAGGACTTAATTAGGACTTGATAATTTTAGGACTTAATTAGGAGTTGATAATTTTAGGACTTAATTAGGCCTTGATAAATTTTTAAGACTTAATTAGGACTTGATATTTTTAGGACTTAATTAGGACTTGATAATTTTAGGACTTAATTAGGACTTGATAATTTTAGGACTAAATAAAGACTTGATAATTTTAGGACTTAATTAGGACTTGATGATTTTAGGACTTAATAAGGACTTGATAATTTTAGTACCTTATTAGGACTTGATATTTTTAGGACTTAATTAGAACTTGCCAATTTTAGGACTTAATTAGGACTTGATAATTTTAGGACTTAATTAGGACTTGATAATTTTAGGACTTAATTAGGACTTGACAATTTTAGGACTTAATTAGGACTTGATAATTTAAGGACTTAATTAGGACTTGATAATTTTAGGACTTAATTAGGACTTGATAATTTTAGGACTTAATTAGGACTTGATAATTTTAGGACTTAATTAGGACTTGATAATTTTGGGACTTAATTAGGACTTGATAATTTTAGGACTTAATTAGGACTTGATAATTTTAGGACTTAATTTGGACTTGACAATTTAGGACTTAATTAGAACTTGATAATTTTAGGACTTAATTAGGACTTGATATTTTTAGGATTTAATTAGGACTTGACAATTTTAGGACTTAATTAGGACTTGATAATTTTAGGACTTAATTAGGACTTAATAATTTTAGGACTTAATTAGGACTTGCTAATTTTAGGACTTAATTAGTACTTGATGATTTTAGGACTTAATTAGGACTTGATAATTTTAGGACTTAATTAGGACTTGATATTTTTAGGACTTAATTAGGACTTGACAATTTTAGGACTTAATTAGGACTTGATAATTTTAGAACTTAACTAGGACTTAATAATTTTAGGACTTAATTAGAACTTGCTAATTTTAGGACTTAATTAGGACTTGATATTTTTAGGACTTAATTAGGACTTGACAATTTTAGGACTTAATTAGGACTTGACAATTTTAGGACTTAATTAGGACTTGATAATTTTAGGACTTAATTAGGACTTGATATTTTTAGGACTTAATTAGGACTTGACAATTTTAGGACTTAATTAGGACTTGATAATTTTAGGACTTAATTAGGACTTGATAATTTTAGGACTTAATTAGGACTTGATAATTTTAGGACTTAATTAGGACTTGATAATTTTAGGACTTAATTAGGACTTGATATTTTTAGGTCATAATTAGGACTTGACAATTTTAGGACTTAATTAGGACTTGATAATTTTAGGACTTAATTAGGACTTGATAATTTTAGGACTTAATTAGGACTTGATAATTTTAGGACTTAATTAGGACTTGATAATTTTAGGACTTAATTAGGACTTGATAATTTTGGGACTTAATTAGGACTTGATAATTTTAGGACTTAATTAGGACTTGATAATTTTAGGACTTAATTAGGACTTGACAATTTTAGGACTTAATTAGAACTTGATAATTTTAGGACTTAATTAGGACTTGATATTTTTAGGATTTAATTAGGACTTGACAATTTTAGGACTTAATTAGGACTTGATAATTTTAGGACTTAATTAGGACTTAATAATTTTAGGACTTAATTAGGACTTGCTAATTTTAGGACTAAATTAGTACTTGATGATTTTAGGACTTAATTAGGACTTGATATTTTTAGGACTTAATTAGGACTTGATAAATTTAGGACTTAATTAGGACTTGACAATTTTAGGACTTAATTAGGACTTGATAATTTTAGGACTTAATTAGGACTTAATAGTTTTAGGACTTAATTAGAACTTGCTAATTTTAGGACTTAATTAGGACTTGATATTTTTAGGACTTAATTAGGACTTGACAATTTTAGGACTTAATTAGGACTTGACAATTTTAGGACTTAATTAGGACTTGATAATTTTAGGACTTAATTAGGACTTGATATTTTTAGGACTTAATTAGGACTTGACAATTTTAGGACTTAATTAGGACTTGATAATTTTAGGACTTAATTAGGACTTGATAATTTTAGGACTTAATTAGGACTTGATATTTTTAGGACATAATTAGGACTTGATATTTTTAGGACTTAATTAGGACTTGACAATTTTAGGACTTAATTAGGACTTGATAATTTTAGGACTTAATTAGGACTTAATAATTTTAGGACTTAATTAGGACTTGCTAATTTTAGGACTTAATTAGTACTTGATGATTTGAGGACTTAATTAGGACTTGATAATTTTAGGACTTAATTAGGACTTGATATTTTTAGGACTTTATTAGAACTTGACAATTTTAGGACTTAATTAGGACTTGATAATTTTAGGACATAATTAGGACTTAATAATTTTAGGACTTAATTAGGACTTGCTAATTTTAGGACTTAATTAGTACTTGATGATTTTAGGACTTAATTAGGACTTGATAATTTTAGGACTTAATTAGGACTTGATAATTTTAGGACTTAATTAGGACTTAATAATTTTAGGACTTAATTAGGACTTGCTAATTTTAGGACTTAATTAGTACTTGATGATTTTAGGACTTAATTAGGACTTGATAATTTTAGGACTTAATTAGGACTTGATATTTTTAGGACTTAATTAGGACTTGACAATTTTAGGACTTAATTAGTACTTGATGATTTGAGGACTTAATTAGGACTTGATAATTTTAGGACTTAATTAGGACTTGATATTTTTAGGACTTAATTAGGACTTGACAATTTTAGGACTTAATTAGGACTTGATAATTTTAGGACTTAATTAGGACTTAATAATTTTAGGACTTAATTAGGACTTGCTAATTTTAGGACTTAATTAGTACTTGATGATTTTAGGACTTAATTAGGACTTGATAATTTTAGGACTTAATTAGGACTTGATATTTTTAGGTCATAATTAGGACTTGACAATTTTAGGACTTAATTAGGACTTGATAATTTTAGGACTTAATTAGGACTTGATAATTTTAGGACTTAATTAAGACTTGATAATTTTAGGACTTAATTAGGACTTGATAATTTTAGGACTTAATTAGGACTTGATAATTTTGGGACTTAATTAGGACTTGATAATTTTAGGACTTAATTAGGACTTGATAATTTTAGGACTTAATTAGGACTTGACAATTTTAGGACTTAATTAGAACTTGATAATTTTAGGACTTAATTAGGACTTGATATTTTTAGGACTTAATTAGGACTTGATAATTTTAGGACTTAATTAGGACTTGATATTTTTAGGTCATAATTAGGACTTGACAATTTTAGGACTTAATTAGGACTTGATAATTTTAGGACTTAATTAGGACTTGATAATTTTAGGACTTAATTAGGACTTGATAATTTTAGGACTTAATTAGGACTTGATAATTTTAGGACTTAATTAGGACTTGATAATTTTGGGACTTAATTAGGACTTGATAATTTTAGGACTTAATTAGGACTTGATAATTTTAGGACTTAATTAGGACTTGACAATTTTAGGACTTAATTAGAACTTGATAATTTTAGGACTTAATTAGGACTTGATATTTTTAGGATTTAATTAGGACTTGACAATTTTAGGACTTAATTAGGACTTGATAATTTTAGGACTTAATTAGGACTTAATAATTTTAGGACTTAATTAGGACTTGCTAATTTTAGGACTAAATTAGTACTTGATGATTTTAGGACTTAATTAGGACTTGATATTTTTAGGACTTAATTAGGACTTGATAAATTTAGGACTTAATTAGGACTTGACAATTTTAGGACTTAATTAGGACTTGATAATTTTAGGACTTAATTAGGACTTAATAGTTTTAGGACTTAATTAGAACTTGCTAATTTTAGGACTTAATTAGGACTTGATATTTTTAGGACTTAATTAGGACTTGACAATTTTAGGACTTAATTAGGACTTGACAATTTTAGGACTTAATTAGGACTTGATAATTTTAGGACTTAATTAGGACTTGATATTTTTAGGACTTAATTAGGACTTGACAATTTTAGGACTTAATTAGGACTTGATAATTTTAGGACTTAATTAGGACTTGATAATTTTAGGACTTAATTAGGACTTGATATTTTTAGGACATAATTAGGACTTGATATTTTTAGGACTTAATTAGGACTTGACAATTTTAGGACTTAATTAGGACTTGATAATTTTAGGACTTAATTAGGACTTAATAATTTTAGGACTTAATTAGGACTTGCTAATTTTAGGACTTAATTAGTACTTGATGATTTGAGGACTTAATTAGGACTTGATAATTTTAGGACTTAATTAGGACTTGATATTTTTAGGACTTTATTAGAACTTGACAATTTTAGGACTTAATTAGGACTTGATAATTTTAGGACATAATTAGGACTTAATAATTTTAGGACTTAATTAGGACTTGCTAATTTTAGGACTTAATTAGTACTTGATGATTTTAGGACTTAATTAGGACTTGATAATTTTAGGACTTAATTAGGACTTGATAATTTTAGGACTTAATTAGGACTTAATAATTTTAGGACTTAATTAGGACTTGCTAATTTTAGGACTTAATTAGTACTTGATGATTTTAGGACTTAATTAGGACTTGATAATTTTAGGACTTAATTAGGACTTGATATTTTTAGGACTTAATTAGGACTTGACAATTTTAGGACTTAATTAGTACTTGATGATTTGAGGACTTAATTAGGACTTGATAATTTTAGGACTTAATTAGGACTTGATATTTTTAGGACTTAATTAGGACTTGACAATTTTAGGACTTAATTAGGACTTGATAATTTTAGGACTTAATTAGGACTTAATAATTTTAGGACTTAATTAGGACTTGCTAATTTTAGGACTTAATTAGTACTTGATGATTTTAGGACTTAATTAGGACTTGATAATTTTAGGACTTAATTAGGACTTGATATTTTTAGGTCATAATTAGGACTTGACAATTTTAGGACTTAATTAGGACTTGATAATTTTAGGACTTAATTAGGACTTGATAATTTTAGGACTTAATTAGGACTTGATAATTTTAGGACTTAATTAGGACTTGATAATTTTAGGACTTAATTAGGACTTGATAATTTTGGGACTTAATTAGGACTTGATAATTTTAGGACTTAATTAGGACTTGATAATTTTAGGACTTAATTAGGACTTGACAATTTTAGGACTTAATTAGAACTTGATAATTTTAGGACTTAATTAGGACTTGATATTTTTAGGACTTAATTAGGACTTGATAATTTTAGGACTTAATTAGGAGTTGATAATTTTAGGACTTAATTAGGCCTTGATAAATTTTTAAGACTTAATTAGGACTTGATATTTTTAGGACTTAATTAGGACTTGATAATTTTAGGACTTAATTAGGACTTGATAATTTTAGGACTAAATTAGGACTTGATAATTTTAGGACTTAATTAGGACTTGATGATTTTAGGACTTAATAAGGACTTGATAATTTTAGGACCTTATTAGGACTTGATATTTTTAGGACTTAATTAGGACTTGCCAATTTTAGGACTTAATTAGGACTTGATAATTTTAGGACTTAATTAGGACTTGATAATTTTAGGACTTAATTAGGACTTGATAATTTTAGGACTTAATTAGGACTTGACAATTTTAGGACTTAATTAGGACTTGATAATTTTAGGACTTAATTAGGACTTGATAATTTTAGGACTTAATTAGGACTTGATAATTTTAGGACTTAATTAGGACTTGATAATTTTAGGACTTAATTAGGACTTGATAATTTTGGGACTTAATTAGGACTTAATAATTTTAGGACTTAATTAGGACTTGATAATTTTAGGACTTAATTAGGACTTGACAATTTTAGGACTTAATTAGAACTTGATAATTTTAGGACTTAATTAGGACTTGATATTTTTAGGATTTAATTAGGACTTGACAATTTTAGGACTTAATTAGGACTTGATAATTTTAGGACTTAATTAGGACTTAATAATTTTAGGACTTAATTAGGACTTGCTAATTTTAGGACTTAATTAGTACTTGATGATTTTAGGACTTAATTAGGACTTGATAATTTTAGGACTTAATTAGGACTTGATATTTTTAGGACTTAATTAGGACTTGACAATTTTAGGACTTAATTAGGACTTGATAATTTTAGAACTTAATTAGGACTTAATAATTTTAGGACTTAATTAGAACTTGCTAATTTTAGGACTTAATTAGGACTTGATATTTTTAGGACTTAATTAGGACTTGACAATTTTAGGACTTAATTAGGACTTGACAATTTTAGGACTTAATTAGGACTTGATAATTTTAGGACTTAATTAGGACTTGATATTTTTAGGACTTAATTAGGACTTGACAATTTTAGGACTTAATTAGGACTTGATAATTTTAGGACTTAATTAGGACTTGATAATTTTAGGACTTAATTAGGACTTGATATTTTTAGGACATAATTAGGACTTGATATTTTTAGGACTTAATTAGGACTTGACAATTTTAGGACTTAATTAGGACTTGACAATTTTAGGACTTAATTAGGACTTGACAATTTTAGGACTTAATTAGGACTTGATAATTTTAGGACTTAATTAGGACTTGATATTTTTAGGACTTAATTAGGACTTGACAATTTTAGGACTTAATTAGGACTTAATAATTTTAGGACTTAATTAGGACTTGATAATTTTGGGACTTAATTAGGACTTGATAATTTTAGGACTTAATTAGGACTTGATAATTTTAGGACTTAATTAGGACTTGACAATTTTAGGACTTAATTAGAACTTGATAATTTTAGGACTTAATTAGGACTTGATATTTTTAGGACTTAATTAGGACTTGACAATTTTAGGACTTAATTAGGACTTGACAATTTTAGGACTTAATTAGGACTTGATAATTTTAGGACTTAATTAGGACTTGATATTTTTAGGACTTAATTAGGACTTGACAATTTTAGGACTTAATTAGGACTTGATAATTTTAGGACTTAATTAGGACTTGATAATTTTAGGACTTAATTAGGACTTGATATTTTTAGGACATAATTAGGACTTGATATTTTTAGGACTTAATTAGGACTTGATAATTTTAGGACTTAATTAGGACTTGATAATTTAAGGACTTAATTAGGACTTGATAATTTTAGGACTTAATTAGGACTTGATAATTTTGGGACTTAATTAGGACTTGATAATTTTAGGACTTAATTAGGACTTGATAATTTTAGGACTTAATTAGGACTTGATAATTTTGGGACTTAATTAGGACTTGATAATTTTAGGACTTAATTAGGACTTGATAATTTTAGGACTTAATTAGGACTTGATAATTTTGGGACTTAATTAGGACCTGATAATTTTAGGACTTAATTAGGACTTGATAATTTTAGGACTTAATTAGGACTTGACAATTTTAGGACTTAATTAGAACTTGATAATTTTAGGACTTGATATTTTTAGGATTTAATTAGGACTTGACAATTTTAGGACTTAATTAGGACTTGATAATTTTAGGACTTAATTAGGACTTAATAATTTTAGGACTTAATTAGGACTTGCTAATATTAGGACTTAATTAGAACTTGCTAATTTTAGGACTTAATTAGGACTTGATATTTTTAGGACTTAATTAGGACTTGATAATTTTAGGACTTAATTAGGACTTGCTAATTTTAGGTCTTAATTAGTACTTGATGATTTTAGGACTTAATTAGGACTTGATAATTTTAGGACTTAATTAGGACTTGATATTTTTAGGTCATAATTAGGACTTGACAATTTTAGGACTTAATTAGGACTTGATAATTTTAGGACTTAATTAGGACTTGATAATTTTAGGACTTAATTAGGACTTGATAATTTTAGGACTTAATTAGGACTTGATAATTTTAGGACTTAATTAGGACTTGATAATTTTGGGACTTAATTAGGACTTGATAATTTTAGGACTTAATTAGGACTTGATAATTTTAGGACTTAATTAGGACTTGACAATTTTAGGACTTAATTAGAACTTGATAATTTTAGGACTTAATTAGGACTTGATATTTTTAGGACTTAATTAGGACTTGATAATTTTAGGACTTAATTAGGAGTTGATAATTTTAGGACTTAATTAGGCCTTGATAAATTTTTAAGACTTAATTAGGACTTGATATTTTTAGGACTTAATTAGGACTTGATAATTTTAGGACTTAATTAGGACTTGATAATTTTAGGACTAAATTAGGACTTGATAATTTTAGGACTTAATTAGGACTTGATGATTTTAGGACTTAATAAGGACTTGATAATTTTAGGACCTTATTAGGACTTGATATTTTTAGGACTTAATTAGGACTTGCCAATTTTAGGACTTAATTAGGACTTGATAATTTTAGGACTTAATTAGGACTTGATAATTTTAGGACTTAATTAGGACTTGATAATTTTAGGACTTAATTAGGACTTGACAATTTTAGGACTTAATTAGGACTTGATAATTTTAGGACTTAATTAGGACTTGATAATTTTAGGACTTAATTAGGACTTGATAATTTTAGGACTTAATTAGGACTTGATAATTTTAGGACTTAATTAGGACTTGATAATTTTGGGACTTAATTAGGACTTGATAATTTTAGGACTTAATTAGGACTTGATAATTTTAGGACTTAATTAGGACTTGACAATTTTAGGACTTAATTAGAACTTGATAATTTTAGGACTTAATTAGGACTTGATATTTTTAGGATTTAATTAGGACTTGAAAATTTTAGGACTTAATTAGGACTTGATAATTTTAGGACTTAATTAGGACTTAATAATTTTAGGACTTAATTAGGACTTGCTAATTTTAGGACTTAATTAGTACTTGATGATTTTAGGACTTAATTAGGACTTGATAATTTTAGAACTTAATTAGGACTTGATATTTTTAGGACTTAATTAGGACTTGACAATTTTAGGACTTAATTAGGACTTGATAATTTTAGAACTTAATTAGGACTTAATAATTTTAGGACTTAATTAGAACTTGCTAATTTTAGGACTTAATTAGGACTTGATATTTTTAGGACTTGATATTTTTAGGATTTAATTAGGACTTGACAATTTTAGGACTTAATTAGGACTTGATAATTTTAGGACTTAATTAGGACTTAATAATTTTAGGACTTAATTAGGACTTGCTAATATTAGGACTTAATTAGAACTTGCTAATTTTAGGACTTAATTAGGACTTGATATTTTTAGGACTTAATTAGGACTTGATAATTTTAGGACTTAATTAGGACTTGCTAATTTTAGGACTTAATTAGGACTTGATAATTTTGGGACTTAATTAGGACTTGACAATTTTAGGACTTAATTAGAACTTGATAATTTTAGGACTTAATTAGGACTTGATATTTTTAGGACTTAATTAGGACTTGACAATTTTAGGACTTAATTAGGACTTGACAATTTTAGGACTTAATTAGGACTTGATAATTTTAGGACTTAATTAGGACTTGATATTTTTAGGACTTAATTAGGACTTGACAATTTTAGGACTTAATTAGGACTTGATAATTTTAGGACTTAATTAGGACTTGATAATTTTAGGACTTAATTAGGACTTGATATTTTTAGGACATAATTAGGACTTGATATTTTTAGGACTTAATTAGGACTTGATAATTTTAGGACTTAATTAGGACTTGATAATTTTAGGACTTAATTAGGACTTGATAATTTTAGAACTTAATTAGGACTTGATAATTTTGGGACTTAATTAGGACTTGATAATTTTAGGACTTAATTAGGACTTGATAATTTTAGGACTTAATTAGGACTTGATAATTTTGGGACTTAATTAGGACTTGATATTTTTAGGACTTAATTAGGACTTGATAATTTTAGGACTTAATTAGGACTTGATAATTTTGGGACTTAATTAGGACTTGATAATTTTAGGACTTAATTAGGACTTGATAATTTTAGGACTTAATTAGGACTTGACAATTTTAGGACTTAATTAGAACTTGATAATTTTAGGACTTAATTAGGACTTGATATTTTTAGGATTTAATTAGGACTTGAAAATTTTAGGACTTAATTAGGACTTGATAATTTTAGGACTTAATTAGGACTTAATAATTTTAGGACTTAATTAGGACTTGCTAATTTTAGGACTTAATTAGTACTTGATGATTTTAGGACTTAATTAGGACTTGATAATTTTAGGACTTAATTAGGACTTGATATTTTTAGGACTTAATTAGGACTTGACAATTTTAGGACTTAATAAGGACTTGATAATTTTAGGACCTTATTAGGACTTGATATTTTTAGGACTTAATTAGGACTTGCCCATTTTAGGACTTAATTAGGACTTGATAATTTTAGGACTTAATTAGGACTTGATAATTTTAGGACTTAATTAGGACTTGATAATTTTAGGACTTAATTAGGACTTGACAATTTTAGGACTTAATTAGGACTTGATAATTTTAGGACTTAATTAGGACTTGATAATTTTAGGACTTAATTAGGACTTGATAATTTTAGGACTTAATTAGGACTTGATAATTTTAGGACTTAATTAGGACTTGATAATTTTGGGACTTAATTAGGACTTGATAATTTTAGGACTTAATTAGGACTTGATAATTTTAGGACTTAATTAGGACTTGACAATTTTAGGACTTAATTAGAACTTGATAATTTTAGGACTTAATTAGGACTTGATATTTTTAGGATTTAATTAGGACTTGACAATTTTAGGACTTAATTAGGACTTGATAATTTTAGGACTTAATTAGGACTTAATAATTTTAGGACTTAATTAGGACTTGCTAATTTTAGGACTTAATTAGTACTTGATGATTTTAGGACTTAATTAGGACTTGATAATTTTAGGACTTAATTAGGACTTGATATTTTTAGGACTTAATTAGGACTTGACAATTTTAGGACTTAATTAGGACTTGATAATTTTAGAACTTAATTAGGACTTAATAATTTTAGGACTTAATTAGAACTTGCTAATTTTAGGACTTAATTAGGACTTGATATTTTTAGGACTTAATTAGGACTTGACAATTTTAGGACTTA
This sequence comes from Ganaspis brasiliensis, assembly GCA_037103525.1. Classification (NCBI taxonomy): domain Eukaryota; kingdom Metazoa; phylum Arthropoda; class Insecta; order Hymenoptera; family Figitidae; genus Ganaspis; species Ganaspis brasiliensis. Next base: position 477,565 of record JAZKLR010000533.1, on the reverse strand, counting down.
ATTAGGACTTGACAATTTTAGGACTTAATTAGGACTTGATAATTTTAGGACTTAATTAGGACTTGATATTTTTAGGACTTAATTAGGACTTGACAATTTTAGGACTTAATTAGGACTTGATAATTTTAGGACTTAATTAGGACTTGATAATTTTAGGACTTAATTAGGACTTGATATTTTTAGGACATAATTAGGACTTGATATTTTTAGGACTTAATTAGGACTTGACAATTTTAGGACTTAATTAGGACTTAATAATTTTAGGACTTAATTAGGACTTGATAATTTTGGGACTTAATTAGGACTTGATAATTTTAGGACTTAATTAGGACTTGATAATTTTAGGACTTAATTAGGACTTGACAATTTTAGGACTTAATTAGAACTTGATAATTTTAGGACTTAATTAGGACTTGATATTTTTAGGACTTAATTAGGACTTGACAATTTTAGGACTTAATTAGGACTTGACAATTTTAGGACTTAATTAGGACTTGATAATTTTAGGACTTAATTAGGACTTGATATTTTTAGGACTTAATTAGGACTTGACAATTTTAGGACTTAATTAGGACTTGATAATTTTAGGACTTAATTAGGACTTGATAATTTTAGGACTTAATTAGGACTTGATATTTTTAGGACATAATTAGGACTTGATATTTTTAGGACTTAATTAGGACTTGATAATTTTAGGACTTAATTAGGACTTGATAATTTAAGGACTTAATTAGGACTTGATAATTTTAGGACTTAATTAGGACTTGATAATTTTGGGACTTAATTAGGACTTGATAATTTTAGGACTTAATTAGGACTTGATAATTTTAGGACTTAATTAGGACTTGATAATTTTGGGACTTAATTAGGACTTGATAATTTTAGGACTTAATTAGGACTTGATAATTTTAGGACTTAATTAGGACTTGATAATTTTGGGACTTAATTAGGACTTGATAATTTTAGGACTTAATTAGGACTTGATAATTTTAGGACTTAATTAGGACTTGACAATTTTAGGACTTAATTAGAACTTGATAATTTTAGGACTTGATATTTTTAGGATTTAATTAGGACTTGACAATTTTAGGACTTAATTAGGACTTGATAATTTTAGGACTTAATTAGGACTTAATAATTTTAGGACTTAATTAGGACTTGCTAATATTAGGACTTAATTAGAACTTGCTAATTTTAGGACTTAATTAGGACTTGATATTTTTAGGACTTAATTAGGACTTGATAATTTTAGGACTTAATTAGGACTTGCTAATTTTAGGACTTAATTAGTACTTGATGATTTTAGGACTTAATTAGGACTTGATAATTTTAGGACTTAATTAGGACTTGATATTTTTAGGTCATAATTAGGACTTGACAATTTTAGGACTTAATTAGGACTTGATAATTTTAGGACTTAATTAGGACTTGATAATTTTAGGACTTAATTAGGACTTGATAATTTTAGGACTTAATTAGGACTTGATAATTTTAGGACTTAATTAGGACTTGATAATTTTGGGACTTAATTAGGACTTGATAATTTTAGGACTTAATTAGGACTTGATAATTTTAGGACTTAATTAGGACTTGACAATTTTAGGACTTAATTAGAACTTGATAATTTTAGGACTTAATTAGGACTTGATATTTTTAGGACTTAATTAGGACTTGATAATTTTAGGACTTAATTAGGAGTTGATAATTTTAGGACTTAATTAGGCCTTGATAAATTTTTAAGACTTAATTAGGACTTGATATTTTTAGGACTTAATTAGGACTTGATAATTTTAGGACTTAATTAGGACTTGATAATTTTAGGACTAAATTAGGACTTGATAATTTTAGGACTTAATTAGGACTTGATGATTTTAGGACTTAATAAGGACTTGATAATTTTAGGACCTTATTAGGACTTGATATTTTTAGGACTTAATTAGGACTTGCCAATTTTAGGACTTAATTAGGACTTGATAATTTTAGGACTTAATTAGGACTTGATAATTTTAGGACTTAATTAGGACTTGATAATTTTAGGACTTAATTAGGACTTGACAATTTTAGGACTTAATTAGGACTTGATAATTTTAGGACTTAATTAGGACTTGATAATTTTAGGACTTAATTAGGACTTGATAATTTTAGGACTTAATTAGGACTTGATAATTTTAGGACTTAATTAGGACTTGATAATTTTGGGACTTAATTAGGACTTGATAATTTTAGGACTTAATTAGGACTTGATAATTTTAGGACTTAATTAGGACTTGACAATTTTAGGACTTAATTAGAACTTGATAATTTTAGGACTTAATTAGGACTTGATATTTTTAGGATTTAATTAGGACTTGAAAATTTTAGGACTTAATTAGGACTTGATAATTTTAGGACTTAATTAGGACTTAATAATTTTAGGACTTAATTAGGACTTGCTAATTTTAGGACTTAATTAGTACTTGATGATTTTAGGACTTAATTAGGACTTGATAATTTTAGGACTTAATTAGGACTTGATATTTTTAGGACTTAATTAGGACTTGACAATTTTAGGACTTAATTAGGACTTGATAATTTTAGAACTTAATTAGGACTTAATAATTTTAGGACTTAATTAGAACTTGCTAATTTTAGGACTTAATTAGGACTTGATATTTTTAGGACTTAATTAGGACTTGACAATTTTAGGACTTAATTAGGACTTGATAATTTTAGGACTTAATTAGGACTTGATATTTTTAGGACTTAATTAGGACTTGACAATTTTAGGACTTAATTAGGACTTAATAATTTTAGGACTTAATTAGGACTTGATAATTTTGGGACTTAATTAGGACTTGACAATTTTAGGACTTAATTAGAACTTGATAATTTTAGGACTTAATTAGGACTTGATATTTTTAGGACTTAATTAGGACTTGACAATTTTAGGACTTAATTAGGACTTGACAATTTTAGGACTTAATTAGGACTTGATAATTTTAGGACTTAATTAGGACTTGATATTTTTAGGACTTAATTAGGACTTGACAATTTTAGGACTTAATTAGGACTTGATAATTTTAGGACTTAATTAGGACTTGATAATTTTAGGACTTAATTAGGACTTGATATTTTTAGGACATAATTAGGACTTGATATTTTTAGGACTTAATTAGGACTTGATAATTTTAGGACTTAATTAGGACTTGATAATTTTAGGACTTAATTAGGACTTGATAATTTTAGGACTTAATTAGGACTTGATAATTTTGGGACTTAATTAGGACTTGATAATTTTAGGACTTAATTAGGACTTGATAATTTTAGGACTTAATTAGGACTTGATAATTTTGGGACTTAATTAGGACTTGATAATTTTAGGACTTAATTAGGACTTGATAATTTTAGGACTTAATTAGGACTTGATAATTTTGGGACTTAATTAGGACTTGATAATTTTAGGACTTAATTAGGACTTGATAATTTTAGGACTTAATTAGGACTTGACAATTTTAGGACTTAATTAGAACTTGATAATTTTAGGACTTGATATTTTTAGGATTTAATTAGGACTTGACAATTTTAGGCTTTAATTAGGACTTGATAATTTTAGGACATAATTAGGACTTAATAATTTTAGGACTTAATTAGGACTTGCTAATATTAGGACTTAATTAGAACTTGCTAATTTTAGGACTTAATTAGGACTTGATATTTTTAGGACTTAATTAGGACTTGACAATTTTAGGACTTAATTAGGACTTGACAATTTTAGGACTTAATTAGGACTTGATAATTTTAGGACTTAATTAGGACTTGATATTTTTAGGACTTAATTAGGACTTGACAATTTTAGGACTTAATTAGGACTTGATAATTTTAGGACTTAATTAGGACTTGATAATTTTAGGACTTAATTAGGACTTGATATTTTTAGGACATAATTAGGACTTGATATTTTTAGGACTTAATTAGGACTTGACAATTTTAGGACTTAATTAGGACTTGATAATTTTAGGACTTAATTAGGACTTAATAATTTTAGGACTTAATTAGGACTTGCTAATTTTAGGACTTAATTAGTACTTGATGATTTGAGGACTTAATTAGGACTTGATAATTTTAGGACTTAATTAGGACTTGATATTTTTAGGACTTAATTAGAACTTGACATTTTTAGGACTTAATTAGGACTTGATAATTTTAGGACTTAATTAGGACTTAATAATTTTAGGACTTAATTAGAACTTGCTAATTTTAGGACTTAATTAGTACTTGATGATTTTAGGACTTAATTAGGACTTGCTAATTTTAGGACTTAATTAGTACTTGATGATTTTAGGACTTAATTAGGACTTTATAATGTTAGGACTTAATTAGGACTTGATATTTTTAGGACTTAATTAGGACTTGACAATTTTAGGACTTAATTAGGACTTGATAATTTTAGGACTTAATTAGGACTTAATAATTTTAGGACTTAATTAGGACTTGCTAATTTTAGGACCTTATTAGTACTTGATGATTTGAGGACTTAATTAGGACTTGATAATTTTAGGACTTAATTAGGACTTGATAATTTTAGGACTTAATTAGGACTTGATAATTTTAGGACTTAATTAGGACTTGACAATTTTAGGACTTAATTAGAACTTGATAATTTTAGGACTTAATTAGGACTTGATATTTTTAGGACTTAATTAGGACTTGACAATTTTAGGACTTAATTAGGACTTGACAATTTTAGGACTTAATTAGGACTTGATAATTTTAGGACTTAATTAGGACTTGATATTTTTAGGACTTAATTAGGACTTGACAATTTTAGGACTTAATTAGGACTTGATAATTTTAGGACTTAATTAGGACTTGATAATTTTAGGACTTAATTAGGACTTGATATTTTTAGGACATAATTAGGACTTGATATTTTTAGGACTTAATTAGGACTTGATAATTTTAGGACTTAATTAGGACTTGATAATTTTAGGACTTAATTAGGACTTGATAATTTTAGGACTTAATTAGGACTTGATAATTTTGGGACTTAATTAGGACTTGATAATTTTAGGACTTAATTAGGACTTGATAATTTTAGGACTTAATTAGGACTTGACAATTTTAGGACTTAATTAGAACTTGATAATTTTAGGACTTAATTAGGACTTGATATTTTTAGGATTTAATTAGGACTTGACAATTTTAGGACTTAATTAGGACTTGATAATTTTAGGACTTAATTAGGACTTAATAATTTTAGGACTTAATTAGGACTTGCTAATTTTAGGACATAATTAGTACTTGATGATTTTAGGACTTAATTAGGACTTGATAATTTTAGGACTTAATTAGGACTTGACAATTTTAGGACTTAATTAGGACTTGACAATTTTAGGACTTAATTAGGACTTGATAATTTTAGGACTTAATTAGGACTTGATAATTTTAGGACTTAATTAGGACTTGATAATTTTGGGACTTAATTAGGACTTGATAATTTTAGGACTTAATTAGGACTTGATAATTTTAGGACTTAATTAGGACTTGACAATTTTAGGACTTAATTAGAACTTGATAATTTTAGGACTTAATTAGGACTTGATATTTTTAGGATTTAATTAGGACTTGACAATTTTAGGACTTAATTAGGACTTGATAATTTTAGGACTTAATTAGGACTTAATAATTTTAGGACTTAATTAGTACTTGATGATTTTAGGACTTAATTAGGACTTTATAATGTTAGGACTTAATTAGGACTTGATATTTTTAGGACTTAATTAGGACTTGACAATTTTAGGACTTAATTAGGACTTGATAATTTTAGGACTTAATTAGGACTTAATAATTTTAGGACTTAATTAGGACTTGCTAATTTTAGGACCTTATTAGTACTTGATGATTTGAGGACTTAATTAGGACTTGATAATTTTAGGACTTAATTAGGACTTGATAATTTTAGGACTTAATTAGGACTTAATAATTTTAGGACTTAATTAGGACTTGCTAATTTTAGGACTTAATTAGTACTTGATGATTTTAGGACTTAATTAGGACTTGATAATTTTAGGACTTAATTAGGACTTGATATTTTTAGGACTTAATTAGGACTTGACAATTTTAGGACTTAATTAGTACTTGATGATTTAAAGGCCTTAATTAGGACTTGATAATTTTAGGACTTAATTAGGACTTGATATTTTTAGGACTTAATTAGGACTTGACAATTTTAGGACTTAATTAGGACTTGATAATTTTAGGATTTAATTAGGACTTAATAATTTTAGGACTTAATTAGGACTTGCTAATTTTAGGACTTAATTAGTACTTGATGATTTTAGGACTTAATTAGGACTTGATAATTTTAGGACATAATTAGGACTTGATATTTTTAGGACTTAATTAGGACTTGCTAATTTTAGGACTTAATTAGTACTTGATGATTTAAGAACTTAATTAGGACTTGATAATTTTAGGACTTAATTAGGACTTGATATTTTTAGGACTTAATTAGGACTTGACAATTTTAGGACTTAATTAGGACTTGATAATTTTAGGACTTAATTAGGACTTGATATTTTTAGGACTTAATTAGGACTTGACAATTTTAGGACTTAATTAGGACTTGATAATTTTAGGACTTAATTAGGACTTGATAATTTTAGGACTTAATTAGGACTTGATATTTTTAGGACATAATTAGGACTTGACAATTTTAGGACTTAATTAGGACTTGATAATTTTAGGACTTAATTAGGACTTGATAATTTTAGGACTTAATTAGTACTTGATGATTTGAGGACTTAATGAGGACTTGATAATTTTAGGACTTAATTAGGACTTGATATTTTTAGGACCTAATTAGAACTTGACAATTTTAGGACTTAATTAGGACTTGATAATTTTAGGACTTAATTAGGACTTAATAATTTTAGGACTTAATTAGGACTTGCTAATTTTAGGACTTAATTAGTACTTGATGATTTTAGGACTTAATTAGGACTTGCTAATTTTAGGACTTAATTAGTACTTGATGATTTGAGGACTTAATTAGGACTTGATAATTTTAGGACTTAATTAGGACTTGATATTTTCAGGACTTAATTAGGACTTGACAATTTTAGGACTTAATTAGGACTTGATAATTTTAGGACTTAATTAGTACTTAATCATTTTAGGACGTAATTAAGACTTGATAATTTTAGGACTTAATTAGGACTTGATATTTTTAGGACTTAATTAGGACTTGAAAATTTTAGGACTTAATTAGGTCTTGATAATTTTAGGACTTAATTAGGACTTGATAATTTTAGGACTTAATTAGGACTTGATATTTTTAGGACATAATTAGGACTTGACAATTTTAGGACTTAATTAGGACTTGATAATTTTGGGACTTAATTAGGACTTGATAATTTTAGGACTTAATTAGTACTTGATGATTTGAGGACTTAATTAGGACTTGATAATTTTAGGACTTAATTAGGACTTGATATTTTTAGGACTTAATTAGAACTTAACAATTTTAGGACTTAATTAGGACTTGATAATTTTAGGACTTAATTAGGACTTAATAATTTTATGACTTAATTAGGACTTGCTAAGTTTAGGACTTAATTAGGACTTGATAATTTTAGGACTTAATTAGGACTTAATAATTTTAGGACTTAATTAGGACTTGCTAATTTTAGGACTTAATTAGTACTTGATGATTTTAGGACTTAATTAGGACCTGCTAATTTTAGGACTTAATTAGTACTTGATGATTTTAGGACTTAATTAGGACTTGATAATTTTAGGACTTAATTAGGACTTGATATTTTTAGGACATAATTAGGACTTGACAATTTTAGGACTTAATTAGGACTTGATAATTTTAGGACTTAATTAGGACTTGATAATTTTAGGACTTAATAAGGACTTGATAATTTTAGGACTTATTTAGGACTTGATAATTTTAGGACTTAATTAGGACTTGATAATTTTGGGACTTAATTAGGACTTGATAATTTTAGGTCTTATTTAGGACTTGATAATTTTAGGACTTAATTAGGACTTGACAATTTTAGGACTCAATTAGAACTTGATAATTTTAGGACTTAATTAGGACTTGATATTTTTAGGATTTAATTAGGACTTGACAATTTTAGGACTTAATTAGGACTTGATAATTTTAGGACTTAATTAGGACTTAATAATTTTAGGACTTAATTAGGACTTGCTAATTATAGGACTTAATTAGTACTGGATGATTTTAGGACTTAATTAGGACTTGATAATTTTAGGACTTAATTAGGACTTGATATTTTTATTACTTAATTAGGACTTAACAATTTTAGGACTTAATTAGGACTTGATAATTTTAGGACTTAATTAGGACTTAATAATTTTAGGACTTAATTAGGACTTGCTAATTTTAGGACTTAATTAGTACTTGATGATTTGAGGACTTAATTAGGACTTGATAATTTTAGGACTTAATTAGGACTCGATATTTTTAGGACTTAATTAGGACTTGACAATTTTAGGACTTAATTAGGACTTGATAATTTTAGGACTTAATTAGGACTTGATAATTTTAGGACTTAATTAGGACTTGATATTTTTAGGACATAATTAGGACTTGACAATTTTAGGACTTAATTAGGACTTGATAATTTTAGGACTTAATTAGGACTTGATAATTTTAGGACTTAATTAGGACTTGATAATTTTAGGACTTAATTAGGACTTGATAATTTTAGGACTTAATTAGGACTTGATAATTTTGGGACTTAATTAGGACTTGATAATTTTAGGACTTAATTAGGACTTGATAATTTTAGGACTTAATTAGGACTTGACAATTTTAGGACTTAATTAGGACTTGATAATTTTAGGACTTAATTAGGACTTGATATTTTTAGGACTTAATTAGGACTTGACAATTTTAGGACTTAATTAGGACTTGATAATTTTAGGACTTAATTAGGACTTGATAATTTTAGGACTTAATTAGGACTTGATATTTTTAGGACATAATTAGGACTTGACAATTTTAGGACTTAATTAGGACTTGATAATTTTAGGACTTAATTAGGACTTGATAATTTTAGGACTTAATAAGGACTTGATAATTTTAGGACTTATTTAGGACTTGATAATTTTAGGACTTAATTAGGACTTGATAATTTTGGGACTTAATTAGGACTTGATAATTTTAGGTCTTATTTAGGACTTGATAATTTTAGGACTTAATTAGGACTTGACAATTTTAGGACTTAATTAGAACTTGATAAATTTGGGACTTAATTAGTACTTTATGATTTAAGGACTTAATTAGGACTTGATAATTTTAGGACTTAATTAGGACTTGATATTTTTAGGACTTAATTAGGACTTGACAATTTTAGGACTTAATTAGGACTTGATAATTTTAGGACTTAATTAGGACTTAATAATTTTAGGACTTAATTAGGACTTGATAATTTTAGGTCTTATTTAGGACTTGATAATTTTAGGACTTAATTAGGACTTAATAATTTTAGGACTTAATTAGGACTTGCTAATTTTAGGACTTAATTAGTACTTGATGATTTGAGGACTTAATTAGGACTTGATAATTTTAGGACTTAATTAGGACTTGATATTTTTAGGACTTAATTAGGACTTGACAATTTTAGGACTTAATTAGGACTTGATAATTTTAGGACTTAATTAGGACTTAATAATTTTAGGACTTAATTTGGACTTGCTAATTTTAGGACTTAATTAGTACTTGATGATTTGAGGACTTAATTAGGACTTGATAATTTTAGGACTTAATTAGGACTTGATATTTTTAGGACTTAATTAGGACTTGACAATTTTAGGACTTAATTAGGACTTGATAATTTTAGGACTTAATTAGGACTTAATAATTTTAGGACTTAATTAGGACTTGCTAATTTAAGGACTTAATTAGTACTTGATGATTTTAGGACTTAATTAGGACTTGCTAATTTTAGGACTTAATTAGTACTTGATGATTTTAGGACTTAATTAGGACTTGATAATTTTAGGACTTAATTAGGACTTGATAATTTTAGGACTTAATTAGGACTTGACAATTTTAGGACTTAATTAGGACTTGATTATTTTAGGACTTAATAAGGACTTGATAATTTTGGGACTTAATTAGGACTTGATAATTTTAGGACTTAATTAGGACTTGATAATTTTAGGACTTAATTAGGACTTGACAATTTTAGGACTTAATTAGGACTTGATAATTTTAGGACTTAATTAGGACTTGATATTTTTAGGACTTAATTAGGACTTGATAATTTTAGGACTTAATTAGGACTTGATATTTTTATTACTTAATTAGGACTTAACAATTTTAGGACTTAATTAGGACTTGATAATTTTAGGACTTAATTAGGACTTAATAATTTTAGGACTTAATTAGGACTTGATAATTTTAGGACTTAATTAGGACTTGATAATTTTGGGACTTAATTAGGACTTGATAATTTTAGGACTTAATTAGGACTTGATAATTTTAGGACTTAATAAGGACTTGATAATTTTAGGACTTAATTAGGACTTGATGATTTTAGGACTTAATTAGGACTTGACAATTTTAGGACTTAATTAGGACTTGATAATTTTAGGACTTAATTAGGACTTGATATTTTTAGGATTTAATTAGGACTTGATAATTTTAGGACTTATTTAGGACTTGATAATTTTAGGACTTAATTAGGACTTGATAATTTGAGGACTTAATTAGGACTTGAAAATTTTAGGACTTAATTAGGACTTGATAATTTTAGGACTTAATTAGGACTTGATAATTTTAGGACTTAATTAGGACTTGATATTTTTAGGACATAATTAGGACTTGACAATTTTAGGACTTAATTAGGACTTGATAATTTTAGGACTTAATTAGGACTTGATAATTTTAGGACTTAATAAGGACTTGATAATTTTAGGACTTATTTAGGACTTGATAATTTTAGGACTTAATTAGGACTTGATAATTTTGGGACTTAATTAGGACTTGATAATTTTAGGTCTTATTTAGGAGTTGATAATTTTAGGACTTAATTAGGACTTGATAATTTTAGGACTTAATTAGGACTTGATAATTTTAGGACTTAATTAGGACTTGATGATTTTAGGACTTAATTAGGACTGGACAATTTTAGGACTTAATTAGGACTTGATAATTTTAGGACTTAATTAGGACTTGATAATTTTAGGACTTAATTAGGACTTGATAATTTTAGGACTTAATTAGGACTTGATGATTTTAGGACTTAATTAGGACTTGACAATTTTAGGACTTAATTAGGACTTGATAATTTGAGGACTTAATTAGGACTTGATATTTTTAGGATTTAATTAGGACTTGACAATTTTAGGACTTAATTAGGACTTAATAATTTTTGGACTTAATTAGGACTTGATAATTTTGGGACTTAATTGGAACTTGATAATTTCAGGACTTAATTAGGACTTGAAAATTTTAGGACTTAATTAGGACTTGATAATTTTAGGACTTAATTAGGACTTGATATTTTTAGGACTTAATTAGGACTTGACAATTTTAGGACTTAATTAGGACATGATAATTTTAGGACTTAATTAGGACTTGATAATTTTAGGACTTAATTAGGACTTGATATTTTTAGGACATAATTAGGACTTGACAATTTTAGGACTTAATTAGGACTTGATAATTTTAGGACTTAATTAGGACTTGATAATTTTAGGACTTAATTAGGACTTGATGATTTTAGGACTTAATTAGGACTTGACAATTTTAGAACTTAATTAGGACATGATAATTTTAGGACTTAATTAGGACTTGAAAATTTTAGGACTTAATTAGGACTTGATAATTTTAGGACTTAATTAGGACTTGATATTTTTAGGACTTAATTAGGACTTGACAATTTTAGGACTTAATTAGGACATGATAATTTTAGGACTTAATTAGGACTTGATAATTTTAGGACTTAATTAGGACTTGATATTTTTAGGACATAATTAGGACTTGACAATTTTAGGACTTAATTAGGACTTAATAATTTTAGGACTTAATTAGGACTTGATAATTTTAGGACTTAATAAGGACTTGATAATTTTAGGACTTATTTAGGACTTGATAATTTTAGGACTTAATTAGGACTTGATAATTTTGGGACTTAATTAGGACTTGATAATTTTAGGTCTTATTTAGGATTTGATAATTTTAGGACTTATTCAGGACTTGACAATTTTAGGACTTAATTAGAACTTGATAATTTTAGGACTTAATTAGGACTTGATAATTTTAGGACTTAATTAGGACTTGATAATTTTAGGACTTAATTAGGACTTGATGATTTTAGGACTTAATTAGGACTTGACAATTTTAGGACTTAATTAGGACTTGATAATTTTAGGACTTAATTAGGACTTGATATTTTTAGGATTTAATTAGGACTTGACAATTTTAGGACTTAATTAGGACTTAATAATTTTTGGACTTAATTAGGACTTGATAATTTTGGGACTTAATTGGAACTTGATAATTTCAGGACTTAATTAGGACTTGAAAATTTTAGGACTTAATTAGGACTTGATAATTTTAGGACTTAATTAGGACTTGATATTTTTAGGACTTAATTAGGACTTGACAATTTTAGGACTTAATTAGGACATGATAATTTTAGGACTTAATTAGGACTTGATAATTTTAGGACTTAATTAGGACTTGATATTTTTAGGACATAATTAGGACTTGACAATTTTAGGACTTAATTAGGACTTGATAATTTTAGGACTTAATTAGGACTTGATAATTTTAGGACTTAATTAGGACTTGATGATTTTAGGACTTAATTAGGACTTGACAATTTTAGGACTTAATTAGGACATGATAATTTTAGGACTTAATTAGGACTTGAAAATTTTAGGACTTAATTAGGACTTGATAATTTTAGGACTTAATTAGGACTTGATATTTTTAGGACTTAATTAGGACTTGACAATTTTAGGACTTAATTAGGACATGATAATTTTAGGACTTAATTAGGACTTGATAATTTTAGGACTTAATTAGGACTTGATATTTTTAGGACATAATTAGGACTTGACAATTTTAGGACTTAATTAGGACTTAATAATTTTAGGACTTAATTAGGACTTGATAATTTTAGGACTTAATAAGGACTTGATAATTTTAGGACTTATTTAGGACTTGATAATTTTAGGACTTAATTAGGACTTGATAATTTTGGGACTTAATTAGGACTTGATAATTTTAGGTCTTATTTAGGATTTGATAATTTTAGGACTTATTCAGGACTTGACAATTTTAGGACTTAATTAGAACTTGATAATTTTAGGACTTAATTAGGACTTGATATTTTTAGGATTTAATTAGAACTTGACAATTTTAGGACTTAATTAGGACTTGATAATTTTAGGACTTAATTAGGACTTGATAATTTTAGGACTTAATTAGGACTTGATATTTTTAGGACATAATTAGGACTTGACAATTTTAGGACTTAATTAGGACTTAATAATTTTAGGACTTAATTAGGACTTGATAATTTTAGGACTTAATAAGGACTTGATAATTTTAGGACTTATTTAGGACTTGATAATTTTAGGACTTAATTAGGACTTGATAATTTTGGGACTTAATTAGGACTTGATAATTTTAGGTCTTATTTAGGACTTGATAATTTTAGGACTTAATTAGGACTTGACAATTTTAGGACTTAATTAGAACTTGATAATTTTAGGACTTAATTAGGACTTGATATTTTTAGGATTTAATTAGAACTTGACAATTTTAGGACTTAATTAGGACTTGATAATTTTAGGACTTAATTAGGACTTGATAATTTTAGGACTTAATTAGGACTTGATGATTTTAGGACTTAATTAGGACTTGACAATTTTAGGACTTAATTAGGACTTGATAATTTTAGGACTTAATTAGGACTTGATGATTTTAGGACTTAATTGGGACTTGAAAATTTTAGGACTTAATTAGGACTTGATAATTTTAGGACTTAATTAAGACTTGATTATTTTAGGACTTAATTGGGACTTGATAATTTTAGGACTCAATTAGGACTTGACAATTTTAAGACTTAATTAGGACTTGATAATTTTAGGACTTAATTAGGACTTGATAATTTTGGGACTTAATTGGAACTTGATAATTTCAGGACTTAATTAGGACTTGAAAATTTTAGGACTTAATTAGGACTTGATAATTTTAGGACTTAATTAGGACTTGATAATTTTGGGACTTAATTGGAACTTGATAATTTCAGGACTTAATTAGGACTTGAAAATTTTAGGACTTAATTAGGACTTGATAATTTTAGGACTTAATTAGGACTTGATTATTTTAGGACTTAATTGGGACTTGAAAATTTTAGGACTTAATTAGGACTTGATAATTTTAGGACTTAATTAGGACTTAATGATTTTAGGACTTAATTAGGACTTGACAATTTTAGGACTTAATTAGGACTTGATAATTTTAGGACTTAATTAGGACTTGATAATTTTGGGACTTAATTGGAACTTGATAATTTCAGGACTTAATTAGGACTTGAAAATTTTAGGACTTAATTAGGACTTGATAATTTTAGGACTTAATTAGGACTTGATGATTTTTGGACTTAATTAGGACTTGACAATTTTAGGACTTAATTAGGACTTGATAATTTTAGGACTTAAATAGGACTTGATAATTTTAGGACTTAATTAGGACTTGATAATTTTAGGACTTAATTAGGACTTGATGATTTTAGGACTTAATTAGGACTTGACAATTTTAGGACTTAATTAGGACTTGATAATTTTAGGACTTAATTAGGACTTGATAATTTTAGGACTTAATTAGGACTTGATAATTTTAGGACTTAATTAGGACTTGATGATTTTAGGACTTAATTAGGACTTGACAATTTTAGGACTTAATTAGGACTTGATAATTTTAGGACTTAATTAGGACTTGATATTTTTAGGATTTAATTAGGACTTGATAATTTTAGGACTTAATTAGGACTTGATAATTTTAGGACTTAATTAGGACTTGATGATTTTAGGACTTAATTAGGACTTGACAATTTTAGGACTTAATTAGGACTTGATAATTTTAGGACTTAATTAGGACTTGATAATTTTAGGACTTAATTAGGACTTGATAATTTTGGGACTTAATTGGAACTTGATAATTTCAGGACTTAATTAGGACTTGAAAATTTTAGGACTTAATTAGGACTTGATAATTTTAGGACTTAATTAGGACTTGATTATTTTAGGACTTAATTGGGACTTGAAAATTTTAGGACTTAATTAGGACTTGATAATTTTAGGACTTAATTAGGACTTGATTATTTTAGGACTTAATTGGGTCTTAAAAATTTTAGGACTTAATTAGGACTTGACAATTTTAGGACTTAATTAGGACTTGATTATTTTAGGACTTAATTGGGACTTGATAATTTTAGGACTTAATTAGGACTTGACAATTTTAGGACTTAATTAGGACTTGATAATTTTAGGACTTAATTAGGACTTGATATTTTTAGGATTTAATTAGGACTTGACAATTTTAGGACTTAATTAGGACTTGATAATTTTAGGACTTAATTAGGACTTGATAATTTTGGGACTTAATTGGAACTTGATAATTTCAGGACTTAATTAGGACTTGAAAATTTTAGGACTTAATTAGGACTTGATGATTTTAGGACTTAATTAGGACTTGACAATTTTAGGACTTAATTAGGACTTGATAATTTTAGGACTTAATTAGGACTTGATATTTTTAGGATTTAATTAGGACTTGACAATTTTAGGACTTAATTAGGACTTGATAATTTTAGGACTTAATTAGGACTTGACAATTTTAGGACTTAATTAGGACTTGACAATTTTAGGACTTAATTAGGACTTGATGATTTTAGGACTTAATTAGGACTTGACAATTTTAGGACTTAATTAGGACTTGATAATTTTAGGACTTAATTAGGACTTGATATTTTTAGGATTTAATTAGGACTTGACAATTTTAGGACTTAATTAGGACTTGATAATTTTAGGACTTAATTAGGACTTGATAATTTTGGGACTTAATTGGAACTTGATAATTTCAGGACTTAATTAGGACTTGAAAATTTTAGGACTTAATTAGGACTTGATAATTTTAGGACTTAATTAGGACTTGATTATTTTAGGACTTAATTGGGTCTTGAAAATTTTAGGACTTAATTAGGACTTGACAATTTTAGGACTTAATTAGGACTTGACAATTTTAGGACTTAATTAGGACTTGATGATTTTAGGACTTAATTAGGACTTGACAATTTTAGGACTTAATTAGGACTTGATAATTTTAGGACTTAATTAGGACTTGATATTTTTAGGATTTAATTAGGACTTGACAATTTTAGGACTTAATTAGGACTTGATAATTTTAGGACTTAATTAGGACTTGATAATTTTGGGACTTAATTGGAACTTGATAATTTCAGGACTTAATTAGGACTTGAAAATTTTAGGACTTAATTAGGACTTGATAATTTTAGGACTTAATTAGGACTTGATTATTTTAGGACTTAATTGGGACTTGAAAATTTTAGGACTTAATTAGGACTTGATAATTTTAGGACTTAATTAAGACTTGATTATTTTAGGACTTAATTGGGACTTGATAATTTTAGGACTCAATTAGGACTTGACAATTTTAGGACTTAATTAGGAGTTGATAATTTTAGGACTTAATTAGGACTTGATAATTTTGGGACTTAATTGGAACTTGATAATTTCAGGACTTAATTAGGACTTGAAAATTTTAGGACTTAATTAGGACTTGATAATTTTAGGACTTAATTAGGACTTGATAATTTTGGGACTTAATTGGAACTTGATAATTTCAGGACTTAATTAGGACTTGAAAATTTTAGGACTTAATTAGGACTTGATAATTTTAGGACTTAATTAGGACTTGATTATTTTAGGACTTAATTGGGACTTGAAAATTTTAGGACTTAATTAGGACTTGATAATTTTAGGACTTAATTAGGACTTGATTATTTTAGGACTTAATTGGGTCTTGAAAATTTTAGGACTTAATTAGGACTTGACAATTTTAGGACTTAATTAGGACTTGATTATTTTAGGACTTAATTGGGACTTGATAATTTTAGGACTTAATTAGGACTTGATGATTTTAGGACTTAATTAGGACTTGACAATTTTAGGACTTAATTAGGACTTGATAATTTTAGGACTTAAATAGGACTTGATAATTTTAGGACTTAATTAGGACTTGATAATTTTAGGACTTAATTAGGACTTGATGATTTTAGGACTTAATTAGGACTTGACAATTTTAGGACTTAATTAGGACTTGATAATTTTAGGACTTAATTAGAACTTGATAATTTTAGGACTTAATTAGGACTTGATAATTTTAGGACTTAATTAGGACTTGATGATTTTAGGACTTAATTAGGACTTGACAATTTTAGGACTTAATTAGGACTTGATAATTTTAGGACTTAATTAGGACTTGATATTTTTAGGATTTAATTAGGACTTGATAATTTTAGGACTTAATTAGGACTTGATAATTTTAGGACTTAATTAGGACTTGATAATTTTAGGACTTAATTAGGACTTGATGATTTTAGGACTTAATTAGGACTGGACAATTTTAGGACTTAATTAGGACTTGATAATTTTAGGACTTAATTAGGACTTGATAATTTTAGGACTTAATTAGGACTTGACAATTTTAGGACTTAATTAGGACTTGATAATTTTAGGACTTAATTAGGACTTGATATTTTTAGGATTTAATTAGGACTTGACAATTTTAGGACTTAATTAGGACTTGATAATTTTAGGACTTAATTAGGACTTGATAATTTTGGGACTTAATTGGAACTTGATAATTTCAGGACTTAATTAGGACTTGAAAATTTTAGGACTTAATTAGGACTTGATAATTTTAGGACTTAATTAGGACTTGATTATTTTAGGACTTAATTGGGACTTGAAAATTTTAGGACTTAATTAGGACTTGATAATTTTAGGACTTAATTAGGACTTGATTATTTTAGGACTTAATTGGGACTTGAAAATTTTAGGACTTAATTAGGACTTGACAATTTTAGGACTTAATTAGGACTTGATTATTTTAGGACTTAATTGGGACTTGAAAATTTTAGGACTTAATTAGGACTTGATAATTTTAGGACTTAATTAGGACTTGATATTTTTAGGATTTAATTAGGACTTGACAATTTTCGGACTTAATTAGGACTTGATAATTTTAGGACTTAATTAGGACTTTATAATTTTAGGACTTATTTAGGACTTGCTAATTTTAGGACTTAATTAGTACTTGATGATTTTAGGACTTAATTAGGACTTGATAATTTTAGGACTTAATTAGGACTTGATATTTTTATTACTTAATTAGGACTTAACAATTTTAGGACTTAATTAGGACTTGATAATTTTAGGACTTAATTAGGACTTAATAATTTTAGGACTTAATTAGGACTTGCTAATTTTAGGACTTAATTAGTACTTGATGATTTTAGGACTTAATTAGGACTTGATAATTTTAGGACTTAATTAGGACTTGATATTTTTAGAACTTAATTAGGACTTGACAATTTTAGGACTTAATTAGGACTTGATAATTTTAGGACTTAATTAGGACTTGATAATTTTAGGACTTAATTAGGACTTGATAATTTTAGGACTTAATTAGGACTTGATGATTTTAGGACTTAATTAGGACTGGACAATTTTAGGACTTAATTAGGACTTGATAATTTTAGGACTTAATTAGGACTTGATAATTTTAGGACTTAATTAGGACTTGATAATTTTAGGACTTAATTAGGACTTGATGATTTTAGGACTTAATTAGGACTTGACAATTTTAGGACTTAATTAGGACTTGATAATTTTAGGACTTAATTAGGACTTGATATTTTTAGGATTTAATTAGGACTTGACAACTTTAGGACTTAATTAGGACTGGATAATTTTAGGACTTAATTAGGACTTGATAATTTTGGGACTTAATTGGAACTTGATAATTTCAGGACTTAATTAGGACTTGAAAATTTTAGGACTTAATTAGGACTTGATAATTTTAGGACTTAATTAGGACTTGATATTTTTAGGACTTAATTAGGACTTGACAATTTTAGGACTTAATTAGGACTTGATAATTTTAGGACTTAATTAGGACTTGATAATTTTAGGACTTAATTAGGACTTGATATTTTTAGGACATAATTAGGACTTGACAATTTTAGGACTTAATTAGGACTTGATAATTTTAGGACTTAATTAGGACTTGATAATTTTAGGACCTTATAAGGACTTGATAATTTTAGGACTTATTTAGGACTTGATAATTTTAGGACTTAATTAGGACTTGATAATTTTGGGACTTAATTAGGACTTGATAATTTTAGGTCTTATTTAGGACTTGATAATTTTAGGACTTAATTAGGACTTGACAATTTTAGGACTTAATTAGAACTTGATAATTTTAGGACTTAATTAGGACTTGCTAATTTTAGGACTTAATTAGTACTTGATGATTTTAGGACTTAATTAGGACTTGATAATTTTAGGACTTAATTAGGACTTGATATTTTTAGGACTTAATTAGGACTTAATTAGGACTTGATAATTTTAGGACTTAATTAGGACTTGAAAATTTTAGGACTTAATTAGGACTTGATAATTTTAGGACTTAATTAGGACTTGATGATTTTAGGACTTAATTAGGACTTGACAATTTTAGGACTTAATTAGGACTTGATAATTTTAGGACTTAATTAGGACTTGATAATTTTAGGACTTAATTAGGACTTAATAATTTTAGGACTTAATTAGGACTTGATGATTTTAGGACTTAATTAGGACTTGACAATTTTAGGACTTAATTAGGACTTGATAATTTTAGGACTTAATTAGGACTTGATATTTTTAGGATTTAATTAGGACTTGACAATTTTAGGACTTAATTAGGACTTGATAATTTTAGGACTTAATTAGGACTTGATAATTTTGGGACTTAATTGGAACTTGATAATTTCAGGACTGAATTAGGACTTGAAAATTTTAGGACTTAATTAGGACTTGATAATTTTAGGACTTAATTAGGACTTGATTATTTTAGGACTTAATTGGGACTTGAAAATTTTAGGACTTAATTAGGACTTGATAATTTTAGGACTTAATTAGGACTTGATATTTTTAGGATTTAATTAGGACTTGACAATTTTAGGACTTAATTAGGACTTGATAATTTTAGGACTTAATTAGGACTTAATAATTTTAGGACTTAATTAGGACTTGCTAATTTTAGGACTTAATTAGTACTTGATGATTTTAGGACTTAATTAGGACTTGATAATTTTAGGACTTAATTAGGACTTGATAATTTTAGGACTTAATTAGGACTTGATATTTTTAGGACTTAATTAGGACTTAATTAGGACTTGATAATTTTAGGACTTAATTAGGACTTGATATTTTTAGGACATAATTAGGACTTGACAATTTTAGGACTTCATTAGGACTTGATAATTTTAGGACTTAATTAGGACTTGATAATTTTAGGACCTTATAAGGACTTGATAATTTTAGGACTTATTTAGGACTTGATAATTTTAGGACTTAATTAGGACTTGATAATTTTGGGACTTAATTAGGACTTGATAATTTTAGGACTTAATTAGAACTTGATAATTTTAGGACTTAATTAGGACTTGCTAATTTTAGGACTTAATTAGTACTTGATGATTTTAGGACTTAATTAGGACTTGATAATTTTAGGACTTAATTAGGACTTGATATTTTTAGGACTTAATTAGGACTTAATTAGGACTTGATAATTTTAGGACTTAATTAGGACTTGAAAATTTTAGGACTTAATTAGGACTTGATAATTTTAGGACTTAATTAGGACTTGATGATTTTAGGACTTAATTAGGACTTGATGATTTTAGGACTTAATTAGGACTTGACAATTTTAGGACTTAATTAGGACTTGATAATTTTAGGACTTAATTAGGACTTGATATTTTTAGGATTTAATTAGGACTTGACAATTTTAGGACTTAATTAGGACTTGATAATTTTAGGACTTAATTAGGACTTGATATTTTTGGGACTTAATTGGAACTTGATAATTTCAGGACTGAATTAGGACTTGAAAATTTTAGGACTTAATTAGGACTTGATAATTTTAGGACTTAATTAGGACTTGATTATTTTAGGACTTAATTGGGACTTGAAAATTTTAGGACTTAATTAGGACTTGATAATTTTAGGACTTAATTAGGACTTGACAATTTTAGGACTTAATTAGAACTTGATAATTTTAGGACTTAATTAGGACTTGATATTTTTAGGATTTAATTAGGACTTGACAATTTTAGGACTTAATTAGGACTTGATAATTTTAGGACTTAATTAGGACTTAATAATTTTAGGACTTAATTAGGACTTGCTAATTTTAGGACTTAATTAGTACTTGATGATTTTAGGACTTAATTAGGACTTGATAATTTTAGGACTTAATTAGGACTTGATATTTTTATTACTTAATTAGGACTAAACAATTTTAGGACTTAATTAGGACTTGATAATTTTAGGACTTAATTAGGACTTAATAATTTTAGGACTTAATTAGGACTTGCTAATTTTAGGACTTAATTAGTACTTGATGATTTTAGGACTTAATTAGGATTGATAATTTTAGGACTTAATTAGGACTTGATATTTTTAGGACTTAATTAGGACTTGACAATTTTAGGACTTAATTAGGACTTGATAATTTTAGGACTTAATTAGGACTTGATAATTTTAGGACTTAATTAGGACTTGATAATTTTAGGACTTAATTAGGACTTGATAATTTTAGGACTTAATTAGGACTTGATGATTTTAGGACTTAATTAGGACTTGACAATTTTAGGACTTAATTAGGACTTGATAATTTTAGGACTTAATTAGGACTTGATATTTTTAGGATTTAATTAGGACTTGACAATTTTAGGACTTAATTAGGACTTGATAATTTTAGGACTTAATTAGGACTTGATAATTTTGGGACTTAATTGGAACTTGATAATTTCAGGACTTAATTAGGACTTGAAAATTTTAGGACTTAATTAGGACTTGATAATTTTAGGACTTAATTAGGACTTGATTATTTTAGGACTTAATTGGGACTTGAAAATTTTAGGACTTAATTAGGACTTGATAATTTTTGGACTTAATTAGGACTTGATTATTTTAGGACTTAATTGGGACTTGATAATTTTAGGACTCAATTAGGACTTGACAATTTTAGGACTTAATTAGGACTTGATAATTTTAGGACTTAATTAGGACTTGATATTTTTAGGATTTAATTAGGACTTGACAATTTTAGGACTTAATTAGGACTTGATAATTTTAGGACTTAATTAGGACTTGATAATTTTGGGACTTAATTGGAACTTGATAATTTCAGGACTTAATTAGGCCTTGAAAATTTTAGGACTTAATTAGGACTTGATAATTTTAGGACTTAATTAGGACTTGATTATTTTAGGACTTAATTGGGACTTGAAAATTTTAGGACTTAATTAGGACTTGATAATTTTAGGACTTAATTAGGACTTGATTATTTTAGGACTTAATTGGGACTTGAAAATTTTAGGACTTAATTAGGACTTGACAATTTTAGGACTTAATTAGGACTTGATAATTTTAGGACTTAATTAGGACTTGATATTTTTAGGATTTAATTAGGACTTGACAATTTTAGGACTTAATTAGGACTTGATAATTTTAGGACTTAATTAGGACTTGATATTTTTAGGATTTAATTAGGACTTGACAATTTTAGGACTTAATTAGGACTTGATAATTTTAGGACTTAATTAGGACTTGATATTTTTGGGACTTAATTGGAACTTGATAATTTCAGGACTGAATTAGGACTTGAAAATTTTAGGACTTAATTAGGACTTGATAATTTTAGGACTTAATTAGGACTTGATTATTTTAGGACTTAATTGGGACTTGAAAATTTTAGGACTTAATTAGGACTTGATAATTTTAGGACTTAATTAGGACTTGACAATTTTAGGACTTAATTAGAACTTGATAATTTTAGGACTTAATTAGGACTTGATATTTTTAGGATTTAATTAGGACTTGACAATTTTAGGACTTAATTAGGACTTGATAATTTTAGGACTTAATTAGGACTTAATAATTTTAGGACTTAATTAGGACTTGCTAATTTTAGGACTTAATTAGTACTTGATGATTTTAGGACTTAATTAGGACTTGATAATTTTAGGACTTAATTAGGACTTGATATTTTTATTACTTAATTAGGACTAAACAATTTTAGGACTTAATTAGGACTTGATAATTTTAGGACTTAATTAGGACTTAATAATTTTAGGACTTAATTAGGACTTGAAAATTTTAGGACTTAATTAGGACTTGATATTTTTAGGATTTAATTAGGACTTGATAATTTTAGGACTTAATTAGGACTTGATATTTTTAGGATTTAATTAGGACTTGACAATTTTAGGACTTAATTAGGACTTGATAATTTTGGGACTTAATTGGAACTTGATAATTTCAGGACTGAATTAGGACTTGAAAATTTTAGGACTTAATTAGGACTTGATAATTTTAGGACTTAATTAGGACTTGATTATTTTAGGACTTAATTGGGACTTGAAAATTTTAGGACTTAATTAGGACTTGATAATTTTAGGACTTAATTAGGACTTGATATTTTTAGGATTTAATTAGGACTTGACAATTTTAGGACTTAATTAGGACTTGATAATTTTAGGACTTAATTAGGACTTAATAATTTTAGGACTTAATTAGGACTTGCTAATTTTAGGACTTAATTAGTACTTGATGATTTTAGGACTTAATTAGGACTTGATAATTTTAGGACTTAATTAGGACTTGATAATTTTAGGACTTAATTAGGACTTGATATTTTTAGGACTTAATTAGGACTTAATTAGGACTTGATAATTTTAGGACTTAATTAGGACTTGATATTTTTAGGACATAATTAGGACTTGACAATTTTAGGACTTCATTAGGACTTGATAATTTTAGGACTTAATTAGGACTTGATAATTTTAGGACCTTATAAGGACTTGATAATTTTAGGACTTATTTAGGACTTGATAATTTTAGGACTTAATTAGGACTTGATAATTTTGGGACTTAATTAGGACTTGATAATTTTAGGACTTAATTAGAACTTGATAATTTTAGGACTTAATTAGGACTTGCTAATTTTAGGACTTAATTAGTACTTGATGATTTTAGGACTTAATTAGGACTTGATAATTTTAGGACTTAATTAGGACTTGATATTTTTAGGACTTAATTAGGACTTAATTAGGACTTGATAATTTTAGGACTTAATTAGGACTTGAAAATTTTAGGACTTAATTAGGACTTGATAATTTTAGGACTTAATTAGGACTTGATGATTTTAGGACTTAATTAGGACTTGATGATTTTAGGACTTAATTAGGACTTGACAATTTTAGGACTTAATTAGGACTTGATAATTTTAGGACTTAATTAGGACTTGATATTTTTAGGATTTAATTAGGACTTGACAATTTTAGGACTTAATTAGGACTTGATAATTTTAGGACTTAATTAGGACTTGATATTTTTGGGACTTAATTGGAACTTGATAATTTCAGGACTGAATTAGGACTTGAAAATTTTAGGACTTAATTAGGACTTGATAATTTTAGGACTTAATTAGGACTTGATTATTTTAGGACTTAATTGGGACTTGAAAATTTTAGGACTTAATTAGGACTTGATAATTTTAGGACTTAATTAGGACTTGATATTTTTATTACTTAATTAGGACTAAACAATTTTAGGACTTAATTAGGACTTGATAATTTTAGGACTTAATTAGGACTTAATAATTTTAGGACTTAATTAGGACTTGCTAATTTTAGGACTTAATTAGTACTTGATGATTTTAGGACTTAATTAGGATTGATAATTTTAGGACTTAATTAGGACTTGATATTTTTAGGACTTAATTAGGACTTGACAATTTTAGGACTTAATTAGGACTTGATAATTTTAGGACTTAATTAGGACTTGATAATTTTAGGACTTAATTAGGACTTGATAATTTTAGGACTTAATTAGGACTTGATAATTTTAGGACTTAATTAGGACTTGATGATTTTAGGACTTAATTAGGACTTGACAATTTTAGGACTTAATTAGGACTTGATAATTTTAGGACTTAATTAGGACTTGATATTTTTAGGATTTAATTAGGACTTGACAATTTATAGACTTAATTAGGACTTGATAATTTTAGGACTTAATTAGGACTTGATAATTTTGGGACTTAATTGGAACTTGATAATTTCAGGACTTAATTAGGACTTGAAAATTTTAGGACTTAATTAGGACTTGATAATTTTAGGACTTAATTAGGACTTGATATTTTTAGGATTTAATTAGGACTTGACAATTTTAGGACTTAATTAGGACTTGATAATTTTAGGACTTAATTAGGACTTGATAATTTTAGGACTTAATTGGGACTTGATAATTTTAGGACTCAATTAGGACTTGACAATTTTAGGACTTAATTAGGACTTGATAATTTTAGGACTTAATTAGGACTTGATATTTTTAGGATTTAATTAGGACTTGACAATTTTAGGACTTAATTAGGACTTGATAATTTTAGGACTTAATTAGGACTTGATAATTTTGGGACTTAATTGGAACTTGATAATTTCA
Source organism: Ganaspis brasiliensis (assembly GCA_037103525.1). Lineage (NCBI taxonomy): Eukaryota > Metazoa > Arthropoda > Insecta > Hymenoptera > Figitidae > Ganaspis > Ganaspis brasiliensis. Next base: position 451,726 of record JAZKLR010000533.1, on the reverse strand, counting down.
GGACTTAATTAGGCCTTGAAAATTTTAGGACTTAATTAGGACTTGATAATTTTAGGACTTAATTAGGACTTGATTATTTTAGGACTTAATTGGGACTTGAAAATTTTAGGACTTAATTAGGACTTGATAATTTTAGGACTTAATTAGGACTTGATTATTTTAGGACTTAATTGGGACTTGAAAATTTTAGGACTTAATTAGGACTTGACAATTTTAGGACTTAATTAGGACTTGATAATTTTAGGACTTAATTAGGACTTGATATTTTTAGGATTTAATTAGGACTTGACAATTTTAGGACTTAATTAGGACTTGATAATTTTAGGACTTAATTAGGACTTGATATTTTTAGGATTTAATTAGGACTTGACAATTTTAGGACTTAATTAGGACTTGATAATTTTAGGACTTAATTAGGACTTGATATTTTTGGGACTTAATTGGAACTTGATAATTTCAGGACTGAATTAGGACTTGAAAATTTTAGGACTTAATTAGGACTTGATAATTTTAGGACTTAATTAGGACTTGATTATTTTAGGACTTAATTGGGACTTGAAAATTTTAGGACTTAATTAGGACTTGATAATTTTAGGACTTAATTAGGACTTGACAATTTTAGGACTTAATTAGAACTTGATAATTTTAGGACTTAATTAGGACTTGATATTTTTAGGATTTAATTAGGACTTGACAATTTTAGGACTTAATTAGGACTTGATAATTTTAGGACTTAATTAGGACTTAATAATTTTAGGACTTAATTAGGACTTGCTAATTTTAGGACTTAATTAGTACTTGATGATTTTAGGACTTAATTAGGACTTGATAATTTTAGGACTTAATTAGGACTTGATATTTTTATTACTTAATTAGGACTAAACAATTTTAGGACTTAATTAGGACTTGATAATTTTAGGACTTAATTAGGACTTAATAATTTTAGGACTTAATTAGGACTTGAAAATTTTAGGACTTAATTAGGACTTGATAATTTTAGGACTTAATTAGGACTTGATTATTTTAGGACTTAATTGGGACTTGAAAATTTTAGGACTTAATTAGGACTTGATAATTTTAGGACTTAATTAGGACTTGATATTTTTAGGATTTAATTAGGACTTGATAATTTTAGGACTTAATTAGGACTTGATATTTTTAGGATTTAATTAGGACTTGACAATTTTAGGACTTAATTAGGACTTGATAATTTTGGGACTTAATTGGAACTTGATAATTTCAGGACTGAATTAGGACTTGAAAATTTTAGGACTTAATTAGGACTTGATAATTTTAGGACTTAATTAGGACTTGATTATTTTAGGACTTAATTGGGACTTGAAAATTTTAGGACTTAATTAGGACTTGATAATTTTAGGACTTAATTAGGACTTGATATTTTTAGGATTTAATTAGGACTTGACAATTTTAGGACTTAATTAGGACTTGATAATTTTAGGACTTAATTAGGACTTAATAATTTTAGGACTTAATTAGGACTTGCTAATTTTAGGACTTAATTAGTACTTGATGATTTTAGGACTTAATTAGGACTTGATAATTTTAGGACTTAATTAGGACTTGATAATTTTAGGACTTAATTAGGACTTGATATTTTTAGGACTTAATTAGGACTTAATTAGGACTTGATAATTTTAGGACTTAATTAGGACTTGATATTTTTAGGACATAATTAGGACTTGACAATTTTAGGACTTCATTAGGACTTGATAATTTTAGGACTTAATTAGGACTTGATAATTTTAGGACCTTATAAGGACTTGATAATTTTAGGACTTATTTAGGACTTGATAATTTTAGGACTTAATTAGGACTTGATAATTTTGGGACTTAATTAGGACTTGATAATTTTAGGACTTAATTAGAACTTGATAATTTTAGGACTTAATTAGGACTTGCTAATTTTAGGACTTAATTAGTACTTGATGATTTTAGGACTTAATTAGGACTTGATAATTTTAGGACTTAATTAGGACTTGATATTTTTAGGACTTAATTAGGACTTAATTAGGACTTGATAATTTTAGGACTTAATTAGGACTTGAAAATTTTAGGACTTAATTAGGACTTGATAATTTTAGGACTTAATTAGGACTTGATGATTTTAGGACTTAATTAGGACTTGATGATTTTAGGACTTAATTAGGACTTGACAATTTTAGGACTTAATTAGGACTTGATAATTTTAGGACTTAATTAGGACTTGATATTTTTAGGATTTAATTAGGACTTGACAATTTTAGGACTTAATTAGGACTTGATAATTTTAGGACTTAATTAGGACTTGATATTTTTGGGACTTAATTGGAACTTGATAATTTCAGGACTGAATTAGGACTTGAAAATTTTAGGACTTAATTAGGACTTGATAATTTTAGGACTTAATTAGGACTTGATTATTTTAGGACTTAATTGGGACTTGAAAATTTTAGGACTTAATTAGGACTTGATAATTTTAGGACTTAATTAGGACTTGACAATTTTAGGACTTAATTAGAACTTGATAATTTTAGGACTTAATTAGGACTTGATATTTTTAGGATTTAATTAGGACTTGACAATTTTAGGACTTAATTAGGACTTGATAATTTTAGGACTTAATTAGGACTTAATAATTTTAGGACTTAATTAGGACTTGCTAATTTTAGGACTTAATTAGTACTTGATGATTTTAGGACTTAATTAGGACTTGATAATTTTAGGACTTAATTAGGACTTGATATTTTTATTACTTAATTAGGACTAAACAATTTTAGGACTTAATTAGGACTTGATAATTTTAGGACTTAATTAGGACTTAATAATTTTAGGACTTAATTAGGACTTGCTAATTTTAGGACTTAATTAGTACTTGATGATTTTAGGACTTAATTAGGATTGATAATTTTAGGACTTAATTAGGACTTGATATTTTTAGGACTTAATTAGGACTTGACAATTTTAGGACTTAATTAGGACTTGATAATTTTAGGACTTAATTAGGACTTGATAATTTTAGGACTTAATTAGGACTTGATAATTTTAGGACTTAATTAGGACTTGATGATTTTAGGACTTAATTAGGACTTGACAATTTTAGGACTTAATTAGGACTTGATAATTTTAGGACTTAATTAGGACTTGATAATTTTAGGACTTAATTAGGACTTGATAATTTTAGGACTTAATTAGGACTTGATGATTTTAGGACTTAATTAGGACTTGACAATTTTAGGACTTAATTAGGACTTGATAATTTTAGGACTTAATTAGGACTTGATATTTTTAGGATTTAATTAGGACTTGACAATTTTAGGACTTAATTAGGACTTGATAATTTTAGGACTTAATTAGGACTTGATAATTTTGGGACTTAATTGGAACTTGATAATTTCAGGACTTAATTAGGACTTGAAAATTTTAGGACTTAATTAGGACTTGATAATTTTAGGACTTAATTAGGACTTGATTATTTTAGGACTTAATTGGGACTTGAAAATTTTAGGACTTAATTAGGACTTGATAATTTTTGGACTTAATTAGGACTTGATTATTTTAGGACTTAATTGGGACTTGATAATTTTAGGACTCAATTAGGACTTGACAATTTTAGGACTTAATTAGGACTTGATAATTTTAGGACTTAATTAGGACTTGATATTTTTAGGATTTAATTAGGACTTGACAATTTTAGGACTTAATTAGGACTTGATAATTTTAGGACTTAATTAGGACTTGATAATTTTGGGACTTAATTGGAACTTGATAATTTCAGGACTTAATTAGGCCTTGAAAATTTTAGGACTTAATTAGGACTTGATAATTTTAGGACTTAATTAGGACTTGATTATTTTAGGACTTAATTGGGACTTGAAAATTTTAGGACTTAATTAGGACTTGATAATTTTAGGACTTAATTAGGACTTGATAATTTTAGGACTTAATTAGGACTTGATATTTTTAGGATTTAATTAGGACTTGACAATTTTAGGACTTAATTAGGACTTGATAATTTTAGGACTTAATTAGGACTTGATATTTTTGGGACTTAATTGGAACTTGATAATTTCAGGACTGAATTAGGACTTGAATATTTTAGGACTTAATTAGGACTTGATAATTTTAGGACTTAATTAGGGCTTGATTATTTTAGGACTTAATTGGGACTTGAAAATTTTAGGACTTAATTAGGACTTGATAATTTTAGGACTTAATTAGGACTTGACAATTTTAGGACTTAATTAGAACTTGATAATTTTAGGACTTAATTAGGACTTGATATTTTTAGGATTTAATTAGGACTTGACAATTTTAGGACTTAATTAGGACTTGATAATTTTAGGACTTAATTAGGAGTTAATAATTTTAGGACTTAATTAGGACTTGCTAATTTTAGGACTTAATTAGTACTTGATGATTTTAGGACTTAATTAGGACTTGATAATTTTAGGACTTAATTAGGACTTGATATTTTTATTACTTAATTAGGACTAAACAATTTTAGGACTTAATTAGGACTTGATAATTTTAGGACTTAATTAGGACTTAATAATTTTAGGACTTAATTAGGACTTGAAAATTTTAGGACTTAATTAGGACTTGATAATTTTAGGACTTAATTAGGACTTGATTATTTTAGGACTTAATTGGGACTTGAAAATTTTAGGACTTAATTAGGACTTGATAATTTTAGGACTTAATTAGGACTTGATATTTTTAGGATTTAATTAGGACTTGATAATTTTAGGACTTAATTAGGACTTGATATTTTTAGGATTTAATTAGGACTTGACAATTTTAGGACTTAATTAGGACTTGATAATTTTGGGACTTAATTGGAACTTGATAATTTCAGGACTGAATTAGGACTTGAAAATTTTAGGACTTAATTAGGACTTGATAATTTTAGGACTTAATTAGGACTTGATTATTTTAGGACTTAATTGGGACTTGATATTTTTAGGATTTAATTAGGACTTGACAATTTTAGGACTTAATTAGGACTTGATAATTTTAGGACTTAATTAGGACTTAATAATTTTAGGACTTAATTAGGACTTGCTAATTTTAGGACTTAATTAGTACTTGATGATTTTAGGACTTAATTAGGACTTGATAATTTTAGGACTTAATTAGGACTTGATAATTTTAGGACTTAATTAGGACTTGATATTTTTAGGACTTAATTAGGACTTAATTAGGACTTGATAATTTTAGGACTTAATTAGGACTTGATATTTTTAGGACATAATTAGGACTTGACAATTTTAGGACTTCATTAGGACTTGATAATTTTAGGACTTAATTAGGACTTGATAATTTTAGGACCTTATAAGGACTTGATAATTTTAGGACTTATTTAGGACTTGATAATTTTAGGACTTAATTAGGACTTGATAATTTTGGGACTTAATTAGGACTTGATAATTTTAGGACTTAATTAGAACTTGATAATTTTAGGACTTAATTAGGACTTGATATTTTTAGGACTTAATTAGGACTTAATTAGGACTTGATAATTTTAGGACTTAATTAGGACTTGAAAATTTTAGGACTTAATTAGGACTTGATAATTTTAGGACTTAATTAGGACTTGATGATTTTAGGACTTAATTAGGACTTGATGATTTTAGGACTTAATTAGGACTTGACAATTTTAGGACTTAATTAGGACTTGATAATTTTAGGACTTAATTAGGACTTGATATTTTTAGGATTTAATTAGGACTTGACAATTTTAGGACTTAATTAGGACTTGATAATTTTAGGACTTAATTAGGACTTGATATTTTTGGGACTTAATTGGAACTTGATAATTTCAGGACTGAATTAGGACTTGAAAATTTTAGGACTTAATTAGGACTTGATAATTTTAGGACTTAATTAGGACTTGATTATTTTAGGACTTAATTGGGACTTGAAAATTTTAGGACTTAATTAGGACTTGATAATTTTAGGACTTAATTAGGACTTGACAATTTTAGGACTTAATTAGAACTTGATAATTTTAGGACTTAATTAGGACTTGATATTTTTAGGATTTAATTAGGACTTGACAATTTTAGGACTTAATTAGGACTTGATAATTTTAGGACTTAATTAGGACTTAATAATTTTAGGACTTAATTAGGACTTGCTAATTTTAGGACTTAATTAGTACTTGATGATTTTAGGACTTAATTAGGACTTGATAATTTTAGGACTTAATTAGGACTTGATATTTTTATTACTTAATTAGGACTAAACAATTTTAGGACTTAATTAGGACTTGATAATTTTAGGACTTAATTAGGACTTAATAATTTTAGGACTTAATTAGGACTTGCTAATTTTAGGACTTAATTAGTACTTGATGATTTTAGGACTTAATTAGGATTGATAATTTTAGGACTTAATTAGGACTTGATATTTTTAGGACTTAATTAGGACTTGACAATTTTAGGACTTAATTAGGACTTGATAATTTTAGGACTTAATTAGGACTTGATAATTTTAGGACTTAATTAGGACTTGATAATTTTAGGACTTAATTAGGACTTGATGATTTTAGGACTTAATTAGGACTTGACAATTTTAGGACTTAATTAGGACTTGATAATTTTAGGACTTAATTAGGACTTGATAATTTTAGGACTTAATTAGGACTTGATAATTTTAGGACTTAATTAGGACTTGATGATTTTAGGACTTAATTAGGACTTGACAATTTTAGGACTTAATTAGGACTTGATAATTTTAGGACTTAATTAGGACTTGATATTTTTAGGATTTAATTAGGACTTGACAATTTTAGGACTTAATTAGGACTTGATAATTTTAGGACTTAATTAGGACTTGATAATTTTGGGACTTAATTGGAACTTGATAATTTCAGGACTTAATTAGGACTTGAAAATTTTAGGACTTAATTAGGACTTGATAATTTTAGGACTTAATTAGGACTTGATTATTTTAGGACTTAATTGGGACTTGAAAATTTTAGGACTTAATTAGGACTTGATAATTTTTGGACTTAATTAGGACTTGATTATTTTAGGACTTAATTGGGACTTGATAATTTTAGGACTCAATTAGGACTTGACAATTTTAGGACTTAATTAGGACTTGATAATTTTAGGACTTAATTAGGACTTGATATTTTTAGGATTTAATTAGGACTTGACAATTTTAGGACTTAATTAGGACTTGATAATTTTAGGACTTAATTAGGACTTGATAATTTTGGGACTTAATTGGAACTTGATAATTTCAGGACTTAATTAGGCCTTGAAAATTTTAGGACTTAATTAGGACTTGATAATTTTAGGACTTAATTAGGACTTGATTATTTTAGGACTTAATTGGGACTTGAAAATTTTAGGACTTAATTAGGACTTGATAATTTTAGGACTTAATTAGGACTTGATTATTTTAGGACTTAATTGGGACTTGAAAATTTTAGGACTTAATTAGGACTTGACAATTTTAGGACTTAATTAGGACTTGATAATTTTAGGACTTAATTAGGACTTGATATTTTTAGGATTTAATTAGGACTTGACAATTTTAGGACTTAATTAGGACTTGATAATTTTAGGACTTAATTAGGACTTGATATTTTTAGGATTTAATTAGGACTTGACAATTTTAGGACTTAATTAGGACTTGATAATTTTAGGACTTAATTAGGACTTGATATTTTTGGGACTTAATTGGAACTTGATAATTTCAGGACTGAATTAGGACTTGAAAATTTTAGGACTTAATTAGGACTTGATAATTTTAGGACTTAATTAGGACTTGATTATTTTAGGACTTAATTGGGACTTGAAAATTTTAGGACTTAATTAGGACTTGATAATTTTAGGACTTAATTAGGACTTGACAATTTTAGGACTTAATTAGAACTTGATAATTTTAGGACTTAATTAGGACTTGATATTTTTAGGATTTAATTAGGACTTGACAATTTTAGGACTTAATTAGGACTTGATAATTTTAGGACTTAATTAGGACTTAATAATTTTAGGACTTAATTAGGACTTGCTAATTTTAGGACTTAATTAGTACTTGATGATTTTAGGACTTAATTAGGACTTGATAATTTTAGGACTTAATTAGGACTTGATATTTTTATTACTTAATTAGGACTAAACAATTTTAGGACTTAATTAGGACTTGATAATTTTAGGACTTAATTAGGACTTAATAATTTTAGGACTTAATTAGGACTTGCTAATTTTAGGACTTAATTAGTACTTGATGATTTTAGGACTTAATTAGGATTGATAATTTTAGGACTTAATTAGGACTTGATATTTTTAGGACTTAATTAGGACTTGACAATTTTAGGACTTAATTAGGACTTGATAATTTTAGGACTTAATTAGGACTTGATAATTTTAGGACTTAATTAGGACTTGATAATTTTAGGACTTAATTAGGACTTGATGATTTTAGGACTTAATTAGGACTTGACAATTTTAGGACTTAATTAGGACTTGATAATTTTAGGACTTAATTAGGACTTGATAATTTTAGGACTTAATTAGGACTTGATAATTTTAGGACTTAATTAGGACTTGATGATTTTAGGACTTAATTAGGACTTGACAATTTTAGGACTTAATTAGGACTTGATAATTTTAGGACTTAATTAGGACTTGATATTTTTAGGATTTAATTAGGACTTGACAATTTTAGGACTTAATTAGGACTTGATAATTTTAGGACTTAATTAGGACTTGATAATTTTGGGACTTAATTGGAACTTGATAATTTCAGGACTTAATTAGGACTTGAAAATTTTAGGACTTAATTAGGACTTGATAATTTTAGGACTTAATTAGGACTTGATTATTTTAGGACTTAATTGGGACTTGAAAATTTTAGGACTTAATTAGGACTTGATAATTTTAGGACTTAATTAGGACTTGATTATTTTAGGACTTAATTGGGACTTGATAATTTTAGGACTCAATTAGGACTTGACAATTTTAGGACTTAATTAGGACTTGATAATTTTAGGACTTAATTAGGACTTGATATTTTTAGGATTTAATTAGGACTTGACAATTTTAGGACTTAATTAGGACTTGATAATTTTAGGACTTAATTAGGACTTGATAATTTTGGGACTTAATTGGAACTTGATAATTTCAGGACTTAATTAGGCCTTGAAAATTTTAGGACTTAATTAGGACTTGATAATTTTAGGACTTAATTAGGACTTGATTATTTTAGGACTTAATTGGGACTTGAAAATTTTAGGACTTAATTAGGACTTGATAATTTTAGGACTTAATTAGGACTTGATTATTTTAGGACTTAATTGGGACTTGAAAATTTTAGGACTTAATTAGGACTTGACAATTTTAGGACTTAATTAGGACTTGATAATTTTAGGACTTAATTAGGACTTGATATTTTTAGGATTTAATTAGGACTTGACAATTTTAGGACTTAATTAGGACTTGATAATTTTAGGACTTAATTAGGACTTGATAATTTTGGGACTTAATTGGAACTTGATAATTTCAGGACTTAATTAGGACTTGAAAATTTTAGGACTTAATTAGGACTTGATAATTTTAGGACTTAATTAGGACTTGATTATTTTAGGACTTAATTGGGACTTGAAAATTTTAGGACTTAATTAGGACTTGATAATTTTAGGACTTAATTAGGACTTGATTATTTTAGGACTTAATTGGGACTTGATAATTTTAGGACTCAATTAGGACTTGATCACTTTAGGACTTGACAATTGAAGGACTTAATGAAAACTTGATAAAGTTAAGACGAAATTAGGACTTTATTAGGATTTGATTATTTTAGTACGTATTTAGGATGTTGATATTTTAGGACTTAATTAGGTCTTGACAATCGTCGGAAATATTAAAGACCTAATAATTTTAGGATTTAATTAGGGCTTGATGATTTTTGGACTTAATTATGACTTGATAAATTTAGATAAAAAATTGTTTTTTGCCAAAACTAGGTACCAGGGAAATGAGAATGGTCAAAATGCATAAGATTTTGTCGAATTTTGACAAAAACTTGATAAATAACGTTATATCAAATAATCCAGAAGCTAATTACCTTTTTCCAGAGTTTTTTGAATAATAGGAACAGAATTCTTTTCCAAAAAAATTTTTTTTGTCTTATGTAGGTGCCAGGAAACAAGATTTGTTAAAATGCATAAGATTTTGTCGAATTTTGACAGAAACTCGATAAATAACGTTAACGTTAATTAACGTCTTATTTTACTAGACTTTAATGATAATTATTATTTAGTTGTTATTTTATTTAATTTTTTTATTAAATGGATGAATAGAAATTCTTATTGAAAAAGTCGACGTCGTGTACTCTCTGAAAATACGTTGCATTAAACGAAGTTGTTTACGACATCGTGTTTGACCTGACTTGCGACGTAGTTTACGACGTAGTTTACGACGTAGTTTACGACGTAGTTCACGACTTCGTGTACGACGTTTAATTTTTTAATAGGGATTAATTGAATAATTGTTATGTTTTAAAGTTTAAAATTGTCGGTTTGAATTTTGCGCCTTAGTTTAGGCTAGTAAAAATGTTAGGTGCGCGCGAACTTACGGTAAACGAAAAATCCTCACACCGACAGACTATCATTTACAAGTGTTTGAGCTTTGCTCGGGAGTCATGGTAGAGGTCGACTTCGGTCTTCATCTGGCATCACTGTGTTGCCGCGCCAGTCATGAAAAGTTTTGTAAAAACCACTAATTTTATTTTTTTTTCACAAATGATATTTGTTATTAAATAATTTATTTAACATACATGAAGAGAACAAAAATGAGTGTTTTCTTGAAAGGAAAAAGGTCATTAAATACCTTTAAATTAAAATGTCCCTTCTTTGCTAATTGGAGAATGGTTTTCGTTTTGATGCTCTTCGTCGCTGAGGTAAACAAATTCTATATTATATAAAATTTTTGACTTTAATTCTTAAATTTATCTTTATATTTTATAATTGTATTCATCTTTATATTTGTAACGTGATACGGAGAAAAAATGTTAAGATATGCACAGTAGGGTGTTTTACAAAATGGATATTTTTGGATTTTGTTTCCGGAACAAAAAAAATTGACTACAAACCAAAAAAAAGTAAACACATTTTTTTTAAATTGACAATATTAAGGGGTGCCGCCCGCACCCCCTATCATGCCATTTATAGTGCATGAGAAAAATGGATTTCTTAAAAAATTTTAAAAAGATAATGAAAATATTATTTAAAAAGACTCAGAGGTTTATGAGCCTTTTAAAATGTTTAAGCTTGAAGATATTGTCGATTATTATTATATTTTTATAAATACACTTCTTTGGGAGACCCCTAAATAAAGCATCCCCAAGCGTAAATTTATCATTTAACCTTAAATAGGTCTAAAATATTACTTTTTTACATCGTTTTTTTACAGGCTTCATTAAACTACAGCACTTAATTGATTGTAAATTAATTTTTAATTGTTTAAACAAATTAGTTTTTTTAAAATCTTAATTTATTCTGTTTTAATAAAGTATATTAATAGCTAACTGACTGTTTAATAACTGAAAAGATAGAAAAAAATTATTGACTTACTCCTCATTTGTTTAAACAAGTAATAGTTATTTATGACACAAGGACCTTAAGTGTCACTTTATAGTACGAGTATGTATCGTAATACGAGCCTAAGTCCAATCGCAGCCGAGGCGAAGTAGAGGTGGTGACGAGGCTGCATCGAACGTTGCCGAGGCGAAGCCGAGGTGAAGTGAAGATATGAAGCCGAGGCTCCACCGAAAAGTAGCCGAGGCTCTGATATGGCTTTGGCGAGTTGTACGATACACGAGAACTTAAGTGCCGAAAGGGTCCAAGTGTCATATAACATTTTTTATCACACAAAAAACTAAGAATTCGAACCGAGGGAGAGGTGGTTATCGTAAAAAAGGGCCTCAGAGCCAGTTTGGGCAGCTGTACCATAAAGTAAAGGTCAGCTGACCAGCATCAACCAATCAGATTGCGACTTCATTTACTTTACGGCCTAGGCCGTGAAATGAGCTCTTAAAGGTTCCCAAACAAGCCGTAAAATCTAACTTTTGATGCAAGTGTGATAAAAAATTGTTTAAAATCAATTTTTCATTAATCTTACCTAAAAACTTGTAGTTTTTTGCATAATTTATTTTATAACAATTAGAAACAAATTTTCAATTATTTAAATATTTTTCATTTGTTCAAATAATTGCTTCCTCATAGAGGAAGTAATGTTTTACCTTCAAATTCTCGATTTCGATTTTTTGACGAATCTGGACTTATTTCGACCTTAGGATGTAGAAAATAAAGTTTATAAAAAAGGTTCGTATGTGTGTGTGTGTGTATGTCTACATTACATTTGGCCCAGTATCTTAAAAACTATAATACTTCCACCGAAAAAAATGAATAGGCGATTTGACTACGCCCCTAGTGGGCTCCTCTCGTAACTAGGAGCATAGTCAAATCGCCTATTCATTTTTTTCGTTGAGAATTATGTTTTTTTTACGAAATTGTAGGTTCCTCAGGGGGACAAATTCTAATATACGTTTGAACCTGATCGATAAATTGTAACTATTATTTTTCGCATTTAAAAATGTTGAAAAAATCGTTATCTTGCAAAATTGTATATATTTTTATTATTGAAAGAATAACGACACTTTCGGACAGTCTTATATTTTTTTATTTTATTCAATTGTAAGGCGACGTTTCGAGAAACGAAATATAAGACTGTCCGAAAGTGTCGTTATTCTTTCAATATTTAATAATCTCGGACGTAAAATACAAGAATAAAGTATATTTTTTTAAAAAAAGTTAAAAAATAAGTATTTTGTTCGTTTTATTTTTTGAAAACGCATCGATTGAGCTTTTAGCGAACCCTCTAGTGCTATTAAAACCAAAGTTAATAGCATTTTAAAAATCGAAAATTTTGAATATATTGTTTTTTAATAATTTTATTTTTATGCTTTATTACTAGCCTTAATATATTTTCATTATTATGTAGGTGATTAAAATACACATCAAATAAACTATTTGTGAACCTTCTACTGTAATCCTGTTCCGAGTTATAAAGGTTTCAAGAATTTAAAACTTTAAATAATGAAATTTTCATGATAATTAATTTTTTTGTTTTTTTTTTGTGTTTTTGCTTTTGATATAAATTTTATGAAGAATAATTTTTGCTCGTTTCGTAGACAATTTAAAAATGCTTTAATTGGCCTATTTAATATTTTTTTGTCTGCTATTAATTAAGACTTAGTGATGTTTGAAGTAATATCTATGAGGAAGCAATGTTCACAAAAACTAAATACCAAAAATTACTCACACCAAATAAATACTTGAGGTACAAACTTGGCAGCGGTTTTTTAATTTGTTTTAAAAAATAATTTTGTGAATTTTTTTCGTTTCCCATAAAATATTATATTACCTTACGATCTTTTTAGTAACTAAAGAGGTACAAAAAATTAGTGACTACTGTTTATTTGTTTATACAATGAAAATTGTTTAAAATTAACTTCTCATGAAGTTGTTGTTTAAAGAATTTTGAACTATAAAAAAACTTGCTTACTTTTAAAAACTTGAGAGAAATATTGTTTAGACAAATAAAAATTATTTAAGCAATTAGAAAATTTTAATTGTGTAAACAAATAAACAGTAGTCATTAATTTTTTGTATCTTTTTAGTTACTAAAAAGATCGTAAGGTAATATAATATTTTATGGGAAACGAAAAAAATGCACAAAATTATTTGTTTAATCAAATTAAAATTATTTAAACAAATTAAAAATATTTAAAAAATTGAAAATTTGTTTCCAATTGGAGATGAATAAACCAGTTATAAAATAAATTATGCAAAAAACTACAACTTATTAGGTAAATTTCATTAAAATTTTATTTTAAACAATTTGAATTGTTTAAACAAATGAGGAATAAGTCAATAATTTTTTTCTATCTTTTTAGTTGTTAAAGAGACGATTAGCTGTTAATAAATTTTATTACAACAGAATAAATGGAGATTTTAAACAAACTAATTTGTTTAAACAATTAAAAATTAATTAACAATCAATTAAGTTCTGTACTTTAATGAAGCCTGTGAAAAACTACGTAGAAAAGTAATATTTTAGACATATTTAAGCTTAAATACTAAATTTACGTTTGGGGATGCTTTATTTAGAGGGACGCCAAAGAAGTGTATTGGTAAAAAAAATAATAATAATCGACAATATCTTTAATTTTAAACATTTTGCAAGGGCTCATAATCTTCAGAGCCTTTTTGAATAATATTTTCATTATTGTTTTTAAACTTTTTAAAAAAATCCATTTTTCCTATGCATTTTAAATGGGAAAATAGGGGATGCTGGCGGCACACTTTAATATTGTCGGATCAAAAAAAAATAGGTGTTTACTTTTTCGGATTTGTAGTCAATTTCTTTCCTGAAACAAAATTCAAAAATGTCTATTTTTTGAAACTCCCTAATGAACAGTGATAGTTTCTTCCTTGTGTATTTTCATTCCAAAAATTAAAGACAATAAACTAAAATCTTTTCCTGCTTAGTTCACTTTATTCATATCGCAGTCAAATTGATTAAAATAGTCTACGCAACTTTGTATATTTATTTTCAAGAAATGATAAAGATTTTAAAATTCTCATGCCACAGAAAAAAAAATTCTTAAAAAAAAATTCTTAAACCAATTCGAAGATTAGTTTACTATGACTTTTTATTGCTTAGTTATGCTGTAAAACATATTATTTTTTTTATAAGCCATAAAATAATTTTTTGCATATTTTTGATAGCCTCAAGAAATTTTTGATTAAATAAAAGTGTTTAAATAAAACAAACAGTATTATCACAGAAACTTGTAGAATTGGTTTTAAAAACTGATATTTGATCAGAAACTTGATAAGGTTTATTGTTTTCTCAAAAATTATTTTAAAACTGACAAAGTATTTGTTGAAATTTTAAAACAAAACTTGCAATGTTTTTTCAACTTTTTTAAATTTAGTATTTTAATTTTTTAACAAGTAATTTAAAATAATTAATATTGGATAAATAGTAACAAAAAATCCGGGAGCAAGATTCGGACCCTGACTCGATCTTTTTCCCAGAATCATGCAGAGTATTAGTCAACTGAGCTCTTGTCACTAGTTGAAAATGAAAATCTTTATATTTCATTTGCTATACAGTTTTTCAGAATTTTTTCGACTATTTTCTTTAAGGGTAATTCCTGGGGATTTTTAATTCTGGTTTTCCATTGGAAAAATAGTAGGCATATTTCTGATGATGTTCCTACATATTAGAATTTGATTACAATTTTTTTGTAGTAATTGATAACTTTTTTTCAGATTTTTTTCGACTATTTTCTTTAAGGGTGGTTTCTAGGAGTTGTATATTCTTTTTATCCATTTAAAAATTAAGGGGCATAATCCTGATGATGTTCCACCAATTTAGAACTTTACTAATTTTTCAGAGGTCTTGATTATTATTCTTGTTATCCTTTGGAAACATTAAAGGTCTTATTTCTGATGATTTTCCACCATTTTAGAACTTGATTACAATTTTTCTCTAGAAATTGGTATATTTTTCTACTTTTTTTTCAATTGTTTTCTTAAGAGGTGGTTCTTAAATATTGATTATTTTTCTTATTATCTATTGGACAAATTAGAAAGCACAATTATAAAAAGGGTCCATTATTTTAGAACTTGATTATAATTTTTTTCTAGAAATTGATACACTTTTTCAGATTTTTCTTAGACTATTTTCTTGAGAGGTGGTTCCTAGGGGTTGATTATTTAGTTATCTTTTTAAAAAAGTATGGGTCATATTTCTGATGTTTCTCCACAGTTGTAGAACTTGAATACAATTTTTTTTTATAAATTTATAACTAATGTCTGAAAGAAAAAAAATACATTTTTTATACAACTAAATAAAATACATTTTAAATTTAATAAATTTACTTAAAAATTAGAATCTATTATTTTAAAATTTTATCTTAAAATTTAATTAAACTTATTTTAAATACTATTTTGATTATTTTTCTATAATTACATTAATACTAATTTTAAAAGTTTAATTTAATAAAATGTAATTAATTTTAATTATTAATTTTAATAAAACTCTAATTTAATTGAAACTATTTAGAAAAAACTCAAGTGTAAAAATATTTTAATATATTAACCATACCTAACCACGAAACTTGATTTTATTTATTATTAGAATAATGTATTTTTTTGCTCACCTTTTATTGATATTATCAATCTAAAATTGATGAATCAAGCCAACTCTTCTTTCTTCTCAGTTTTTTCTATTTTAGTTTTACTTTTGTAGAATTTTATTGCTATTTTGTTGTGGAAATGGGTCGCCCACATTTCCTCCAAAAATCAATTGTCAGAATATCCATTTGACCGAATTTTATTTGTCCAAAATTGCATTTATCAGAAATCTCATTTATCTAAATACGCATTTCTCGGAAATCTCATTTGTCTGAAATTGTATTGATAAAAAATCTAATTTGTTAGTAATTTGAATTATCAGTAATCTTCTTTATCAAAAATTTCATTTATCAGAAATCTAATGTTTCCGAGATTGCATTTTTCAGAAATCGCATCTATTCGAAATTGTATTTATCATAAATCTTATTTGTGGGCAATGTCATTTACTAAAAATCTTACTTAACAGAAATTTCAATTATCAGAAATGTCATTCATACAAAAACGCATTTATCGAAAATATTATTTGTCCGAAATAGCATTTAATAGAAATCTCGTTCTTCAAAATATAAAATTTTTACGAATTTCGTTTATCAAAAATTGTATTTTTATTAGAAATCACATTAGTCGGAAATTGCATTTGTCAGAAACCTAATTTATTAGACAAAGAATTTAACAGAAATCTCATCTGTCCAAAATAGCATTTCTAAGAAATCTAGTTTATCCACCATTGTATTTATCAAAAAACCCATTTATCCAAAAGTGCATTTTACAGAAATCTCATTTGTCCGAAATATTATTAATCAGAAATTTCATTTGTCAAAAATGTCAATTATCAGGAACTTTATTTATCGAAAATTGCATTTATCAGAAATCTCCTTTCTCAGAAATTGCAATTATCTGAAATCTCATTTGTCAAGAATGTCAACTATCAGTAATCTTATTTATCAAAAATTGCATTTATTAGAAATCTCATTTCTCAGAGATTGCAATTATCAGAAATCTCATTTATCCGATATTGCATTTATCAGAAATCTCATTGATCCGAAATATTATTTTTCAGAAATCTCTTTTGTCAAAAATGTTAATTATCAGTAATCTTATTTGTCAAAAATTGCATTTATCAGAAATCGCATTTATCAGAAATCGCATTTCTCAAAAATTGTTATTATCAGAAGTTTCATTTGTCTGATACTGCATTTATCAGAAATGCAGAAATGCAGAAATTTTTTTGTCAAAAATGTTAATTATCAGTAATCTTATTTGTCAAAAATTGCATTTATCAGAAATCGTATTTCTAAAAAATTGTTATTATCAGAAGTCTCATTTGTCTGATACTGAATTCATCAGAAATCTCATTTGTCAAAAAAATCAACTATCAAAAACCTCATTTATCCAAATTTTAATTTGTTCAAAAACCTAATTTATCAAAAATTGAATTTATCAGACTTCTTAGTTGTCCGAAATTGCATTTAATCAAAAGTCGCATTTTTACGAAATCTCACTTATAGGAAGTCTTATTTATCCAAAAGATTATTCTCCATAACCTTGAATTGTGCAAAAGTTCAGGTACAAGAAATCTCATTTTCCCAAACTTCCATAATCCCAACATTTCTCTTTCCAAGCGAGTTGCTCGTCCCTGGTCTATTCGGTGAAACAGAATAGATGTCGCTCCGAATTTATTCTGAACTGCACTTTGTTTTACCGACTAGACCAGGGACGAACATCTCGCTTGGAAAGAGAAATGTTGGGATAATAGAAGTTTGGAAAAATGAGATTTCTTGTACATAAACTTTTGCACAATTGACGGTTATGAAGAATAATCTTTTGGATAAATAAGACTTCCTATAAGTGAGATTTCGAACAAATGCGATTTTTGATAAATGCAAGTTTTGACAAATAAGATTTCTGATAAATGCAATTTTGGACAAATTAGATTTTTGATATTTGGAAATTCTGACAAATTATATTTCTGTTAAATGCCATTTCGGACAACTAAGAAGTCTGATAAATTCAATTTTTGATTAATTAGATTTTTGACAAATTAAAATTTGGATAAATGAGGTCTTTAAGAGTTGATTTTTTTCACAAATCAGATTTCTGATAAATGCAGTATCAGAAAATGAGACTTCTGATAATAATAATTTTTGAGAAATTCGATTTCTGATAAATGCAATTTTTGACAAATAAGATTACTGATAATTAACATTTTTGATAAAAGAGATTTCTGAAAAATAATATTTCGGATCAATGAGATTTCTGATAACTGCAATCTCTAAGAAATGAGATTTCTAATAAATGCAATTTTTTATAAATAAGATTACTGATAATTGACATTCTTGACAAATGAGATTTCTGATAATAGCATTTTCTGAGAAATGAGATTTCTGATAAATGCAATTTTCGATAAATAAAATTACTGATAATTGACATTTTTGACAAAGTAAATTTCTGATAAATAATATTTCGGACAAATGTGATTTCTGCAAAATGTACTTTTGGATAAATGGGTTTTTTGATGAATAGAATGTTGGGAAAACTAGATTGCTTATAAACGCTATTTCGGACAGAGGAGATTTCTGATAATAACAATTTTTGATAAATGAAATTCGTAATAATTTAATTTTTTTAGGAACAAGATTTCTATTAAATGATATTTTGGACAAATTAGATTTCTGATAAATGAAATTTCGGACATGGGAGATTTCTGATAAATTTAATTTTGAACAAATTAGATTTTTGATAATTGAAAATCCTTACAATTGAGATTACTGATCAATGTAATTTTTAATAAATAAAATTTTTAATAATTCAATTTTTTGACAAACGAGATTTCAGATGAATGCTATTTCGAATAAATTGAATTCCTGATAAATACAATTTTGGATAGATTAGATTTCTGACAACTTACCTTTTGGACAAACGAGATTTCTGGTAAATGCAATTTTGGATAAATTAAATTCGGTCAAATTGATATTTTGCTAATTGAGTTTTGGAGGAAATAAAGGCGACTCTTGGAAATTTGTAATTGATACTTAAAAGAAAAGTAAATTACATTCTTTTATATTATTAAAATAAAGTACATTTTTAATTTAATAAATTTACTTAAAACTTATAATTGATTCTATTAGATTTTTGTCTTAAAATTTAATTAAAGTTATTTTAAGAACTATTTTTATTTTTTCTTATAATTTTAAATTAAGAGTGTTTTCGAAAGTTAGACTTGAAAAGTTAAAGTTTAATGAAGTGTAATTGATATTTAATTAGTAATTTAAATAAGATTTTAATTTAATTAAAATTATTCAGAGAAATATTCAAGTAGAAAGAATTGTTTAAAACTTTAACCTTACCTAACCACGAAATTTGATATTATTTACTTTTAGAATAATGTATTTATTTGACTTACCTTTTGTTAATTTATAAATAAAATTGCGAAGTCAATGCAATTTTGGTTCCTTCTCAGTTTTTCCTTTTTCATTTATTTCTCTTTAAGTTCCGAATTTATCACGTAACCACTGAGATCTGTTTACATTTTTATGTAAATAAGAACACGTGTTTTCTAGTTCTTTTCTCTTGGAACGGTTATTCACATCATGACATTCAATCGGAAGTTCGTTTTTTGTTTTTATCTTCCATGGCACAAAGATGACGTTCGATATTGTAAATAAAAAATGCTTTTAATTTAAATTCATAAAAAAACCTGTAGATGTTTTTCATTAAAAAATAAATGGTCCTCAATATTTTTTTTTTATATTTCCAACTTCTTGCTTGTTGATACCTAACCAATCGCCCTGTATATACAGACACATATATATTTTATAAACTTAAATTTTAGTAATTCAAATTTTCCCAGAATTTTTGGTGTTGAACTACATTCGCCAATCATAAGTAGGCTTGTACACAAATCGTGCATCTCAGAAACCTACTATATCAACAGTAAGTTCAAAATTCGGGAAGATTTTTTCGATATTAAAATCAAATTAAACACGAAAATTCAAATGAATTTTCAATCTTTCAAGATAAAATTATTTGAAATTAGAAAATTCTGTGAAAAAATATCAGACATTTAGATGCACCGGGATTCGAAATGAATTTTCGTGTTTAATTTGATTTAAATATCGAAAAAATCTTCCCGTATTTTCGAAATGAGTGTCGATATAATAGGTTTCTGATATGCACGATTTGTGTACAAGCCTACTCATGGTTGGTGAATATAGTTCAACACCAAAAATTCTGGAAGAATTTGAATTACTAAAATTTAAATTTATAAAATATATATGTGTCTGTATATATGTCATGGCTGAATGAGGCGATAAATCTGTGAAATTATATCTGACATGGACCTCTGTAGCTTATATTAGTGGTTAGAGCAGTCAAGCGCCAATTGAAAGACCCGAGTTCGAATCCCGGTGGAGCTAAATGTCCGATATTTTTCACAGAATTTTCTAATTTCAAATAATTTTATCTTGAAAGATTGAAAATTCATTTGAATTTTCGTGTTTAATTTGATTTCAATATCGAAAAAATCTTCCCGAATTTTGAACTTAGTGTTGATATAGTAGGTTTCTAAGATGCACGATTTGTGTACAAGCCTACTTATGATTGGCGAATGTAGTTCAACACCAAAAATTATGGGAAAATTTGAATTACTAAAATTTAAGTTTATAAAATATATATGTGTCTGTATATATGTCATGGCAGAATGAGGCGATAAATCTGTGAAATTATATCTGACATGGACCTCTGTAGCTTATATTAGTGGTTAGAGCAGTCACGCGCCAATTGAAAGTCTCGAGTTTGAATCCCGGTGGAGCTAAATGTCCGACATTTTTTCACAGAATTTTCTTATTTCAATTAATTTAATCTTGAAAGATCAAAAATTCTGGGAAAATTTGAATTACTATTAAAAATTTTGTTATTGTTAATTACATTCTTAGTTTGTTTTTTTAGTAAAGCATTATTTCATAGAAAGCTGATAAATATCGACAATAATTTATTTAATCATGAAAAAATATTAATTTTACCTTTTCTATTTGTATTTAATGATGTAGGTAATAAAAAGTATAGACTAATTCAAATTTTCCCTGAATTATGACGTCAAACATTTTTCAGTCGCAAGCAAGTTGTCCACTTGGTTTGTGTCACGAAACCTACTATACCTACTATACCTACTATCCCCTCCGAGGGTTGTTCACCTTGTCGTGGTGGGGGGGCTTAAGGCCGAGAGTGTGACGACCCGTGACCTGCTTGCTCTGAAGCGGATAGCCCGTGGGGCTTCGAGGAGGGGGCCTACAAGTCTACGGACAAGCAGGTTACAGCCTACCTGTAAGGTACCCTGTTAAGCCGGCTCTTCCAGAATGGGGGGATGGCAAGCCCTTTCTTTAAGCTAATCGGGACGATTAATCTGTGATGATATCCCTTTTAGGGTCCTCTGTACCAGATTATGGGAAATCTGTGGACGAGCTGGTGGGTGTGTGGTTCTCGTAGTCTCGACCTTACTAATAGTCCAGTCAAATTGTCGTTCAAAAAGCCTCAATAAAACAATAATTCCGATATGGCCAATTTTTTTTGGATTCGATAGGGGGATGTTTGCTGAGCTTAAATCCAAGTTTGTGACCTCTGGGGGAGGTAACTTTGTCCGCCATCTTGAAAAAAGGGGTGAAAATTTGTTTTCAAAATAATCCAAAATCTATGCCATTAACGAAAAAAAACTAAGAATACAAATTCATAGTAAATAAAATTGCCTATCACTTTTGTTCAGAACATTTTTTTCCAAGACTTTTATTTTTCGCTAAATATTGCAAAAAGTGAAAAAATAAAAGTTTAAAAAATTAAATTTTGCATTTTTATCGACTATTGTTCAATTTCTTTTAAAAAAAACTTATTATAAAAGATGAAGATAACTTAAAATTGGAAAACTTCGATTTAACATTTTTTAAATAAAATTAATAGTTAAGGCTGGAGAGCGTAGCAAAGAGCGCAAATGCCTAAATATTGCAATGGATAACCGTCTTACCAAGTGGATCTTTCAATCTCATTTTTGAACGGAATGCATTATTTTAGATTACAATTTTATTTTTTTATTCGATAGGGAGATGTTTACTGAGTTTAAATCTAAGTTTGTGACCTCTGGTGCAGGTAACTTTGTCCGCCATCTTGAAAAAAGGGGTAAAAATTTGTTTTTAAAATAATCCAAAATCTATGTCATTAACGAAAAAAAACTAACAATACGAATTCATAGTAAAAAAAATTGCCTATCACTTTTGTTCAGAACATTTTTTTCCAAGACTTTTATTTCTCGCTAAATATTGCCAAAAGTGAAAAAATAAGAGTTTAAAAAATTAAATTTTGCATTTTTCTCGACTATCGTTAAATTTGTTGTAAAAAAACTTATTATAAAAGATGAAGATAACTTAAAATTGAACAACTTTCGATTTAACTTTTTTTAAATAAAATTAATAGTTAAGGCTGGAGAGCTGTTTGCTGAGCTTAAATCCAAGATTGTGGCCTCGAGAGGTGCTAACTGTTCCGACATATTAAAGAAAGAGGCGAAATTTTTTTCTAATAATAACTGATAATCTATCGCATTTATGAAAGAAATTAAAGAATATAAATTGATTTTAAGACCAAAATTTTTATATAAATAATTGTCTTGCTTTTTCTACGTGCGTACCAACAGCAATGCTATCAAATAACTCTCTTTTTTATTCCAGAAATAAAAAGTAGAATAAAAAACAATTATTTCTATAATATCTTACCGATTTTATTCTACTAACATTAAATATTAAATATAACTTTTACATAAATTAGTTTTCTAAATCATCGCATTAAGACAAAAATTCTAAAAAAAATATTTGATCAGTCGAAAAACATTGCAATTGTATTAGCGTTTGTGGGTATAGTATTTCCACAGTTAGGAGAGCTCTCCAGTCATAACTGTCTATGTTATTAAAAATTTTTATTGATTTAAAGTTGTTTATTCTAAGGTTAAGTTCATTTTAATAAAATGATTCTTTACAACAAATTGAACAATAGTCGATAAAAATAAAAAATTTAACTTTTGAAACTCTTATTTTTTCACTTTTTGCAATAATTAGCGAAAAATAAAAGTCTTGGAAAAAAATGTTTTGAACAAAAGTGATAGGCAATTTTATTTACTATGAATTCGTATTCTTAGTTTTTTTTCGTTAATGGCATAGGTTTTCGATTATTTTGAAAACAAATTTTCACCCCTTTTTTCAAGAAGGCGGACAAAGTTACCTCCCCCAGAGGTCACAAACTTGGATTTAAACTCAGTAAACATCCCCCTATCGAATAAAAAAATAAAATTGTGATCTAAAATAATGCATTCCGTTCAAAAATGAGATTGAAATATCCACTTGGTAAGACGGTTATGCATTGCAATATTTAGGCATTTGCGCTCTTTGCTACGCTCTCCAGCCTTAACTATTAATTTTATTTAAAAAATGTTAAATCGAAAGTTTTCCAATTTTAAGTTATCTTCATCTTTTATAATAAGTTTTTTTACATGAAATTGAACAATAGTCAAGGACGCGGTTGACCTATTCGAAGACCATGTGGATAAAATAACAAGGTTTCGCAAAAGGTGGAAGACCGAACTAAACCAAATGCAGCAAGTGCAACAGAAGGAGCAACGTGAGACTCCACTTTTCCCGGTGACTCCTTTGCATACAAAAACGACTCAGCAGACGAAACCCTTAGAAAAGAAACGCACTAGGGAACAGAGAGGAACTCCAAGCCCGGCGACAGCAGACGAAAGCACCAAAAAGAAAAGAGAGGAAAACCTTCGTACAGGAGTACAACCGGGGACACCTCTATGTGACTGGAAGAAAGTTGTTAACAGGAGATCCAGGAAACAACTAGAAGACGCCCCTAAGCCCCCTAAAGACCTCAAGAATATCCAAACGGAGATCGCCAGTCGTCAAAAGAAGACGAACAATCGGGGAAGACTCCGACCACAGGCAATCATAATCAGAGCAACCCAAGGCTCCAGCTACTCTGAAGTACTCAAGGAAGTCAAAAAGAAAATCGACCCAGCGCAACTCAAAGTAGACATCCGGAGAATGAGGGAAACGAGAAAAGGAGACGTTCTTATTCAGCTTGGCTCCTGCGAGGAGAACAATGCCATCTTCGGCTCTAAAATCCAGAAAGTATTAGGAGACAAAGGAGCAGTGAAATCACTGAACCCAACAGCCCTAATACAGATCAAGGACATAGACGAAACAACCGAACGTGAAGAAGTCCAAGAAGCCTTGTCGAAATTCTTCGAGGGAAAAAGAGCACCAGACGCTAGGATATCAATGCAAGAAAAGTCCTTCAGAGGTAATAAAAAGGCCTTTGTAGAAATGGACGAATTGGCAGCTAAAATGCTGGTGTCAGAGGGGCACATAAAAATCGGCTGGACCTACTGCCGAGTATGTCCACTGGTTAAAAAAAACGTTGCTACAACTGCCACGGGTTCGGACACATTGCCCTAGACTGTAAGGAAACGAACAGTTCAGGCAAGTGTTGGAGGTGTGGAGAAGTTAAGCACCCAGGCGTGAAGTGCAGCGCACCACCTCATTGCGCAGCCTGCTGTGGAAAAGGTCATGACCCAAATCATGTCCCCGGCTCCAGATTATGCAACTCTTTTTTAGAAGAGTTAAGAAAAAGAAAAGAAAGGCGCAAATAATACTCCAGGGAAACCTAGGACGATGTAAGCTGGCGCAAGAGCTGCTCCACCAAACGGTCCAAGAGAAAAAGGTCAAGATAGTATTGCTTTCTGAACAATACCAGAACAAAACAGGACGTGCCTGGTTTAGCGACGAATCTGGGACAGCAGCAATCTGGGTATGCGATCTTACAACCTTCCCAGTAAGTGAACACGGCGCCGGCGACGGGTTCGTTTGGATTAAAACAGGTCTGATCACGTTTGTTAGCTGCTACCTATCCCCAAATGATAAAATAAAAATCTTCAAGAAAAAACTCTCTAAAATCGAAGACTTAATTGTCAATATCGAAAACGAAGTGCTAATGGCCGGAGATTTTAACTCAAAAGCAATCGATTAGGGAATGCCCTTCACGAACTCCAGAGGAAGGGAACTGCTGGAGATGGCCGCCAGGCTAGACTTATTTGTCTTGAACGAAGGTAATAAAACCACCTTTTGAAAAGCCAAAACAAAGGGTTCCATTGTAGACCTCACCTTCCGCAAGGAATCAGGCTCACAAATCGTGAATCTGATTACGGGATTAGCGACCCCGCGGTGCCTGAGCTAAGTCGATAGGGCCACCTAATGAGAGATTAGCTTCAGTTTCTGTCGCGTCTCTTGGGTGAGCTTCAGCATGATCATGCGATCGGCGCTGCCCTTCTCGTTGTGGACAGGGGGCCTTCTGGCTTGCCAGAGGGCGCTGTGCAAACAGTCAGTAACAAGATCAAACGTCCCAAAATACCGCCTGGTGTCAACGTGAAGAAGCCAATAGGTATATGGTTAATGGACGGTGGTAGGTACAGGCTCGTGTAATATAAGATCCTGGCGTTGAGGTGCAGGTTCTCTGTGTCTCTTCTGACTGAAGGTTACGAGTTCTGTATGTGTCACAGCTAGAACTACGGAAAAGGCCTTAAGAGTGAGGGCGGATGGTTCCTGACCACTTGGTACTGAAAGGAGTAGGTCTGGCGTGGCTGTTTCTGGTTCAGTCCCGCCCACTGAAACAAGTAAGTCCGTGGCTTGCGCTGGTCACCCATATCCCCGGAAGGCCGGTACCGGTCAGTACCAGGATACTATGACTCTCTAGTGGAGTCCGATTCTCTGGCTATTGGTCGTGCCCGAAGTAGTAGTGATAGAGCAGGTCGCCCCTATGGAAGGGAAGGCGCCACGTTGTATGAACAATCGAACGTAGTAGCGGAACGCACTGGAATGCGGGGCTTGGTCACCCCCGCCAGTACATGTTAGTAAGCGAACCAAGTAGAGGAGCCTCAGCGTGGAGGGTTGACCCGGAAATATGAGGGACTTGGCCAAGTAGAGACCTGGCGACTTTAGCAGCATATCTGAAAGAATAGATTGGGCCACTGTCCAGGTCGTCGAAACCGCTCCTATCACGATTCCTAGTACTGAGTGAGCACACTCGCTACGGCGGTTGCTGGGAGAAGGGCCTCCACGAGGTTCCTCGCGGGTACTGCCCTTGGGAGTGTTTAGCAACTCGTTGCTGAGCACTAACAAGGGTTGCTAAATACTTCTCCTTCCCGAAAGGGACACTCGGGTCTTCTAATTTCCGTTTGGATGTCTCAGACTCCGCTAAACGGTAATTTTTCCCACACCCTCCCACCCTTCCCAGGATTGCAATGTCTATATTGCAATCGTGGGCAACGCAGTGTTTTCGTTAACCCTCCTACTTCCTTCCTCTTTACTCCATTCTCTCATCTTCCTTCTTTTCTGCCCGGTATATAGCCCCTGGGGGCCTAGGTGACCCTAGGAAGACTCTATTCTTCCTAGAAGTGGCGCAAATCTGTCTGTAGACCTCACCTGGGCCACCCCGAAACTAGCCTCACTAATAGATTCTTGGCAAGTCCTGGAATATTATACGGCAAGTGACCACCAGCAGATTCGATTCCTAATTTCTGATGGAAAGAAGAGAGCACAAGTTGGAAGGCAGAGTGGACAGAGCACCTTCGCCTGAAACGTGTCCAAACTGGATAAAGAAAACTTGCTGGACGTCATTAACTCTAGAATACCTCAAGAGCCGATCACAACAGACGAAGTATCTCGAACAGGGGCAGAACGACTCGTAGTTGAAACCTCGAATATCTTCCAGGAGGCCTGCAAGGCCTCCATGACACAAAAAAGCATTGGAAAAAAGAAGCCTAATTACTGGTGGTCCCCGGAAATAGCCGACCTCCGCAGAAAGTGCCTCAGAAGCAGACGCCAATCTCTACGTGCCAAAAAGAATGACGATGTCAGTTGCTTAACCTCAACCTATAAGGAGGCAAAGAAAGAATTAAGGAATGCCATAAATCGCAGCAAAAAGGACAACTGGAATGAGCTGATAAAGGAGGTCAATAACGACCCTTTCGGTCTTGGCTACAAGATTGTCACGGAAAAAATAGGACCCAATAAAACGCCTATATTGCTGGAGCCAAAGTTGATGGAAGAGGTTGTGACAACCTTATTTTCTAACCATAAGGCGAGAGACAAGGCAGAAAAAACCAAACCAGATGCAATCCCTCTCTTCACCGAGACTGAACTATTGGCGGTGATAAAGAAACTTCCGAACAAGAAAGCCCCCGAACCAGACGGTATCCCTTCAGAATTGCTGAAAGCGGTGGCAGGCAGTCGTCCAGACATATTACTAAATATGTACAACAAGTGTCTGCTAGCCGGTATATTCCCCGGCTCCTGGAAACGACAGAGACTGGTACTCTTGGATACAGGCAAAGGTGGCCCAATAACACCTTCATCATACAGACCGCTAAGCATGCTACATAATGCAGGGAAAATCTACAAGAAGCTTCTTCGTAAGAGGATACGCACGTCGATCAAGGAAGGCGGTGACTTGCACAAGAACCAGTACGGTTTCAGAGCGAAATTGTCAACGATTCACGCGTTAGAGCATGTAAAGAAAACTGTTGAGAGCGCTTAGCAGGGAAACCATAGGACAAGGAAGATTTATATCTTAACAACAATGGACGTTAAAAACGCTTTTAACTCAGTGAAATGGGTCGACATTCTACAATCCCTTAAGGCTTACAATACACCGTCTTATATTGAAAACGTAATAAGTGATTACCTGGATAACAAGGCCCTAACATACAACACCACTGAAGGGATGGTCAAAAAAGCAGTTACATCCAGAGTAGCGCAGGGTTCTGCGTTAGGCCCGGACCTATGGAATGCGTGCTATGACGGAATTTTAGGACTCGATCTCCCCGATGAGCTAGAAGATGTTGCCTTTGCAGACGACATCGTGGTGAGGGCTACAGCAAGAACGCGTGAACAAGCCACTCGAGCCATTGAGCGAGCAGTTAGGATCATCCACGACTGGCTGCTAGAACGCGGGTTGGAGATTGCAGCAAGCAAGACGGAATTGGTTGTTCTGACGAGGAAGCGAACACACCACGAGCCTTTGAACGTCCAGATAGTCAACGACACTATAACCGAACAGAGGTCACTTAAGTACCTGGGAGTCATAATTGATCAGAAGATGACCTTCCACGAGCACATTTGTAAAGCGACAGAGAAGGCAGAGAGAGTGGCAGGAGCGCTTACCAGGTTGATGCCGAATATAAATGGTCCTTTCCAATCTAAACGCAAGCTATTAACGAGCGTAGTGCAATCCATTCTGTTGTATGGTTCGGAAGTCTGGGGCGAAGCTCTACAGCGGATCACCTATAGAAAGAAAATGGCTTCCCTACAGAGCAGATGCGCGCAACGGATCATTTCCGCCTATAGAACTGTCTCACACGATTCAACACTGGTGTTGTCAGGAATTATACCAATAGACATTGCAGCCGACGAAAGCAGGCGCATATACCTTCGGAAAAAGAACTCTGAAGAAGCCGAGACGGTCAGAAAAGAAGAAAGAAGAAGTTCAATAGAAAAATGGCAAAAACACTGGAGCGAAGAAGCAACAGGAAAATGGACCAAAAGACTGATCCCAAATCTCCAACCATGGATCACCAGACAACACGGTGAAGTTAACTTCCACTTTGACACAGTTTCTAACAGGTCATGGACACTACAACAAGTATCTGTGCAGACTGAAGAAAAAAGATAGCTACAAGTGTGACTATTGCGATGAGGACGATGACGTGGAACATACGATTTTCCACTGTCAAAGATGGTCTGCGATTAGAAAAGAGACCGTACACAATGTCGGCACTTTAATACAGCCCGAGAACGTTGTAGACATAATGTTAAGAGACGAAAATCAATGGAACATCATAAACAATTTCATAGTAGCTGTACATAAGAAGAAGAAAGAGGAAGAGCGACATAGGATCGCCACGAACCAAATCACCGTTTGACACAAAGAGCCGAAGCACGGCCAAATGCGCCTAGAACCTATCACCCAAGTAATGCGAAAGCGGCCGGTGAGAAAGGTTAATGCGAAACGAGGTGGCGAGTTTAGTTGGTATTACCGATCTTGCACGGCTTCACCGTATTTGATGTGGCCACACCGGGCGAGTCCGACACTCAGTGCATAAATGCATTCTTGGCACCTGGAAAAAAAAAAAAAAAACTATACCTACTATACCTTCAAGCACCAATTGAAAGACCCGAGTTCGAATCCCGGCGGAGCTAAATGTCCGATATTTTTTCACAGATTTCAAAATTTAAATAATTTAATCAGAAAGTATAGACGTTTCATTTGAAATAAGTACATTACAAACAATTTAACAATATATCTGCAATCATTTTTTTCATAAGCATTTTAAAAGTTAAGATTTTCTGTTATCAGGCCGAATATTGGCCTTTTATTAGTTAAACAATATTGGGATAAGAGGCATTTTAAGTGTAATGTCCCAGGCTGAAAATTAATTTCTTTCAAAAAATTTGAAACTTAGAAAATTTATTGTCCTATCTAGTGGTAATAAAACCCCAAAATTTTTTTGACTTTTTTGAACATTTTAAGGGGATAGAGGGGGCAGTGGCGTAACTTGGTTTTGAGAGCCCCCCCGCAGAAAGTAAAATTGGGCCCCCTTCGAAAATTTCAAACGAAATTTTAAACTATCCCACTTTTAATCAATTTAATTTTTTAGTTGTATGAAAAACTGTTAATTTCGTTTATTACACAACCAAACAAAAAAAATAAAGTTCCCTGGCCTGGGTATAAGACCCATATTTTCCTATGTATTTTGATGCGCTGAATCCGAATCCGTTATCAGAATTGGCCTAGCACGTCTAGGTTTGACCCTAACCTCAAAATAAAAAAAATTACACTTTTTGTTAATTAGAATCTGAACCCGACTTAACTTTAATAAGTGCCTAGGACCAATAGAAAGCTTGATTTATGACCTTTAAAACGCTTTTTTAAAAATTGTTCTACGATTTTTTTTACCAAAGTTATGATGTTTTACTTAAAATCATTTTTTTCTATTACACCATAACACATCAATAATTGATGTGTTTTTAAGATTTGGAAAAAAGTCATATTGTAAGGAAAACATTATTACTTCGTTAAAAACCATCGTAGAACAATTTCTAAAAAGGCGTTTTAAAGGTCATAAATGAAGCTTTCTATTGGTTCTAGACATGTATTAAAGTTAAGTCGGGTTCAGATTCTAATTAACAAAAAGTGTCATTTTTTTGATTTTGAGATTAGGGTCAAACCTAGACGTGCAAGGCCAATTCTGACGACTGATTCGTGTTCAGCGTGTCAAAATACATAGGAAAATATGGGTCTCATATTGGGGCCAAGGAACTTTATTTTTTTTGTGTGGCTGTGTTATTTGTTAAAATATATGGACATATCTCAGGAACCCATGATCCAAGTAGTATGGTCTGGCCATCCGGAGTTCGAAAAATGTTCGAGCTGCGCATCCAGTGCCGATTCTAGTGTCCTTAAGGCCCCACATTGAGTTGCGCTCTTGGGCATAGATAAATTTTCTCCCTCATCTTTAGGACCGGCACTGCCTTAGACCAAAGCAGACATATTTGTTTCCATGGAAACGACGGGACTCATGTCAGATTTGAAGTTTAAGTTCACTGGTGGGTATGCTTTCGCAGTAAAAATTTCTCCGTTTTATCAATTTTAAATATTGTTTAGTGCAATTTAAATAGTTTAAACTTAAAAATGTTTGTATTTGAGAAAAGAAAAAGGTAGTACTTCCTGAATTCACTTTTGAAAAGTTTAAAAATTATCAAGTACATGTGTGTGATCAATTCGTTTATTCGTTTATTTCTCGAAATTGTTAGAGAAATGTTGAGATAAATTTTGTGTGAAAATCATTTAATCTCTCATTATTCCAGGTAAGTCAGATTTTATAACAATTTTATACAAAATTTTGAAAATTTGTGAAGTAGAACTAGAAAATTTAGTCTTTTACTTAGAGAACAAGTTATTTACTTTGAATGCACACCTTTTGTAAAACCAAACTATTCTCATCTGTCACATGATGGATGACCCATTAAATCAGGTAAAATGTTGTCTCCGGCGGTTTGCACCTGCCTCAGCGCACCTGCTTTCATGTCTTTTACTCTATACAATTTTCATTCTAAACTAAATTAAAATTAAAAAAATTAACGCTAATTCTTCGATCTCGAAATTTAAATAAAAATTTTGACTTTTGGTATTTCTGTTAAATTGGAATTCTGGTATATATAAATTCGGCTAAATAGATCATATTTATTAAATAAAATTTCTGTGTTATACAAAAATCTGTTAAATTATAATTCATTGAAGTAATAGTTTTCAGAAATGAAAATAAGCTTTTATAATAATTTTGACACTTAGAAGTTAGGTTATCTGACATTTGTATCAAACTATCAATCTGTTTAACAAAAATTGGGCCAAATAAAATTTCGATTCGGAAAAATACATATTAAACTAAAATTTATACATTTAAAAATACAGTTAACTACAACTTCTCTTATTTACATATTAATGTTTGAGAAAATTTTATAATTGTGAATTTGATTTTACAAATTTTTGTCTACATGCACATTCTTACAAATTCTAGTTCGAAAATACAGACATTCGGTGAAAGAAACATTCTGCCTTCTGAAATTCTGCCTAACTAACTTTCTAGATAATCATTTTAGGGAACCGTCATACGTCTAAATAATGATGAACATAATTAAAAATTGGAAAAAAACAAGAAAAAGATTATAAAAGTAATGAAAATTAAACGAAACAATTCAAATTTGAGATAAATAATTGAAGATTTAATAAATCAATTTAAAAATAATTTAAAAAATTAAAAATTGTTTCTATAATTGCAAACTTATAGTAACAACTGAAAATTGAGAAAATGATTGAAAATTGAAAAAATTAATTTAAAAATGATGACAATAATTGAAAAAAATTACTAAATTAAAAATTTAGTAATTTTATAATTTATAAAAAAATATTATTTATAATTTTTAATTTAAATAATTAAATTAAAAATTAACTAAATTAAAATTAAAAAAATTAACGCTAATTTTTCCATCTAGAAAAAAAGTAATAGAAAAAATGTAGATAAAAAATGTTGATTGTTTCACCGAATTATTCGTACATTATTGGTTTTTTATGTTTTTTCAGGTAAAATGGTTTCCTGTGCCGTAATTGGTTGTACAAACTCATCTTACAAAAACAGAAATTGCAGTTTCTTTAGATTTCCAAAACAAGAGTTTTATCGAAAAGCATGGCTTGAAGTTTGCAGTAAAAATTTAAAAGCTACAGGTTGTGGTATGTTGTAAGCAATAAAAAAAAGTATTTCATTTTAAAATACATATTCAGAGCAATAAATGATTGTTAATCAAACGTTTTGATAAATGTCTTAGAAAATTACGTCCAAGTGAAATAACTTTATTTTTCTGAGTGAATATTGTGTAAATTCTTAAAATGTTTATTCTGATTTTACAGCTAGGATATGCTCTGAACATTTTCGCCCGGAGTGTTTTAAACCAAGAAATATAGCT
Source organism: Ganaspis brasiliensis (assembly GCA_037103525.1). NCBI lineage: Eukaryota > Metazoa > Arthropoda > Insecta > Hymenoptera > Figitidae > Ganaspis > Ganaspis brasiliensis. Next base: position 418,891 of record JAZKLR010000533.1, on the reverse strand, counting down.
TCAGAATTCGTGGACAAATTGTTAAAAAAATCTCCCAGAAAAGTACAAAAAATTTTTAAAAGCTCAATTCCAACGGAGAAACTTCCTTTGATAACTAAGAATTACAAAGACAATGACAAAGTCTCAAATTCAAAAGAAAATTCTCCAGAAGAACATACGGACAATCCAATTAGAAATGACGACTTTAATTCAAATGAGATGTTAAGTAGTATTATGTCTTCACTGCCAAATTGTAATTTCACGTCTGAAGAAGAAAAAAAGACTTGTATAGAGAAGTTAATAAAAATTAACGAAGATCTTATTAAACAAAATAAAAAGTTAGTGACTGAAAATGAACAATTAGAAAATAACAATGAAATATTAAAAAAAGAAAAGAAAGAAGAAAGTGAGGTTTTTCTTCGTGAAAAATTAAAACTTACAAATGACAATGAGCAATTAAAGGAAGAGAAGAAAGAAGAAATGGAGGCTTTTCTTCGTGAAAAATTAAAAATAATGAAGCTTACTGGAAAAGGAACTGCCATATATATAAAGTTAGAATGGAGTATGCTGAAAATAAATTGAATTTTGTTCACCGAGAAAAAGAAGAGATGATTGGGAAACTAAGAAAAATACTTACTCCAGGTCAGATTCTGATGTTATTCCACGATAAAAAAAAATAAAATGGAGCCGAGAGAATGTTGCAAGCGCAATATCTTTAAGAGCTAATGGTTCTAAAGCATATGAATATTTACGTAAAATAATTAAATTACCTTTACCCGGGCGTTCATCGTTAAGAAGATGGATGGAAACATTTGATATAGAACTAGGTATTTTAAAAGATGTAATTAAAATTATGAAGAATAAAGGGGAGACTTTAACAACAAGGGATAAACTTACTGTTTTAAGTTTCGATGAAATTCATCTTTCACCCCAATACTGTGTTGACAGGAAAAAAGAAAAAATTGTTGGTCCTCACAAAGCTTGTCAGGTTGTAATGGCTCGAGGCTTGTGTAATAAGTGGAAACAAGTTGTATACTACGATTATGACCAACCTATGACGAAAGAAATTTTGTTTAATATAATTGTGCAACTTCATAAAAGTGGATATATTGTTGTAGCAACAGTTTCTGATATGTACACAAGCAATGTGGGTTTGTGGAAGGAACTTGGAGTTCGCATTATCGAAAAACCACCTGTAATAGACGGTGCCAAAAGAAATAATAAAGAAAGGTCCCCGGATTCCAGTCAGGTGTTCTTCACACATCCTTCTGACAGTAAAATCAAAATTCATGTATTTGCTGATATTCCTCATTTAGTTAAATTGGCCAGAAACTACTTGCTTGATTCTTTTTTTTCATTAAATAATTTACGGACTGATAAAAAATACTTACATCATTTAATAGAAGCTAATTCTAGTGATTTAAAAATTGCATTTTCTTTAACTCATGAGCATTTAAATTGTACTGGTAGCGCCCGTCAAAAAGTTAAACTAGCAACACAAGTATTTTCAAATAAAAATGCTAAAGCATTAATGTACTGCTTGGACATGTTTAATTCAGGGAATTCAGACTTTAATAAATTTTCTGGTTGCGAAGAAACGAGCCGTGTTTTACAATTATTTAATGATTGGTTTGATGTTTTTAATGTGAAATGTAAGTACAATAATCAAAATGGTACAAGTGGTTTCGGGGTTAATTTAATTGATCAGAATGTTTTATTGGAAAAAATGACTTTGTACATCACACGCATGAGAATAGGAAAACATAAGCAAATGATACCTTTTCAAAAAGGGATTCATTTGAATAATCTCTCATTGCCAAGTTTGCATTCTTATTTGAAGGAGGAATTTGAAATAGAGTATATTTTAACGCACCGTCTAAATCAGGATATATTGGAGAATTTTTTTTCTTTCATTCGTGCAGCAGGAAGAGGTCACGATCATCCGACTTCCCTAGAAATTAAATACCGATTACGTTGGTATATTTTAGGTAAGCATGCGATGGTAGCACTTTCTGATGGTTGCAATAATGAAAAAGATTTATCAGATGAAAGTCTCATAAATGCATCAGATCTAGAAACTGAAGATTCAAATAACTCTAAAAATATGTTACTTGCAAGTGAAAATGTAAATGTAAATGAAGAGGATGTGGAAGTCGATTTGTCAATAATCAATCTTACGAATGCATCTGACCTTCATCCCGAGCAGGGTTTGCCGAGCTAGCCAACGTGGCCGTTGCTTGGCTCTATGTAGTATATTGATACTCGGGCTTTCAACATTGGCTGTAACTTCGGCTGATTACCGTATTGCCAACATTGGATTCACGAGTAAAGGCCAATGTTTGTGCCAATATTGACTGTCTTAGGTTAGGGGCCTCACATTCTGACGATTCTGGGGCTTATGTAATTTATGCCAATGTTGGTTATGAGACAAAAGGGCAATGTTCGGCCTAAGTCGATCATACACACATAACCAAAAATATTGTTGAATATAAAATACTACCATGTTGTAATTAAGAGGTCAGTATTGGCTTATTTTCATATCTTCAAGAATTTATTTTTCATATTTAAATATATTTTTATAACACATGCAGTCTTTTTATACATAAGAATTCATATTTAAAAGTGCTAAAAAATAATTTTTATTTTTAATTGTTTATTGCTGCAAAATATTAGCTTGAAGTTAACCCTCAATTTTACTATCCGACATTATTTAAAGATTTTGTTATTTTTTTATCATCATATGTAGTAAAATCTCTAGATATCATGTTGTCCAGTAAAATTTAAGGTTAAATTCAAACAGATATATTTCGCAGAAATAAACAATCAGAAATAAAATATTTTTTGGCACTTAATATGGAAAATAAATTCTTAAAAATATAAACAATAAAATCATAACGACCCTTTATAATAACGTATACTTTAGTTTTATACACTGAAAAACTTTGTAGATCAATATTTACTAAACTCGCAATTTAATTTTAGTAAACTATCATACCAGGAAAAAACTGGAACACTATTATTATTTCATAGTTTGACTATTAAAATGTAAAATTCATGGTTTGACTAAAAGAACATTCAATTTTTAGTAGTCTGTTGATTAAAATTTTATCCTAAAAGGAAGAAAAAGTATAGAGCGGAAACACAACACTTCGTCGAATCGCCATATGACAGCTAACCTAACCTCAATGCTACCTTCAATAATATATTATTGAATGTATTAAAGTAGAATTAAAAATTACATAATATAACTTATATTACAACATACATCTTAACCTAAACACTGCAAAAACTGCTGTCTTCTAAGTGTCTTATTTTAAGACACAAGACATTAAGAAAGCGTCTTACGGTTATTTCAAGCTATTTCATTGGTTAATAATTTTGAAAGATGCTTTCTCATTGATTTAAAATTAAGACACCTTAAAACGTCTTAAAAGAGAGGACAAAAATGTCTTAAAATAAGACACTTGTTTTTACAGTGAAATACAGATAAAATAACATTCGATTTAACCGACGTAATGTATCCAATAATTTCCTAACCATAGTACATTTGAGAAAAAATATATGAAATTATTTATATACGAATATTTTTTGCACTTAAGGAGATTTATTTTATTTTAAAGTTTATAATAATAAAGTAATTAAAAGGTTTTTGTAATTTATTCTAGGAAAAAAATAAAAATTTTAAATCATCTTGGTTAAGTACAAGTTTTTTTTTAAATTGAAAATTCTTTGGTAATAAATTTTTTTCTTGAATTTAACAGTGACAGATCGATTTGTAAGGTTCCTAATATGATAAATTTGTAATTATCTCAACTTTTTTGAAAAATGGATTTATCAACTTTTGAAAAAGTGCTCCTCATTTGTGCGTAGGCTTATGTTTTCTTACATGTACGAGCAATGTTCATTTGCATGCGTGCAGCTTTGATCGACTGACTACTAAATTTTAATAAAAAAGAAATCATATATTGTTAATAAGCTTATATTAAATAAAATATTTTATCTAGTGACCACTTTTCGCCACTTTGATAGTCAGTTTACTAAAATTAAATTGCGAGTTAAGCAAATAATGATCTATAAAGTTTTTCAGTGTATTACAAATTTTGTTTGGGTTTTTTAAAATACTTCACTTTTGTGATTAAAAACTGTAATTGTAAAACAGTTATTAAACTTATTTATAAAAAAAGAAAAGAAATAATAGTCTATAACTTTACCTAAAAACATTTAAATATAATAGTATATTATGCATCAAGGGAAAGAAGTCCGTGTTTTTTTGTCAAGCATATGCATATGCTATTTTCTATCACAAATGTACGAAAATCTCGTGTTTTGTACGCGTTAGCGGGTCAGCACTCGCAGTTTTCAGGTTAGTGACGTTAGAGATAAAAAAACTTCCGAACAGTAAAAAAAACTCTCATCGCGCAGGCGCATTGCGGCGATAAGCCTGCGTGATGAGAGTTTTTTTCACTGTTCGGAAGTTTTTTTATCTCTAACGTCACTAACCTGAAAACTGCGAGTGCTGACCCGCTAACGCGTACAAAACACGAGATTTATATATATACATTATATATACAGCCCACGATCATATAAGATCTTTTTATTTTTGTACTATTTATTTTGCCTTAAAAATAATATTTTGAACCGTATAGCAAAAATATTTGACTCATTCTTATCTAAACTAAAAATAATTATGTTTATTATTGGGAGACAACACCATTTTACTAAATGCAATTTATAAGTAGAACATATTATGAATTAATTATCTACATTTAACAGTGTTACTCTGTGTGTAATATGTAGTACGAATGTCTTCATCTTTCTTATAAACCAGTGTAGCGTGCGTTGCGTAGATAGTTGGTTAGGGTTGCGGACTGTTAGTGTTAGGGTCGTGCGTTCGATTCCCAGCGGAAGGGAATTTTTCTCTTAGGTAAGCGATTATATAAATTATAATAAATATATAAATGACAAAAAAAGATTATAATGGGTATAATCTCAGAATATATGCTTCAGAAACCGTGTATCGAAATATTTTTAGGATTTTTTGTTTTTGTGTATAATGTACGCATAATTGGGTAGATTAAAGGTTTTAATATTGGGCTTATATTGAAGTACCAATATTGGGCATAGATTAATTTTGAGACTCGGACCGAAGTGAAAGTCCAATATTGGTAGAAACATTGGCCTAATGTAAATCCCCAATATCGAAGCTCGCGGTCCCAAACTCGCGCCGAAGCTCTTGCCGATGGATTACCCTGTTCGGGATGCTGCTGCTGTGGAAGAAAACCCTGCCCTTTTTTCTGATTTTACAACAACTGGATCAAAGGGAATACTTGTTGACAATGTAACAGGTAATAAATCAGTCTATATTAATAAAATACATAAAAATAAGCTTAGTAATAAATGAAACATATAAATTTTAAATTCCTTTGTTTCTTTACAGTTAATTCATCAGATGAACATCAAGAAACCGCTATTGGAATAAATGAAAAAATATCAGAATGTCTCTTTTCTGATAAATACATGCTTCAAGATGAGAGTATTTTATCTTTATCCAATGAGTTTAAATCGAGCTTTAATGAAGCCAATGAACTGATTGAGCAAAATACAGGTTATTTTAAAAAGTTTTGAAGTAAATTTAAATGATCAATTATTGAAATAAATAATTTCTATTTTGTTTAAAAATAGCGGCGCAATACGTTTAACGTTAGACGCTTCAGCATGTTTCTTACATGGGTAGAGTACCATTTACATTGCTTTTCGTATATTACAAATAATTGTAAATTATGACTAAAAATTATATTATTTATCAATGTAGGATATTCTTTGGATTCATACAATCCAACTGAGGAAGAATCTCTTTTACTTGAAGAATTGGAAAATTCATTTGTTAAAGAAACAATAGCGAATGAAGGCCTTAAATATATAGCTGGATATGTTGCTTCACGATTTTTATCAGACACATCCCTTGGAGACAGCACATCACAACTGACTGAAAAACCATCCAATGATTGGATTTGTCTTTTGTCTAGAGGAAGATTGAAATATCCTTCCAAAAAATTGTTAAGAGCAGCTGAAGTGATGAATGAAGAAAAATTTAAAAATTTCATGGAAAAACTTTTAGTGAAAAACCAAAAATTTTTCAAACTGTCGCTTCACTGACACAGGACAAATTAATTGAAAAGATAGACATAAAAGTTTTGTTATGTTTAGTGAGAACTCGAACTTATATAAGGTTACGTGAATTAAACAAACGCTTATTTACGGAAAGATTGAAAATTCGCAAAGAAAGGAAAATGAAAAAATTTACAAATTTATAAATCAATTTTAATTATATAATATAAGAGATTTATGTCCTTTAATAAGTAAAATGTAGTTTTAATTTCAAACATTCGACAATTAATAACTAATAAATGTAATTTAATCATAAGTTGCAATCTCTTGTTTGGTAAAATTTTTTTACTTATTATTAAATTAATTATTGGAATTATTGGTTTTATTATTTGTATTGCTTCATTCCTTTTCAGGATTCGACTTATGTCAATAAAATGATATTACTTTTATTCTTATATTACAATAATAAAAATATAAATTCAAATAAATAAAAACCTATTTCACACTATGTATGCTTTTTTAATATTTTAAAACGTATATTATATTTTTTTAAATATATAATTATATAATCATAAATTATATAAGATATAATAAGGTAATAAGATTTTTAATTATATTATTAATTTATTATTGCATTATTCTAGTCATAATTAATTATTAATTAAATTTATAATTATTTGAAGCTTTTAAATACAAAATACACCATGAAAAAAAATATTTTTTACAAAAAGCTTAGTACCGTTTTAAAGCTTAAGAAATTATCTTTCCAATGCATGTATTATATTTTACGTTTAGAGTTTTTTTGATAAAGTTAATTGTATTTTAAAATTTTTCTACGCGCTAACGTCTTTCGATAGTACTACAGTTTGAAATAGAATGTCCCTTGCACTTTAAATCTACCGGCAATACATTGGCGGCAAGATGGAGAAATTGGTCTAGCGCCTGATTGGTTGACTTTTTTTTAATTGCGTGTGGCCAGACCATACTACTTGGATCATGTCAGGAACCTTTAACTTTTATGTCTCTAGGATATATCTAGATGGTTTTGATATATGTGTCGTTTCAGGGTGAAAGGGACCTTAGCTGCAAAACATTCGATTTTTAATTTTTATTATGAATCGAAAGAATTTGAGTTGCTCTTTCACATACAGTAAACAAAACTTGTTTATGTCTATTAGTTTTTCTGTTATTAGCGATGAAACATAGACATAACATAGGCAGGCACAAGTTCAAACTCCCTTCTTGTAAAATTCAAAACATTTGATTTTTAATTGTTAAAATTAATCGATAGAATTTGAGTTGCTTTTTCACATACATAAATCAAAACTTGTTTATGTCTATTAGTTTTTGTGTTATTAGAGGTGAAACAGGCATAACCTAACAGTAACATAGGGAGGCTCAACTTCAAACGGCCGTACGCGTAAAATTCAGTTCTGCAGCTAAGGTCCCTTTCACCCTGAATCGACACATATTTTTTATTGATTTTTGTTTTAAAATGTTAATTATAACTACACTGAAAAAAAAGTTCATTGAATCAAGTAAATGCATGTACTTGAGGTACTTTACTTGAGACAAGCCCATATTTTTTTATTTGAAAAAATTTATTTTTTTGTCCCAAGAAAATATTAGCATTGGAAAAAGTACTTAAAGTAAGAAATTCACCTTTCATACACGTAAAATATGTACTTATCTCAATCAAACTATTTTACATGCGACAAGACTCAAAAAGTATTGAGTCAAGAATATTTGCTCTCAGGTCAAATAATGAGTATAATGTTTTGAGAATTTTTGTTTCTTGAACAAAATGATTTTATTCGTTTGCCTTAAATAATTTTTTACTCAATACAACACAGATGTTCTTGCTCCAAGAATATCTTGCTACCTATAGCTTAAATAGAAGTTTTTGCAATTTGATTTCAAGCGTGGCGTATCAGAGTGGACAGCGTGCTCAACTCGGGGTCGTGCGGTCGCGGGTTCAATCCCATTGGACTCTAAAAATTTTATTTCGTAATTTATTTACTCAGCTGCAATAGTTGTTAATTAAATGTAAGTATATATGTAAAATAAGTATTATTTAAATAAATAAATAAAATAGAGGTGTTATAAATATGAAAAAATGCAAATATAATGATAAAGAGAATAAAAGGAGTATGAGGAAAGGATGAGGGGAGACAGAGGATTATTAAAACGAGAAAATATTTTTGCAATTCAAAAAAAAAAAAAAATTTTAGATCAAGAAAATATGTTCTCATATTGAGATAATATTTTCTCTAGTCAATATTTTTTACGTTTCTTGCAAGCTTGTCAAATTGTCAACGCGATCCTATATGTTCTTGGCTCAAGAATATTTGCGCTCCGCACAATCATACTATAGCAAGTCCATCGTTTTCTTGAACTAATATCATAATTTGCTTGTCCCTATTCAAGCCGACGATATACTTAAAGCAAATAAAATGTTCTTGATTCAATGACATTTTTTTTTCAGTGTAGCGATGTTATTTTGCTCGCTGACGCTCGCTCAATTATACTTATTGATAAAGAAATTGCTTATCTAAATTTAAATATTAAAAACTATCATGAACTTATCATTTATTTTATTGTTGTTATTTTTAAATCATTTAAAAATTATATATAAAGATTATAATTTTGTTTTAAGAATTTTTTATTAATTAGTAATATTAATATTATTAATATTAAAATAAATTGTTTAATAATTTTGTTAAGGAAGTTCTACCGTAAATCGATTAATCAAACAGATTTTGATAAAACTTAGTGTACTGCTAGATAAAGTTTCTACAATTTTGTAGTTAAATTTTTGAGACCTGTAGGTTCTTGGGAAAAAAGTTCCCTACTGTAAAAACGTGCGTGAGATCTGTCGTAAGAAAGTAGGTATGTACTTACATATGTACGCATATAAGATCTCAGGTGACACAGACGAGATCTCGTATAAGATCTTATGTGAGAACCTAGGTATGAACGCATGTAAGTCCTTATATTAAGTTCCGTCATGCGCCGCGTATAACGTTAGTCAATATGAAATTGAAACAGCGTTCTTATATGAGTTCTCATCTGCGTACGTATGTACGAACTCATGTGCGAACACACTTACGAACTCATATGCGTACACACCTAAGTATTAAATTAAATATTTTAAATTAAATATATTATTAAAAAAAAAATTCTCGCCAATGGGATTCGAGCCCATCTAACCTGAGCCTAAGTACGCCTTAAACCCTTCGGCCACCGTAGTTATAGAAACAACTTTACAAAATTTTAGTCATGTTTAATACATAAATTTCTTCGGAAAGACATGACTAAGATTTTGTAAAGTTGTTTCTATAACTACGGTGGCCGAGGGGTTTAAGGCGTACTTAGGCTCAGGTTAGATGGGCTCGAATCCCGTTGGCGAGAATTTTTTTTTTAATAATATAATTAATTTAAAATATTTAATTTAATACTTAGGTGTGTTCGCACATGAGTTTGTACGTTTTTTCGCACATGTGTTCGTACATACGTACGCAGATAAGAACTCATATAAGAACGCTGTTTCAATTTCATATTGAGTAACGTTATACGCGGCGCATGACAGAACTTAATATAAGGACTTATATGCGTTCGTACCTACGTTCGTACCTACGTTCTTACATAAGATCTTATACGAGATCTCGTCTGTGTCACCTGAGATCTTATATGCGTACACATGTAAGTACATACCTACCTTCTTAGGACAGATCTCACGCACGTTTTTACAGTAGGGTTATGATCGATTTATTTTTTCACTGTTTAACCTGTTTAACATTGATTCTTTTGAGAATTCATTACTCTGTCACATATATTTTCGTACTAAAAATTATTGATTGACGAGATAGTGATCAAAGTTTGTATAGTTAAACACAAATATGTAATGAACCAATATTGTATTTAAAAAAGGATAATAGGTTCCTGTGAGAGTTGTAATAAATTAATTTGTAAAAATATTTCACGTTTTACACGATACAGTTTAGACGTTCTGATATTTTAAAATTATCGTATTTAAAAAGTAAATAAAGTTAATAAAGTTAATAATACAATTGTTTAATTGTATATCAGTAAAATTAAATTTAAACCTAACCACAAAATAATGGTCTCTGTTTTGACTAGTATTGTCATACGGTAGAACCTCCTTAAAAACAAATAATATACTTAAATTGTTTTTAACAAAGGAATGTTATAATATTACGATGATTTATACACAATTTTAAATAAATTAGTTTTATATTAATATCAATATTAAATCAGTGTCAAATTCATCCTTCCAAAGTATAATTTTATAAATTCCGAAAACATATACTTATCATTTAAAGATATGGATAAATCTTTTGGTATTGCAATTGTAAAACAATGTGCTTCGTAAAACCCTGCTTCAAATATTAAAAGCACGGTTATAAATTAAAAAAATATTTGTAAAAATTAACAATACGTGCATGTTACGTTCTACGTAATAGAACTTATCCGCACCTTTGACGAATTCGTCAGTTTTGACATCGATATTTTAATTATAATTTTTTTAATGTTTTCATTAATAAATACTCTTAATAATTATCCCATTTAATTTTTAAAGGTTGATTATTTACTGTGATATGGTTAGTAGATTTAAAAACTATCAATAAATAGTATATTAAGCAACAAGGGGTTAAGGGCAGCCATTTGTTTACGCTGATGTTTGTGTACGAGTGACAGTCAAGGGCGAAGCCCGAGACGTGAACGAGTACACAAACATCATTGTAAACAAATTGGACTGACTTTAAACCCGTGTTGCTTACGATACTTTTTATTCCAAAGGCACAAGCTTGGTGCTTTTAAATGTTTGTAGGTTAGGGTCTAAATGCATTCACTTGTTTGACCGTATAAAAATGGCGGCCATTTTTGCCCTGTGGTGGAAAAAATGCATGGATCAGCTGTTCATTTTTTCCCTAGGGAAAAAATGGAAGCCATTTTTACCCGGTCGAACAAATGAATGCGTTTAGACCCTGCCTACAGGCATCTAAAAGCGCCATGTTTGTGCCTGTGGGATAAAAATATATTTTTTTTACTCTAAAAAAATTATATACTTTGTATTATTAAAGAAAATGAAACCAATCATTTTTTTAATTAACGGTGCTCCACAGCCAAAGTTTTAAAAGACGTTGGGGGTTGCCCCCAAAGTTTTTTTCCTAAGTACGGTCCTCACTCGTATTTATAATTCACTAATTATTTGTACACAAATAATACACAAATTGGAAAAAAGGCTTCGTCCTGCACGGAGAAAAAAATTAGCGGCCAAAGCTAAGACTTAGCTACCTTAGCTAACTTTAATTGCTATTACATGCATAGCTAATTTTTTAGCTAACACAACTATTAATTAGCTTTCACAGCTAATTTTGTTTGCTGAAACAGCTAAATATTAGCTATTACAGCTAAAAATTAGCTATCCATATAGTAGCTAACTCATTTTTCTCAGTGTGACAATTGTACGGCACTAAAAAAATTAACACATTAAACGCGGAACGATTTCATTATTGGATGTCAATTTAGGATGGGAAGTACGAATGGGACTTTTTGACACATTTCATAAACATCTTCACACTGTGCCATATGTAACAGGAATTCAGAACCGTACTTAGGACGGGGGGGCAACCCCCAACGTCTTCTTAAACTTTGGCTGTGGAACACCGTTGAGGCATAATTTTTTGTTTTGAAACATTGAAAGGGAGTTATTGTTTTGTTTTCTGAAATCATTAAAAAAATAGTTATAAAATATAAGTTTAAGTTTTATTTTTCATAAATATGTTGTTTTGCATTTTAACGAAAACCTTAATTTCATAATGCATTCTCAATTGTTAATGAGTATTTTGCATTATTAATTTTACATAACTAATAAATAATATAATTAAATATTATTAATAATATTAATATTATCTTCAATTCTTGCAAGAAGTAACAAAATTCTATTATTCTTTAAAGTGTCTTTACTAATAATATAATTATAACGAAGTATTGGGGGATTTTTTAAGAATAAAAAGATTTTGTATATAACCTATTTGTAAAGACTTCCAACTGCGTAAATGTCCTAGTAGATACAGTGGGGGGCTTTAGAGAGAGGGGTCGCAAGTTTAAGTCTTCTAGCGTTGGATTTTTCTGTTTCATATTTTAAAATAATTCATTTAAATCACCAATCTACAGGTAAATGACATGTTTAAAATAAGACCGAAAGAAGTTAAAGTATAAATTGTACTTTTCATTTAATCTTTAAAAATTTATCAGGAATTAGTTAATTATTTACCTAAAATCTTTAGGTTTGAATTACTACTAAATTTGCTTCTTTGCAACAAATTCAAGAATAAAGTTTATAAATATTTCAGAAGTTGTTTTTTTTCGTGTAGTTTTGCATGCGCAGAAGGTTGTTGTAAGCTTTACAGATGCGCAATAGGTTTCAAAATAATTTACACATGAGCAGTTAATAAAATCTTAAAACAGAATAGATTTTTAACAATTTAAACGTAAACGGAAACCAAAAAACATGTTTACAAAAAAATTAATATACTTTGCGTAGAACATATAATTTTGAAAAGTAAAATATACACTGAAAGACTTTGTAGATTAATATTTAATAAACTCGCAATCTAATTTTAATGAACTGATTACCATAATGGGGAAAAAGAGGTCATAGACAAAATATAATACTTTTTAAAAGTAAGTTAAACAATTGTTGATCTCTCTTTTGTCAAAATTTAATAGTCATGATAAGAAAAATTTGTTCATTTTGTATGAAAAAATTAGGTATAGAAAAAGTGATGGCCAAAAATATCATTTTCTATAATCATAAGAATGATATTTTCTTTGTATAGTGTTCAAAATTTAGTAGTGAGGCTATCAAAACACAACGCAGGCAAACAAGTTTTGCTTATGCATGAAACAATACACAAGTAAATCATCTCTTATACAGGCTTACTTTTCGCGGGCGAACATACAAATGTGTTAGACACACCGCCCGGCATATCGTGATTTCATTTAATTCACTTACTTTTATGTTGTTACAGTGTTGTTATAGTTTATAAAAATACTTAGGAAAGCGAATAAAACTTTGGTATGTAATAAATTTAGTTATTTGGTTTTGTATATGACAGTCTTTTTTATAGTAATCGATAACAAAATCGTTATCTTTGACGTGTATAGGTTATTTTCATGGAGCTGTAATTTCGAAAGTTTACAAAGACTACATACAGATTTAATATGTAGATTCTAAAATTTCGCTGTTTATTTCTTGCGTTCACACTTGCTTCAAAAAGATATTAATTGAATTACAAAATGCATAACGGTGAAGGTTCATCATGTTCACAAGAATCTTGAGAGGTAAGATTAGCCGAATAGTTCGTATATAAAGTTCAAATATCTTTGTTATTTTATTCTTGTTACTTTTATAATTGCGTGCATAAACATATACAAGATACTATTATTATCATAAAAATTTTGCAGGTTATGTTTGTTTATTATTTACAAAATTTTACGTACTAAGTCTGTTGCTATATAAGGATTAAAGTACTTGATTTCTTAAATATTTTATATCTCTTTTAACGTGGGAAATAACAGGACTTTCTGTCTGTCTAAATGTAATTGAATAAATAATCTTTTGTAGACAAATTTCTTAAGTTCTAAACTTTTATAAAGTAATATTTTTTGTGAATGAATTTAGTACCTGAAAATAAAATAACAATGATTTTGATACGGTTCGACTTCCGTTAAAACTAAAGGGTGATATTTAGAGATGGCAACCCCTCTAATATCCCCTTGGCTGGAGATGGCAACCCCTCCAGCCCCTAACTAGTATAGTGAGATGGCAACCCCTCACTATAGTTACGTGGTGGCAAGGGATTAGAAATAACTGAATGGAATATTATTTAATGAAAAATAATTTAATTTTACTAAAATTTACAATTATTCTGGGCCAAATAAGTCATTGAGTTTCCGGCGGCCTTTGCCTTTAAATTCTGAAGTCGTAAAAGTGGGCAAGCCCTTAGATTCAGTCCTCGGCGACGGGGTACCTCGTAGAGGGGATAAAAAGTCTACGGCACCGTTGATAACGGAGTCCAAGAGATCATGTATTCCCGCGTCCGTCAGGTATCGGATCCCGTTGAGGACATCCGACGAAGCGTCGGAAGGCGGATTCGGTCCTGGTGCGTGGAGGGTATTCTCCCAATAATTTTCAGGTGCCCGGGGACACTCGTAGATTGGAGTTTTATACCCGGGAGGTGTGCTAGGACAGCTGACAGGGGACAAATCAGACGTGGAAGTTGCGTCGTTGGATTGGGAATTAGCGTTTGTGGTTATTGTTGAACGGGGACAAGGAGCAACACGCGAGACATAGGAGAAATGTGGAGTGGTGATTCTAGTAGGGAACTTAGTAGAAGGTCGTCGGGATAAGACTACAGGACGGATAGCACGGCGACGAGGTACCTGGAAGTTAATCTCTCTTCTGGGAGGAGTATTTGGGGGTGAGGAGTCTTCGGGTTCAGAGACGGGAGATAAAGGAATAATATTCGGGAAATGGAATGGTAGGGATACTTGGTCAATGTAAGGAGGGGAGAGAGGGGCACCGAAGTGTACTGGTGGTTTCCCAACCTGAAGGGGTAGATGGCGGTACAAAAGGCGGTCCCGCCGTTCCTTCCTACGCGCCGCTGCCCGTTCTAAACGCTCAGCGTAAGCCGGGACCTGATGAATGACCGTCGAAAGTAATCTATAAGTCTCGAGCGGCCGGGTGGTCCCGTTCTTTGAAAAGGGGGGAGGCGTCGTTACCCCCGGACCCGCGGAGTTGATTACGGCGCGGGAATGATTTCGTGGCACGGAATCAAACCGCGGTGGTGCTGATGTTTGTAGTGTGGGCATCTGCCGGTTCGCACGATTGTCTGGATGTGCAGTCACAGGCCGAAGAGGAGTTCGTAGTGAAACTGGAGAGGCGATTAGTGACGGAATTTGCGACACACGTAATGGGCTCCTTTCGTTCTCGGTACTAACGTGGTGCGTCCGGTTATCTAACTTGGTCTGTAAGGCCGCGCCTTCTTCCGTGAAATAACCCAGGTGGGTCGCGGTCTGTTGATGGCGGCGGTGGCTCCTAGCCTACGAGCGTTTCGCAGATTTTGTTTTTCCCTGTGAAAAACAAAGATTTTAATTTTTTTTTTTTGGTGCTTTGTGGAATGGGATGGGGCAAAGGCAGTGGTGGTTCGGGACTCGAAGCGACCAGATGGCAACCCCTGGCGATTCGCGGGCCTCCGTGTAATATTAAAGAAGGCAACCCCTTTAATATCACACCAGGATGGAGATGGCAACCCTTCCAGGACCTGTACGGAGCGACGAGATGGCAACCCCTCGTCAGGTAGGGAGTATCGGAGATGGCAACCCCTCCGATAATTTTGGATAGCGAGATGGCAACCCCTCGCTAACCAGGGAGCAAATAGGATATTAGAGATGGCAACCCCTCTAATATCTTACTATACTGGAGATGGCAACCCCTCCAGGTCTTAACCTAATATAGTGAGATGGCAACCCCTCACTATAGTGAATTAAAGGTAGGGAAATCAATTTACCATGAGTATAGCGGTATATACGTCTTTATTTAAAACCTAGAGCAGGGCGGCGACCGACCCTGGGAGCTGACTGAAGGAGGCAACCAACCTTAAGCGAGCTCTAGGAAGAACTGAAGATTTCCTTCGAAGGGCCGACTTTTATAGGCGAGAGAGCCTCGCCAGAGCGAACCTGGAGTATGGGGGTACAAAGTTCGGTGGAAGGAGGAAAGTTGCGTGGCTTGATGCGCGCACGGTCCTCGCGTTCAGCGAGAGCCACGAGTGGCAGTAGAACAAGACGTTTTCTGAATCAGTCAGACTTCGCGGAGTCTGACTGTGAACGCTAGTGGATAAATCCGCCACGTCTTTCCCTCTCCACGTACTCTTTGGACTTATACTCCAAGCCCGCTAAATTAAGTTTTGATTACAAAATTATACCCTGAAGAGATCTTCTACAAAATTAGCTTAATTATAAAATATTATATTAATACTTAATCTATTAAGTTGACAGATGTGAGCAAGGTTAATACAAACTACTATTTTGCACTAGTGTGCGTAACAAATTCCCCCCCTTTTGAATAGCCTTGCTTACACTTGTGATTACTATCTAGAACCCTGAAAAGTTAGTATAAATTAAATTAATTAAAGAAACTGACCATTATGATGAAAAGAGGTAATGTTTGGTTATGTCGAACAGATCCAAACAACGACTTTGGCGTCTGGGACTACTCACAAGAGAACACAGCAACACTTTACTTTGTTCTTAAAGGTTGGTCTTGACACGAAAGTCGTGGTTGTATTTTATTTCACTCTTGACTGCACAAGGGAGCACCGTATTTTTGTGTTGAAAGTAAAAAAAATCGTGATCTGGCTTCAATAAATTGATGTGCACACGCGTCAGCTGGTTAGCTCGGACTCGGAGTGTGAAAACTGAGAGAGTCAACCAACATGTTAAAGAGAACGCTACCGAGGCGTCATCTGGTGCAGGAAAGAGTGAACTAATTTTACAATTGTTTTCGACAGAACATTAACACGAAACCATTTCGTCGATATATTCAAATTTATTAATTAAAGGTAAAATAATTGTGATATTTGTTATGGTAATAGCTATATATTACGAAATGACCGTAGTCAAAAACGTATTGACGTAACAGGGGTAAATTATACTATGAACGTAAATAATAGAAATTAAACTGAAAAAAATGAATTACTATCGTAAAAGAATCCGAATTTAAGCCAAGAAAAGAAAACGAAAACAAACTCTGACTTGGTTACCGCACTTACACAGTGAAGGTAACGTCGCAAAATAGTCTTACCTGAAGATGGATTTGTTAATGTCTA
Source organism: Ganaspis brasiliensis (assembly GCA_037103525.1). NCBI lineage: Eukaryota > Metazoa > Arthropoda > Insecta > Hymenoptera > Figitidae > Ganaspis > Ganaspis brasiliensis. The sequence continues at coordinate 401,888 of JAZKLR010000533.1, read as the reverse complement.
CACTAATCGGTGGCTAGTTGTTTAAACAACGGCTATGGAAAATTTTATAAAACTACGAATTAAAATAAACCTTAGTTGTTTCCCCGCTGGAAAACGTATTTACGGGCATCCCGATAACAAATGTTCGGATGATTACGTAAGTTATAACGCCCCCTGGCGTTATATTCTTCATCTGCATCTTCCTCTGTTGACTCCGGTAGGTAGTGAGCTTCATGCATGGTAGGTGCATCTCCATGATGAAGAGTACGCGCAGACACTTCTGCGCAAGGCAAGAGGGTGGAGTGAGAGAGAAAGTGAGATGTAGCCGTCTCTCTCGGTTTTAAGGCGCATGGAACGGTAGGTGCGTTTCCATGTTGATGGACTTGCGTAGACACTTCTGCGCAAGGTAAGATCTCAGAGTGAGAGAGAGATATAACCGTCTCATTCTGATTGGTGGGGTGCGCTTGTGCAGCGACACCGAATGATGTACATGGAGTGATATGTGCGTCTCCATGAGAAAGGTTCTGCGCAGACACTTCTGCGCATGGCGAGATGGCGGAGTGAGAGGGAGCTGTAACAGCCTCTCTCTGATTTGAGGTGCATGGAACGGTAGGTGCGTTTCCATGTTGATGGACTTGCGTAGACACTTCTGCGCAAGGTAAGATCTCAGAGTGAGAGAAAGATATAACCGTCTCATTCTGATTGGTGGGGTGCGCTTGTGCAGCGACACCGAATGATGTACATGGAGTGATATGTGCGTCTCCATGAGAAAGGTTCTGCGCAGACACTTCTGCGCATGGCAAGATGGCGGAGTGAGAGGGAGCTGTAACAGCCTCTCTCTGATTTGAGGTGCATGGAACGGTAGGTGCGTTTCCATGTTGATGGACTTGCGTAGACACTTCTGCGCAAGGTAAGATCTCAGAGTGAGAGAGAGATATAACCGTCTCATTCTGATTGGTGGGGTGCGCTTGTGCAGCGACACCGAATGATGTACATGGAGTGATATGTGCGTCTCCATGAGAAAGGTTCTGCGCAGACACTTCTGCGCATGGCAAGATGGCGGAGTGAGAGCGAGCTGTAACAGCCTCTCTCTGATTTGAGGTGCATGGAACGGTAGGTGCGTTTCCATGTTGATGGACTTGCGTAGACACTTCTGCGCAAGGTAAGATCTCAGAGTGAGAGAGAGATATAACCGTCTCATTCTGATTGGTGGGGTGCGCTTGTGCATCGACACCGAATGATGTACATGGAGCGATATGTGCATCTCCATGAGAAAGGTTCTGCGCAGACACTTCTGCGCATGGCAAGTTGGCGGAATACTGAGGCACGATGTGACGTATCTCTTCCGCATTTTGGATGGTTTGGGGAATATTTGCGTGACGTAATTCCCTGCTGTGGATCTTGTACTGATGTCCATTTTTCAGTATCCAATAAACTTCTCCTGAAATATTTTCTAACACTGTGTGAGGGCCAGTCCGTTTTGGGGCTAGTCTTACGTTGTAATTTTCGGCTTTGTTAGATAATTTATGGTTAATTGCGTAAACCAAATCGCCAGGGCGAAACTGTGGTTGGACATTTTCATGATGTCGTGAGTATTTCGCTTGGTACCTAACTTGGTTCTGGCGGGCTTGGTCTTGTAATACCTGCAAATGTTGCGGTAATTCCGTAACCATATGAGGTAATCTCCATTCTCCTGGGCGTAGCAACTCTTTACTGAGCATAAGATGACTAGGAGTGAAACCTGTAGCAGCGTTCTTTCGGCTTCTAAGATTAAACAAAATCTCAGCGATCTGTAAATCCCAGACCTTCTGGTTTTTCCCGTAAAGTTAAAGGCAAAAACCTTTCTTGATGTCTTGGTTCTTACGCTCCGTAGGATTAGCTCGTGGATGGTAATTAGGTGTTGTCCACAATTCACATCCCCATCTTTGACCTACTTCTAACCATAGGTTACTGTCAAATTGAGGACCATTATCACTTAAAAGTCGCCGTGGATAGTCCCAGCGAGAGAAAACTTCGTTGCCTAAATGTTTTATGATGTTCAAAGCATTCGAATTACGCAATGGGAAGGCTTCTACCCACCGGGTGAATAAATCCGTGATCACTAGTACGAATTTATTACCGAGATTGGTGGTGGGGTAAGGTCCCATTAAATAGAGTGATACGGTATCCCATACGGAAGTTACGGTATGTGGACGCAAGTTATCCTTCCTTACGTTGTGTAGTGGTTTACAGCATTGACATAAGTGGCACTGTGATACGTATGTTCGTATGTCCCGGTTCATTCCTGTCCAGATGAATCGGGTTTGTATAGAACGTTGCGTTTCTTCAACACCCGGATGACCGGCTAGTGGAGTGTCGTGGTATTCCCAGATGACGCGGTTTTGCATGGAGGGCGGAACTAGGAAGAGCCATCGAGAATTATCTGATGATCGTCTCCAAAACCCATGGTCATCCCAGAGATGGGAAGCGACGAATTTTTCTTCTTCAGGCGAGCGACGATCTTGGTTACGTAACTCCAACCAGCGGCGAGCTTGTTCATCAAGATTTACATTTTCTTGTTGTGCCAAACTGATCTCTTCAAATAACTCCGATAACGGGGCCGTTTCTGTTACATGTATTACGGGTTCTTGAGGGTCTTCCGTAACATTTGTGTATACGGGTAGAAACATCCGTTCCATCTCCGGTTCCCCAGGGGAGGGCGAGTTGGGGTCTGGAAATCGTGACAATGCGTCTGGAAGCTGGTTATCTTTACCTGGCACGTGCTTTAGAGTGAAATTAAATTCACTTAATAACAGGAACCAACGTTTCAATTTAGCGCGTGTGTCTTGGTGATCTTTGAGCCAGAGAAGAACGGAGCTGTCGGTCCTCAGGGTGAAGTGCCTGTCTTCTAGGTAAGGGCGGTAATGTTTTGTTGCCCAAATGATCGCCAGACATTCTAAATACTTCTTTAATATTGTCCAGGGCGACCTGTGCTTCTTTTGTCCACTTATATGGTTTTTTGGGAGAGATTAAATCAGTCATTGGTGCAACTATGGATGAAAAATGTGGGACATACTCATTCAACCAATTGAGAGTACCAATGAGTGACTGCAGAGCTTTTCGAGTGGTAGGGGATTCAGCTACCAAAATGGCATTTAGGTGCCGTGACTGTGGAGAATTGGGTTCTCCACTTATTTCGTGACCCAGGTATGGGAGTTTAGTTTCACCAAATTTACATTTGGCAGGGGTACAAGTAAGTCCGTAAAATTCTAACCTCTCGAAAATTAGAGCGAGATGATATAAGTGTTCTACCCAATTCTTTGAGTATATTATAAGGTCGTCCAAGTATGAAATTACGAATTTTGCCCAAAAATCGGACAAAGTACCCCGCATAAAATTCTGAAACGTGCCAGGGGCGTTTTTTAACCCAAAGGGCATCACCCGAAATTGAAATTGTCCTCCACTAGGGGTCTTGAAGGCGGTAAATTTCCGAGCTTCAGGAGCTAAGGGTATCTGCCAGTAACCACTCTTGAAATCTATTGTAGAAAAAACCTTTGCTTGTCCAAGGTCTTTGATAATTTCATGGATTCTGGGTAGAGATTGAGGGGTGTCAACGGTAATTTCGTTGAGTCGTCGGTAATTTACACAAAATCGGTAATCACCATCTTTTTTACCGACTACGACGATGGCAGAGCTGAAGGATGAAGCGGCCGGTTCGATAACTCCGTTCGCCAACATGTCTCGAACTTGTGTGTCTATCCAAGCACGTTTTTCTTCAGAGTATCTTCGGGGAGGTTCTCTAAAGGAGTGATTGTTGCAGAGATGAATTTCGTGTTGTACAGCTGCGGTGGTCTGACGTAATTGTTGACTCTGGTAGAAAATGTTACCATGTCGCTGCATTAATTGTAAAAATTCTGTGGAGAGAGTTGTGGGGAAGTTATGCTCAATTTGAGGCAGTATGATCTCTGCTTGTTTATACTTAGCCGAAGGGTTAAGATGAATCTTCTCTCTGTTAGTATCTCCTAAGTAAATACAATCTCCTCGATGCTCGTGGATGACATTATGTGCCCACAACCAAGGACGACCAAGTATGACGTCACCTGCGAGGTTGGGACTAACGTAAAAATCTCCGGGGTAGCGTTTGTTAAGAATTTCGGAAGAGAGGACAATTTTTCCTATGAGTCGTAGAGTGGCACCTACGGCGGCTAAAGCGGCATGCGGGGGACTAGGTTTGAGAGAATGTAGTTGGGCGGGTGTGAGAAGTGCCGCATTTATAATATTATCGGATGAACAAGAATCCAATAATGCTAAGACTTCCGTATTTCCGATCCGAATACGTAACCTAGTTAGCCGCATTGACGCCATATTGGTTAATTTGATTGTTGGTTGTTTAAGGTTGTTGTCCCGGCGGCAGTTCCATTTACTGCCGCACTCCGCCAGTTTTCCGTGGCCGTGTTAACTTGATTCGGGAGGAATCGAGACTTGAATACTGGGCAGTCCCGGTGGAAGTGTTTTTCCGGGCAATAATGGCAAAAGGGGAGGGGTCTCGAAATGGTTTTTCCACTATCGTTAACTGGTGCTGCTGGTTTTGAATTCTTCGTTTCTTCTTTCTTGATCTCCTCCTTTGGAACTTCGTCGACTTCATCTAATTCTGCGGCTACTGCACGGTCAAATAACTCATCGTACGTCTGCGGCGAGGATGCGCGAATGGCTCTCCTTATTGATGAGCGGAGACATTCTAACAGGATGGCGACGATTTCTTCTTTCTGTGAGTCGGGACGCAAACGTAAAGCTAACAAGTATTTCTGCTGAAGAAATATGGCTGTTCCTTCCTTTTCGGTTTGCTTCCTTGAATATAGTTGAGCCTGTAATCGCATTAGTGTCGCAACACTAGCATATTTTTTAAGGAGCACCTCTTTAAATTTGTCCCAGGGTAGGGACAGGGGTTTGTAAATTTCGAACCATTTTAAGGCTGGTTCTAAGAATACTTTACCCGCTAAAAGTGTCCATTGTGAAACTTCTGTAGAAGTGTGTGTGAAATGGCGTTCGCAATCACGGATAAAATTATTTGGATCTTCATGATCCAAACCTGCAAAAGTAGGTAATACCGGTTGTGGTGCCCGAAATGCGCGTATTAAGGTTAACCAATCCATGGGCATCATCATTGGATTAATTACTGGTGAATCCTGTCGTTGGCCCTCCTGGGCGTTAAGTGGTGGAGTATTCAGCGGTGGTGGAGGGGGAACATTAGGGATTCTGATGTTTGGACGTTCAGTACTGGGCCCTGCTTGTTGAAAATCCTGAGCCGGAATTCGGTTTGATCGAAGTCTCGAGGATGGTACTTCGTTCATTCTCTCGGGCACAGATCTGCTTCTATTTGTATTTGTACATGCGTTGTACGGAGGTGGAGGTTGTTCGTTAAGCGCCACCGGGTTTTGAAGTTCAACCGCGGAAACTTGTCTGGTGCGTGGCCTACCTCGGCGACGAGTAGGCGAGTTTGGTGGTGAATGAATCATTTTTAAATCTGTCGCGGGTTCGCAGCAATAGATTTTAAAAGTTTTGCCGAGCCCCACGTTCGGGCCGCCAATTGATACGGTTCTACTTCCGTTAAAACTAAAGGGGGATATTTAGAGATGGCAACCCCTCTAATATCCCCTTGGCTGCAGATGGCAACCCCTCCAGCCCCTAACTAGTATAGTGAGATGGCAACCCCTCACTATAGTTACGTGGTGGCGAGGGATTAGAAATAACTGAATGGAATATTATTTAATGAAAAATAATTTTATTTTACTAAAATTTACAATTATTCTGGGCCAAATAAGTCATTGAGTTTCCGGCGGACTTTGCCTTTAAATTCTGAAGTCGTAGAAGGGAGCAAGCCCTTGGATTCAGTCCTCGGCGACGGGGTACCTCGTAGAGGGGATAAAAAGTCTACGGCACTGTTGATAACGGAGTCCAAGAGATCATGTATTCCCGCGTCCGTCAGGTATCGGATCCCGTTGAGGACATCCGACGAAGCGTCGGAAGGCGGATTCGGTCCTGGTGCGTGGAGGGTATTCTCCCAATAATTTTCAGGTGCCCGGGGACACTCGTAGATTGGAGTTTTATACCCGGGAGGAGTGCTAGGACAGCTGACAGGGGACAAATCAGACGTGGATGTTGCGGCGTTGGATTAGGTATTAGCGTTTGTGGTTATTGTTGAACGGGGACAAGGAGCAACACGCAAGACATAGGAGAAATGTGGAGTGGTGATTATAGTAGGGAACTTAGTAGAAGGTCGTCGGGATAAGACTACAGGACGGATAGCACGTCGACGAGGTACCTGGAAGTTAATCTCTCTTCTGGGAGGAGTATTGGGGGTGAGGAGTTTTCGGGTTCAGAGACGGGAGATAAAGGAATAATATTCGGGAAATGGAATGGTAGGGATACTTGGTCAATGTGAGGAGGGGAGAGAGGGGCACCGACGTGTACTGGTGGTTTCCCAACCTGAAGGGGTAGATGGCGGTACAAAAGGCGGTCCCGCCGTTCCTTCCTACGCGCCGCTGCCCGTTCTAAACGCTCAGCGTAAGCCGGGACCTGATGAATGACCGTCGAAAGTAATCTATAAGTCTCGAGCGGCCGGGTGGTCCCGTTCTTTGGAAAGGGGGGAGGCGTCGTTACCCCCGGACCCGCGGAGTTGATTACGGCGCGGGAATGATTTCGTGGCACGGAATCAAACCGCGGTGGTGCTGATGTTTGTAGTGTGGGAATCTGCCGGCTCGCACGATTGTCTGGATGTGCAGTCACAGGCCGGAGAGGAGTTCGTAGTGAAACTGGAGAGGCGATTATTGACGGAATTTGCGACACACGTAATGGGCTCCTTTCGTTCTCGGTACTAACGTGGTGCGTCCGGTTATCTAACTTGGTCTGTAAGGCCGCGCCTTCTTCCGTGAAATAACTCGGGTGGGTCGCGGTCTGTTGATGGCGGCGGTGGCTCCTAGCCCACGAGCGTTTCGCAGATTTTGTTTTTCCCTGTGAAAAACAAAGATTTTAATTTCTTTTTTTGGTACTTTGTGGAATGGGATGGGGCAAAGACAGTGGTGGTTCGGGACTCGAAGCGATCAGATGGCAACCCCTGGCGATTCGCGGGCCTCCGTGTAATATTAAAGATGGCAACCCCTTTAATATCACACCAGGATGGAGATGGCAACCCCTCCAGGACCTGTACGGAGCGACGAGATAGCAACCCCTCGTCGGGTAGGGAGTATCGGAGATGGCAATCCCTCCGATAATTTTGGATAGCGGTATATACGTCTTTATTTAAAACCTAGAGCAGGGCGGCGACCGACCCTGGGAGCTGATTGAAGGAGGCAACCAACCTTAAGCGAGCTCTATGAAGAACTGAAGATTTCCTTCGAAGGGCCGACTTTTATAGGCGAGAGAGCCTCGCCAGAGCGAACCTGGAGTATGGGGGTACAAAGTTCGGTGGAAGGAGGAAAGTTGCGTGGCTGGATGCGCGCACGGTCCTCGCGTTCAGCGAGAGCCACGAGTGGCAGTAGAACAAGACGTCTTCTGAATCAGTCAGACTTCGCGGAGTCTGACTGTGAACGCCAGTGGATAAATCCGCCACGTCTTTCCCTCTCCACGTACTCTTTGGACTTATACTCCAAGCCCGCTAAATTAAGTTTTGATTACAAAATTATGCCCTGAAGAGATCTTCTACAAAATTAGCTTAATTATAAAATATTATATTAATACTTAATCTATTAAGTTGACAGATGTGAGCAAGGTTAATACAAACTACTATTTTGCACTAGTGTGCGTAACAATTTAATGAAAGATAACATTCAACAAAATATTTCATTTTAAAGTCAAAAATGTAAAATTAATTTACAAAATGATGGATCTATAATAAAAAAATTTTACAACCTACATTCTTTTTTCATAACAATAAAAAAGTCTATAAAATAGAAATTCATTTTAACAATGTTTATAATATGATTCATTTTTAGGACCTACCTTCCATAGACCCAAACAATGTGCAGTTAAGAAAAAAAATTTACTCTAATGGAGCTTTAATAGAACCACAAATATTAGGTGATTCTTTACAATCTATAAATTTGAAAAATGCATTGGATGACATAGAAAATACCGCAACAGAACACTCAGGAGACCATTTAGCTGAAGAATATTTTCAGGAAGGCAACAAATCCCTTGCAGACGTAAGTGTTAATAATCGTCAAAATTTAATTTGTATTTCGTATAGTTTAAAGCAATTTATAAAAAATGTTATTCTTAATATATTGGCCTAGTAATATAATCTCCTAAATGTTTTAGAATTTATTGACGTTGTTACAATCTCATGGTGAAGGAAAAGTGATTATTACCCAATATAATATAACTGGAAGTTTAAATAAGAATTCTCGCAATGCCTTGACGAGATTAATTATTCGACAAATAAAAGAAGACATACTTAAAGATGCTCCAGTAGGAACCCAATTGGATAAGTTTCAGTGAGTTAACTATTAATAAAATTATTTGAAGAGCTTGTGCAATTTGATATTTACATGATTTCTTTTAAAAGTGAGGTGATATAAAATCTTCTAAAATTCAGATCATGAAAAAATTACAAAATTATGTTTTTTAAATTTTGTACATTCTCATTGGAGAATATTTTTTATAACAAAAGTTCTCCCATCTTCATAGTAATCTTAAAAAATTTTAATTAATATCATTTTTTGTTGAAGTGCCAGCTTGAGTTTAAGCCAAGAAAATTTAAAAAACTTTGAATTAATTATTTAATTACTTAATTTTAAAAAAATATGTCTAAAAATGTAGAGGCGTGTTTTCCCTAGAAATTAGTCAAAATAGTGTTTTTTACCTAAAAAGAATACTTAAAGAATATTTATTCATATTTCTATTTTGATATTATTAATATAATTTATTCATATTTTTTTTAATTTTACAAAATTTAATTTTAAAAAGTTTAATTTTAAAAAGTTTAATTATTATTTTTTTTAATTTAATCTGATTTGTCAACTTAATTTAATCTATTTATTTTTGTAATCAACTTTATTAAATTTAATACAATTTAATCCATTAATGTTATTTGTTTGTTTTACATAAATCTGTTGATTTAATTTAATTTAATCAGTTTATTTAATTTTACTTTTGTTTAATCAATGTAATTTAATTTGAACGATAAATTTTTAATAAATTTCTTTTTATTTAAACATTTTTTACAATCATTTAAATCAAAATTCTATTTTAGTTGATATAAGTAGAATCTATAAATTTATAATTACATATAAATAAAAAATTTTTATTATTTCACCTAAAACTTTCATTGCTCTGGCCAACGCAATTAGTACCGTATTTCCTGGAGAAGTGGCCAGCGTCTACTATTCTCCGTACAAAGACAAAAAGCCTGTGTCAGAAAGTCTTTGGTCTAATTACAGCTATGTAAAAGATGATTTAAGAAAAAAATTTATTTTTGCTCCTTCATCAAGTAGTATAAAAAAATCTATCAATATACCTCAAATAACGAATACAGGTTCTGAAGGTAAATAACAATCTGATAATTTATATTATAATGCATCGGAGGAATTTAGTACTATTATGACAATAAATACATTTTTATTTCTAGAAGAAATAGAAGAAGCTCTTTTAAAGCTCGAATCGTCATTAGAAAAAGATACTTTATTTTCTGACTGGAAAATCACATATAATGCTAGAAAAATTTTTCTTACTGTAGACAAAATTTCTATTGATGCTTATATTACCAAATTTCCATGCCTAAAAGTTTCAGATGCTCTAAACTTGGTAAGTTTATGAAAATTGCAAACTTACTTACAAATGATTAGAGTAATAAATATCTGTTTTAAAAATTTTCTATCTCCAAGTAGAAACATTTTTAAATATTTATTTTTTATTTTTGTTTCAGTATGAGATCGACTTTGACATATTACATCCGAATAAAAAAGATTTGTTAACTACTCGTTGGCTAATAGTAAAAAAAATTTTAATTACTCAAATTGAAGCTATTGATAAGAAGAAAAGGAAAGATATCGATGTCTCGACTTTAATTACACTATTGCCAACTTTAAAATGTGGTAAAAAAAATATATATATAATATTAGTTGATCGAATGAAAGGCATGTGATGTAAATAGCGTAAATGATACAGGACAATTTTGTCGCGGTCTTAAAATACTAAAAATTTTATCATGAAACTTTGTAGAATGATTTAAAATATTATTTATCTAATCTATTTCGTTCAAATTTATTTTGAATACATGTTGAGGTTTTAAAATACATTACATAGTTAAAATTTTAATTTTATATAATTGAATTAAATAAAATTTTCTTTCAGCCGAATTCTTACTTCAAAGTTTAAGGGAATCAAATTTTTTAATTTTAGAAAATTTATTTGACCAAATTTTCATACATATACGAATTCATATTTGTTCGAATAGATATTTAGTAGAATTATAATTATCAAAAAATTGTAACTGGTTAATTTTAAAAAACATTCCAAATTTTTTTTTCTATTTAAAACATTTGCAATTTTACACAGTAGATGTACAATAAGGATTCTACTGAATCAAAATTTGGTAAAATTCAAATCCTTCTAAATAAAAAATAGGTTAAAAAGAAATCCTGTTAAATGTGAATTCGTCAATTTAAGTAAAAATTCTGATTTATTAATATTCGCTTAAAAATCAATGTAAAAATATACAAAATGAAAATTTTAAATAATAAATTCGAGAGGACGCTTTAAATAATTTTACAAATCTTTATAAAAAAATATTAATTACTTTATCAGTATCCCTAGAGAAAAAATATATTTGTCTCAGAACCAAATAAATATTTATTTGTATCCAATAAATTTGTATTTACACCAAATACAATTTTCATTTAAAATAAAATAAAACGATTAGAAGGCTCTGAGATAAAGATCAATTTATTTGGCATAAATAAATTTTTATTGTGACAAATATATAATTTCTCTGATTGTAATATTCGCCTACAAATTTCGCCTACACTTAATTTTTCATTAATTGTCCTTAAAAAGTTTGTTACTAATATTTTTAAATGATAGAATTTTTCGATTTTAGGAAATCAAGATGCTGTAACTTTATATCTTCTTCACTTACTCATTGGTGTCGACCGTACTCAGAAACGAAAAAAGGGTAAACCAATTAAACCCACAATTACTTTGGTAGAAAGTCGAGACACTTTCTTGTTTAGAGTAGAGGTAGGTAGTTACTAAATTTTTTACCTTACTAATTTCGACGCCCCCCGTTGATAACATGTTTATTAAAAAGCCAATGAAATAAAATGTTAATTTAAAAAACAGTCGAAAATCATTTTTATTAATAATTTTGTAAGATATGATTTGTATTCAATTGTTTGTTTAATTAAATGTCTGTTGAAGTTGTGTGCCATAGAATGTTAATTGGGCCAAACGTACACTATAATGTTTATTTAATCAAATATATGCAATAACATTCTATTTCAATCTTCAATACTATATAATAAAGTTAATACAAGGCTATATTCGTAAAAGAGGTATTCTTTTTTAATCTTATACCTAAAAAGTACAATTCCGCTCAAATTTTTTATATTGTTCTAATTAATAATATGTTTTTAGTTAAAAATATTAAAACCTGAATTAATAATTAAATATAATTTGAAATGATTAATTAAAAATATTGAAATTAAAAAGTTGAATTTATCTACTGAAATTTCTTTTTTTTTAAACTTTGTCATTTCATTAAAATATATTACCTGTATATTTTAAAGTTCATAAGTTGAATATTAAAAAATATCATAATAGCTACTAATTCTACAATTTTTAATATTTCTAAAATTATGTTCTAAATAAGATGTTTAGAGTTCTTTTTGATAATTTTATTTTGAATTGAAAAATAATCATACACTGATTGTATGATAAAATTTATGTGTTTTTTTGTGTTTTTAAATAAATAATATATTTTTTACAGTTTATACAGTTTGGAATCTTTTTAAGCTTTCATATCTTTGTTTCAATAATAATAATAATAATAACAATAATAATAATAATAATAAAAATGTATGTTAATATTATTTGCTTACCTGTATAGTTTAATGTTCGTGAGTTACTCCAAAATTCTAGGAATTGAATTTATAATTCTAATTATAATATAATTATAATATAATATAAGAAATCTAGCTTCTTGGGTTATTAAGACATTAACTCTTTACTCTTAAAATTTTCAGTTAAGACCACTTGTATTTTTCATAGAATAAGCAGGAAATATTTTTGGTTGATAATGAAATGTTTTAAGTTCTATGATTAACTACGCTTTTAGTAATATTTGTTTTACAATATTATCTACAATATTTTGACATATCTTTTAATATTTTTTCTTTTTCTACTCCTATGTATGTAAATTAATGTATTATTAAAATAATGTGATTAAACTTTTTTTCCTTCGTATTTTGGATATATTAAATTCACCATTTGAAGTTATTTATCTTATAGTAGTAGATTCAAGAAAAGATCAAAATTGTTAATTCTGCATCTGTAGTTGAATTTTACTGATTTTATTAAGACTAAAATTGACTACATCTAAAAAGTGTTATTTGTTACTAATTTTTTTTACAGATTTTTGATGTTTTAAACTAAAAATCAAAAATTAAAATCTTTACCTATAAAATAATCTCAAAAAATAAATCAAAGCATTGAAAATCTGTCAAATTTTACATTATTCTTTCAGGAATTTATTTAAGCGTGTAAAATTCGTCGTAATCATTGTGATATTATCTAGTCCATTACGAAGAATCTTATTGATTGTTCTGTACAAATTTAAATAAAATTAAGTTTAAAATATGTTTATATATATATTTCAAACACACCAGTTAAAAGAAATGATCAAGACTTCGTTTTAACATAATTTTGAACGCCGGCGGTTCAATTGCACTATTTAGTAGCTTTGAAGACAATTTTTATTATTTAACTCACGAACTTTACACTATACAGGTAAGCAAATAATATTATCTTACATTTTTATTATTAATATTATTATTGAAACAAAGATATGAAAACTTTAAAAGATTCCAAACTGTATAAACTGTAAAAAATATATTATTTATTTAAAAACACAAAAAAACACATAAATTTTATCATACAATCAGTGTATGATTACTTTTCAACTCAAAATAAAATTATCAAATAGAACTCTAAACTTCTTATTTAGAACATAATTATAGAAATATTATAAATTGTACAATTAGTAGCTATTATGATAATTTTTAATATTTTATGCAACTCAGGCGTTTTATGGTCACTTTACCTACCTATACAGGCGCATCCTAAGTTCTTCCTTATAGCCCAGCGGTCAATAAAGTGCCCATTATTACTCTAGGGCAATAATGGATACTTTATGGACCGCTCGCAGGTCAATAATGTATCCATTATTACCCTAGGGCAATAATGGATACATTATTGACCTGCTCGCGGGTCAATAAAGGACCCATTATTACCCTAGGGCAATAATGGTTACTTTATTGACCTGCTGGGCTATATGGAAAAACTTAGCATGCACCGGCATAGGTAGCGTTGAGTGACCATAATACGCCTTTGTTGCATAAAGAATCGTATGTATCATGTGTCATAGGTGCGTCTTTCGTCTCGTTGGAAATATCTGCGCTCGACTATAAAGACGCACTTATGACGCTTGGTGCATAATATACTATAACTCATGAACTTTAAAATATACAGGTAAGCAAAAAGTGTGAACTAACATTTTTATTATTATTATTATTATTTTTATCATTATTATTGTTATTATTATACGACACATAATAATTTTTTATTTCAAATTTATTAAAATATATTACAATTTAGATAAAATTCACTTTGAATACAATTTTTTAATGGAAAAAATAATAAATTTCTTAAAGAAGAATATGATTAACTTTTAAAAAATAATATTAAATTTTAATGAAATGACAAAGTTTAAAAAAAAAAGAAATTTCAGTAGATAAATTCAACTTTTTAATTTCAATATTTTTAATTAATCATTTCAAATTATATTTAATTATTAATTCAGGTTTTAATATTTTTAACTAAAAACATATTATTAATTAAAACAATATAAAAAATTTGAGCGGAATTGTACTTTTTAGGTATAAGATTAAAAAAGAATACCTCTTTTACGAATATAGCCTTGTATTAACTTTATTATATAGTATTGAAGATTGAAATAGAATGTTATTGCATATATTTGATTAAATAAACATTATAGTGTACGTTTGGCCCAATTAACATTCTATGACACACAACTTCAACAGACATTTAATTAAACAAACAATTGAATACAAATCATATCTTACAAAATTATTAATAAAAATGATTTTCGACTGTTTTTTAAATTAACATTTTATTTCATTGGCTTTTTAATAAACATGTTATCAACGGGAGGCATCGATTTGTAAATAATTAAACGTTCTTTTTTTCAGAAAAGTGAAGATTTACACTCCGAAATAAGCAAACTAAAGTCGACACTGTTGATTGTTGGACCATTGATTCAACCGGACGAATTTTTTATCATTGTTAACGAAGAGAAATATAAGGTCGATACATGTTAAAAAGCTTTGGATACAGCCTTTAAAATTTTTTTCGCATTAGATTGTGAGTATCCAAAAGCTTGTTCACAATTATGGCAATTTATTCAAATGGCAATATATGATATTGAAGTTGTCGGTCAAACTGTAATTAAATCTGTCAAAGAACTGATCGGCTTAACCACTCTCAATCTCTTCTACAAGCTGAAGCAGCTGCTTCTGAACTTGAAATAGGACTTCAAGTTTAATCATTTATTTAATATTTGATTATTTTAAAACACAAATTTTAATTACGATGATTTCTTGTTATGAATGCGGTGAGAGCTTTGAAGTTCCGTCCACGTATATGAGACATATAAAGGTTACGCATTATTAGCTAAATACTTTTTACTGCTCTTTACCAAATTGTGGAAAGGTATTTTCCATCTTAGAATCATTTTTAAGACATGTGCGCGATAAGCACAAATTTCAGGAATCAGAAGTTACAAAAAATCCAAGTTTTGTGCCTTTAACTTTATTTATTCCTGAGCCTAATCCTCATTTGGAAAATGATCTAAAAATGACAGTCACTTCCGATAATATAAGTTATTTTCAAGATTCAAGTGACAGTGAGTCTGACGAGGTAGACATTTGTTGGAGAAAAGAATTTGTCAACATAATCGATATAACAGACGATTCAGCGGCAAACAAAATTAATGATACAGCTCTACATTTTGCAGGAAAATTATACCAGTTTAATGATGTGCCAAGAGCTAGAGTCCATAATATTTTAAGCGATGCCTCAGAAATGTTCAATTCCTCATTGGAATCCTTTAGAGATCAACTATATGATTGTTTTAAAAAACTTGGAGCTAATGAAAGTTATTTATCTGAAATAAACGAAGTTGTTAACAATTTTTCAAAACCTTTCCATAATTTAGAAACCGAAAAACAACGATTTGCTCAATTTTGTAAAAACAGTACATTGGTTTTTCCGGAGTCATATATAACACTGTGTTACAAAAAAACAGACACTAAAAAAACTTTCGATCGGACTTAGTCAGGGTTGTAGGTCATAAAAAACTATGAAGAATGGTGTATTTGATATTTCCGATACACCTCCAAAATCTCGTTTCAGGGACAAAAAACCGTTTTTAGGTAAGTTTCTGTATATAATTCCCCGTAACTTCGTCATTTTTTGTTCAATTTAAAATTTTATTTTTATTTTAAAGCTAAAAATGAGCTTTTTTAATGTACCTAAGAGATATTTCGATACATTTAAAATTAACGGTGATAGAGTTCAAAACTTATCAAAAATTTCCAATTTTTCACTAATTTGTCAACTTTGAGGACATTTTTCATGACTAATATAAATTAAAATTTTTTTGTGTGATAGTATATCGAAAGCATGTTAAAAGATGCTTCTAATGACCTATTGTTGAATAGAATTGGTAAAAAATTGACATAGTTATTACACTTTATGTTAAAAGTAATAATTTTAAGTTTAAAAATAAAAATCTTATTTTTCATAGTTTTCTTTCTAGAGGCTTTTTCTTTACTCTTTACTGATTCTACACATTTTCTGATGTATTTAACTACTTGCGTGAACCTTGCACTAAGCTGGTGTATAAGCGGATGAATCTTGGGGTGTAAGATTGGCTAAACTTTACCTGAAACTTACTTGCTAATTGGAACACCTCATTTTGAAACTTCATAAAAAAATTTTAATTAACATTTTTTTTTATTTAATAGCATAAGATGTCAAGAATATTTTTCACAAGTTTTAGTTTTACATTAGTTTGATTCAAACTCTAGGCGAGGGAGGGAGGGAGAGAGAGAGAGAGAGAGAAGGAGAATTTGGAATTTTCTCTTATTATATTCGACAGGAACAGAATGGTTTGAAATCGAAAAATATCGTGTATAATACTATAAATTTTGAAAACCTAATTTCATATTTCCAATCAATGACAGTACTAATTGATTGTTTATCATGGATAACAAAAATTCCTAAAAAATCCTGAAAAATCGTACTTTTTGAACTTCCAACTTTAATTGCATTTTTCTCAAAACTTCATTTTTGAAAACGGTGAATTTCTTGAAAACTAATGCACCGTTCTTCTTGAAATTTGGCAAACTTTTTGACAGTAGTATTGACTTATGCCTGAATAAACGGTTTATTTTTTTTAATTACAACCAATTTTAAAAAGATTTACATGGTCAAAGAGTGTGTAAAAACTGTACTTTTTGCATAAAACTCTGACAGAAATTTTCATTTCAAATTTTTTTAAAACCCTTAGCTTAGGCATTTAAGTTTAGTTTATGTGAACTCACTCACTAGCAGAAAATTTTCGGTTTCTTAATTTCAAATTAAGTTATATAAAATTATCATGTCTACCGCCAAAATATTTTTTTTTACCATAAATAAATAAAGGGACTCAGTAAATTAATTCGTTGATTACATAAAAAAAATTATTAAAAAAATGATTTTTTGGTCTATGAAACACAGGTAACCGCTTAATTAATTTAATTCGCGCAAAACATTTTTATAATCTGCATATGTTAATTAATATTTGCAACCGTTTTATTAAATTATAAAGAAAATATGTATTTTTATTCTGTTTTCTACGTCTTTTAAAATTACATAAAACAAACATTATTTTTTTTAGGAATTTTTGTTATCCATGATAAACAATCAATTGGTACTATGATTGATTGAAAATATGAAATTAGGTTTTCAAAATTTATAGTATTATACACGATATTTTTCGACTTCAAACCATTCTGTTCCTGTCGAATATAATAAGAGAAAATTCCAAATTCTCCTTCTCTCTCTCTCTCTCTCCCTCGCCTAGAGTTTTAATCAAATTAATGTAAAACTAAAACTTGTGAAAAATATTCTTGACATCTTATGCTATTAATTAAAAAAAAATGTTAATTAAAATTTTTTTATGAAGTTTCAAAATCAGGTGTTCCAATTAGCAAGTAAGTTTCAGGTAAAGTTTAGCCAATCTTACACCCCAAGATTCATCCGCTTATACACCAGCTTAGTGCAAGGTTCACGCAAGTAGTTAAATACATCAGAAAATGTGTAGAATCAGTAAAGAGTAAAGAAAAAGCCTCTAGAAAGAAAACTATGAAAAATAAGATTTTTATTTTTAAACTTAAAATTATTACTTTTAACATAAAGTGTAATAACTATGTCAATTTTTTACCAATTCTATTCAACAATAGGTCATTAGAAGCATCTTTTAACATGCTTTCGATATACTATCACACAAAAAAATTTTAATTTATATTAGTCATGAAAAATGTCCTCAAAGTTGACAAATTAGTGAAAAATTGGAAATTTTTGATAAGTTTTGAACTCTATCACCGTTAATTTTAAATGTATCGAAATATCTCTTAGGTACATTAAAAAAGCTCATTTTTAGCTTTAAAATAAAAATAAAATTTTAAATTGAACAAAAAATGACGAAGTTACGGGGAATTATATACAGAAACTTACCTAAAAACGGTTTTTTGTCCCTGAAACGAGATTTTGGAGGTGTATCGGAAATATCAAATACACCATTCTTCATAGTTTTTTATGACCTACAACCCTGACTAAGTCCGATCGAAAGTTTTTTTAGTGTCTGTTTTTTTGTAACACAGTGTAATTGGTGAAAGAATCGAGTACAAATCTACACCAACCGGCTCTTATACCAAAATGATTTCTGTAGTTGCCCAATTCATCCCGCTAAGGAAAGTTTTAAAAATATTTTTTAAATTGACGGAAATTTCGGAAAGATCTTTTCAATATATGGACTCCTTAAGCAGTTCTAATGAAACTATATTAAATATAACTCAAGCTCAACTTTGGAAGGAAAAATGCACCAAGAATAAGAATGACTTTGGATCGCGACGATTACCTTTAATTCTTTATTTTGATGACTACGAAACTAACAACCCCCTCGGTAGTCACAAAGGAATCGCAAAGTGTGGAGCTGTGTACATTATTTTGCCAAGTCTTCCTCCTGAATATCGTTCAAAAATCGAAAATATGTTTCTATTTGTTTTATTCAATACACTAGATCGAACAGTATTTAAAAATCCAATCATATTTAATAAAGTTTTAACTGAATTACAATTTCTTGAGAAAGAAGGAATCAATGTAAATGTTCCAAGTGGTTTTCAACAATTATTCTTCGACTTGATTTTAATTACTGGAATTCATATCATGGAAAATTCAGCAGTGGATATTATGCATGATTTTTTAGAAGGAACATGCAGATACGATGTTGCTCAAATATTAAAATATTACGTTTTTGTAGCAAAGAAGTTTACTTTAGAGCACTTGAACAAAAAGTTACAATCTCTTTATTATGGTGCAGATCCTAATGTCAATAAACCTCCAGAAATATTAGAGTCGCATTTAAAAAGTAACTATATACTGCTTTCAAGTTCAGAAATGTTAAATTTACTGTTGAATTTGAATTTATTGATTCGACTATCAATTCCTAAAAATGATGAACTCTGGCAACTTGTATTACTCATGCAGGAAATATTAAATATTCTTTTTATCCCACAGGCACAAACATGGCGCTTTTAGATGCCTGTAGGCAGGGTCTAAACGCATTCATTTGTTCGGCCGTGTGAAAATGGAGTCCATTTTTTCCCTAGGGAAAAAATGAACAGCTGATCCATGCATTTTTTCACCACAGGGCAAAAATGGCCGCCATTTTCATTCGGTCAAACAAATGAACGCATTTCGACCCTAACCTACAAGCATTCAAAAGCACCTCTTTTGTGCCTTTGGAATAAAAAGTATTGTAAGCAACATGGGTTTAAAGTCAGTCCAATTTGTTTACGCTGATGTATGTGTACGAGTGACAGTCGAGGGCGAAGCCCGAGACAAAACGAGTACAACAAAACAAAAACGAGTACAACATACAAGGGGGTTTAACCCCTTGTTGCTTAATATACTATTGTAGCACGGAAATTACTGTTGAAACACCGAAAATTTTGAAAGTGCGTATTGAAGAATATTTAAGACTTATAAATGATAAATTTCCGAATAGCCTAAAACCAAAGCATCATCTTCTTTTGCAGTATCCAACAGCAATTCAGTTGGTTGTTCCTCTGTGGAATATTTGTTGCTTACGAGGTGAAGCTATGCATCAAGGTGGGAAACAAATTGCTCGAAATTCTATTTGCCGAATAAATATTTGTCGTTCAATTGACATAAAAAGTCAATTAAACCTTAATTATCGATTTATGACAAAAAAATCTACGTATCCACAATTAATTTCTAGTAGCACTCAATTAATTCCTATTTTAAAATTGCCCCAAATTGCAGAATTTATAAATTTGCTTTTGGCAGATTTCTCAATAAACAATTCTGTTTATGCTGCTAAGTCGATTGACTGTATGGGCAAAAGAATAAAAAAAGATATCATTACCGTTACTTTCTCTGAAGTAGGTCCACAATTTCATATTGTTCATTTAATTATCACAAAAGAAGATAATGATTTTAATTAAGTCACAAAAATCTTAAATCTTTCAGATGGGTTTTATTATATAGCAATGTTGTGGATGTAAATTTTTGTCTACGTGTAAAAGCCAATAAACTAAAATTTATGTAAAATTTTAACAATTTGTTTTTCTTTTATTCCTAACAAATTTATATTGTAATATTAGTTTAAATTATTTTTTAATAAAATAATATTCCTAAAATTATTGTTAATTAAACAAATTTAACTCATGAATTGATTTAAAAATCTTGTTTTTATATTATATTACATAATTTTTTATATTTCCTTTCATTTTATTTTAGTTTGTAATTATTAATATAACTGTATAATTATTTTGAATAAAAAAAATTATATACAAGTTTTTTTTACCAATTTCAAAACTTGTTTTAAAGACGAATAATTTTAGAGTGCAAATATAAATAAATTTTATGAACTTTTCTAGAAAATTCTACATAAAATTAATTTAATCTATTAACGTAATTTAATTTATGTAATCTGATTTATCAACTTAATTTAATCTATTATTTAAATTTATTAATTTAATTTACCCTATCAATTTAATCAAATTTATCAATTTAATTTAATCTATTAATTTAATAAAAATGTGTGACACTGATTTAAGTTTTCTAAAAACATTTTTTTTTAAGAATTAAAGAAATAGCTACTTTAAGTTTTATTTTTTTATGAACTTTATTGGCTGTTGAGAAAATGTTAAGAAGAAAAACTATTTTAACTCTTTTTACATTTAATATTAAATATTCAGCAATATTAAAAATAATACTCGGTTCCCTTTTCACATTTTTTCCCTTAAAAATTTTTTAATTTGTAATAAAATATTTTTTTTGAAAGCAAGGATGGATGTATTTAAAAAATTAGATAATTAAAATTCACATTTCAATAAAAATTAACTTTGTTCTTTCTAAAAATTGACCGCGTTTATAATCTTTAATATTACTTATTTTCAAAAACTTTTTCTTACACCTACAACAATATTTAACACTTAAACCGTAGTCTCGCAAGTGGTGAGGCAAAGGTTAGATTAATATAAAAGGAAAATAAATTACATTATCGATATGAATTGTATATGTATGTATGTACATTTGCGTTGCGTCGGTTAAAGCGTGCGTTACTTTATCTGTATTTTAGGTTAGGATGCGTTACAAAATAAGTTATCTATAAGTATAGGTAAATTAGAACTCTACTTCATTCGCTAGTAAACAAGATGGCGTCAGACATAGCTGTCATTGACCATATACAAAATCACTGTTTTATACTGTACATAATTTTATTTCTTCGCTTAAAGCAAAAATTTTAATAGTTAGACTATTAAAAATTAAGTGTTTTTTGATGAAATCATGAACTTCACATTTTAATCGAGTGACTACTAAAGTTTAAAAGTCTCGTAATTAGTCAATCTTCTACGTTTATATGAATTACACTAGGTCAGCTAGTGATTCATATTTTAATAGTCAAACTATCAAATAATAATAGTTTCCCATTTTTTCCCCAATATAGTAGTCAGTTTATTGAAATTAGACTGCGAGTTTATTAAATATTATTCTTAAAAGTTATTCAGTGTACATAAAAAATTTGCACATGTAAATAAATAAAATTTTCATTTTCATTGGACTAAAAAAAAAGTACTAACTACTAAGCTTAGTTAGATTCCACACTGCATTACTGCGCATGTGTTATTGTCATAGAGCCTTACTGCGCATGTGTAATTGCCATAGAGCATTACTGCGCATGTGTAATTGACATAGAGCATTACTGCGCATGCGTCATAAACATAATGATCAAGTGCGCATAAGAATTAATGATATTGACTTACTGCGCATACAAATAAACCATTTTGATCAACTGCGCATGCGTCACTATCATGACACACTACTACACGTAATTGTATAAGTGCCTAAGTTATATTAATGTTAATAGTTCAAAAAGATTATAAGTGAATTAACTTTAAAAGTTTCTTATAAACAAAAGTAGTGAACCAAGTGGAAGGGAAAGAACGACTGAAAAACGAATTTCTGTTGACGACAAAGGTTTCGTTTTAATACGGGGTGTCCCACTCTGGAGCGTACATATTAAAACGACATAATCTACACAAAAAAACTAAAACAAAAGTTCTCTTGAAATTTTTTAAAATAACAATTTGAACATTAGTTATTTCGGTTCAAAGTTGACCAATCACGCGTCAGCTTTACTCGAACCCCAAAGGCGTAGGACGAAGACAAGACAAGCGTGACAGTCAACCGCGTTATTTGGAAGAAATGATCGTTCAACAACAAAAAAAAGTCACCTTTTTAAAAATCAAATTAAAAATAAAAAATCAATAAGTTAACTACATGGTTTTAAAAAATTTACATATTATTTAAACAATGTTAAATAACAAATTCCAGGAAAATCACTTTTAACAACAAAGAGAACAGACACTTTCCGCAAAAACTAGGACAAATAAAATTCAAAGTTGACCACAAAATGAACAACAATTTAACGATTGTTTAAATAAATTAAATAGTTAATTAACAATTTACTAGAATGGTTAATTACCGCAATAAAAACATCGATTTTTTCCAAACATACTAAGCCGACTAAAACTTTAAATTAACCAAATGTTGAACACGAATTTCGGAATTTTTTAAATAAATTTAATTGTTAATTAACAAATTCCTCGAAAGGCCAATTCCCGCAATAAAAAGTTCGAAATTTTTACAAGAAACCTAAAGCGACAAAACCTTTTAGTTTACCAAATAATATGCAAAATTTTCGAATTTGTTTAAACAAATAAAATTTTTAAATAACAAATAACTAGAATGCTCAATAATCACAAAAAAAAGGGTGTCCCTTTTTTAAAAAAAATTAAAGCACAAAACGTGAAATAAGACTAAAAAAAAACATTATTTACAAGATTGTTTAAACAAATAAAATATGGTTAATTAACAAATTAGTAGAATTGTCAATTCCGGCAATAAAAACATAAAATTTATTTTCAAACATCCTAAGGCGATAATATCCTTAAGTTGACCAAATAATAAACGCAAATTTCAAGATTGTTTAAACAAATTAAATTATTAATTAACAAATAAGTCGTATGGTCAATTCCCGCAATAAAAACATCGATTTTTTTCCAAACATCCTAAGGCGATAAAAACCTTAAGTTGAGCAAATAATAAAAGCAAATTTCGAGATTGTTTAAACAAATTAAATTATTTATTATCAAATTACTCGCTTGGTCAATTTCCGCAATAAAACATCGATTTTTTTTCAAACATCCTAAGGCGATAAAAACCTTAAGTTGACCAAGTAATAAGAGCAAATTTCGAGATTGTTTAAACAAATTAAATTATTTATTAACAAATTACTCGCTTGGTCAAT
This sequence comes from Ganaspis brasiliensis, assembly GCA_037103525.1. Lineage (NCBI taxonomy): Eukaryota > Metazoa > Arthropoda > Insecta > Hymenoptera > Figitidae > Ganaspis > Ganaspis brasiliensis. Next base: position 378,475 of record JAZKLR010000533.1, on the reverse strand, counting down.
TCCCGCAATAAAACATCGATTTTTTTTCAAACATCCTAAGGCGATAAAAACCTTAAGTTGACCAAGTAATAAGAGCAAATTTCGAGATTGTTTAAACAAATTAAATTATTAATTAACAAATTACTCGCTTGGTCAATTCCCGCAATAAAACATCAATTTTTTTTCAAACATCCTAAGGCGATAAAAACCTTAAGTTGACCAAGTAATAAGAGCAAATTTCGAGATTGTTTAAACAAATTAAAATATTAATTAACAAATTACTAAATTTGTCAATTCCCCCAACAAAAACATCGATTACTTTCCAAACATCCTAAGGCAATAAAAACCTTAAGTTGAGCAAATAATAAAAGCAAAATTCGAGGTTGTTTAAACAAATTAAATTTTTAATTAACAAATAACTCGCATGGTTAATTCCCGCAAAAAAAACATCGATTTTTTCCCAAACATCCTAAGGCGATAAAAACCTTTTAGTTCACCAAATAATATCAAAAATTTCGAGATTGTTTAAACAAATTAAAATATTAATTAACAAATAACTCGCAAGGTCTATTCCCGCAATAAAACATCGATTATTTTCCAAAGATCCTAAGGCGATAAAAACCTTAAGTTGACCAAATAATAAAAGCAAATTTCGAGATTGTTCAAACAAATTAAAATCTTAATTAACAAATTACTAAATTTGTCAATTACCCCAATAAAAACACCGATTTTTTCCAAACATCCTAAGACGATAAAAACCTTAAGTTGAGCAAATAATAAAAGCAAATTTCGAGATTGTTTAAACAAATTAAATTATTAATTAACAAATTACTCGCTTGGTCAATTCCCGCAATAAAACATCGATTTTTTTTTCAAACATCCTAAGGCGATAAAAACCTTAAGTTGACCAAATAATAAAAGCAAATTTCGAGATTGTTTATACAAATTAAAATATTAATTAACAAATTACTAAATTTGTCAATTACCCCAATAAAAACATCGATTTTTTCCAAACATCCAAAGGCGATAAAAACCTTAAGTTGAGCAAATAATAAAAGCAAATTTCGAGATTGTTTAAACAAATTAAATTATTAATTAACAAATTACTCGCTTGGTCAATTCCCGCAATAAAACATCGATTTTTTTTTCAAACATCCTAAGGCGATAAAAACCTTAAGTTGACCAAGTAATAAGAGCAAATTTCGAGATTGTTTAAACAAATTAAAATATTAATTAACAAATTACTAAATTTGTCAATTACCCCAATAAAAACATCGATTTTTTCTAAACATCCTAAGGCGATAAAAACCTTAAGTTGAGCAAATAATAAAAGCAAATTTCGAGATTGTTTAAACAAATTAAATTATTAATTAACAAATTACTCGCTTGGTCAATTCCCGCAATAAACATCGATTTTTTTCCATACATCCTAAGGCGATAAAAACCTTAAGTTCACCAAGTAATAAGAGCTAATTTCGAGATTGTTTAAACAAATTAAAATATTAATTAACAAATTACTAAATTTGTCAATTCCCCCAATAAAAACATCGATTATTTTCCAAAGATCCTAAGGCGATAAAAACCTTAAGTTGACCAAATAATAAAAGCAAATTTCGAGATTGTTTACACAAATTAAAATATTAATTAACAAATTACTAAATTTGTCAATTACCCCAATAAAAACATCGATTTTTTCCAAACATCCTAAGGCGATAAAAACCTTAAGTTGAGCAAATAATAAAAGCAAATTTCGAGATTGTTTAAACAAATTAAATTATTAATTAACAAATTACTCGCTTGGTCAATTCCCGCAATAAAACATCGATTTTTTATTCAAACATCCTAAGGCGATAAAAACCTTTAGTTGAGCAAATAATAAAAGCAAATTTCGAGATTGTTTAAACAAATTAAATTATTAATTAACAAATTACTCGCTTGGTCAATTCCCGCAATAAAACATCGATTTTTTTTCAAACATCCTAAGGCGATAAAAACCTTAAGTTGACCAAGTAATAAGAGCAAATTTCGAGATTGTTTAAACAAATTAAATTATTAATTAACAAATTACTCGCTTGGTCAATTCCCGCAATAAAACATCGATTTTTTATTCAAACATCCTAAGACGATAAAAACCTTAAGTTGAGCAAATAATAAAAGCAAATTTCGAGATTGTTTAAACAAATTAAATTATTAATTAACAAATTACTCGCTTGGTCAATTCCCGCAATAAAACATCGATTTTTTTTTCAAACATCCTAAGGCGATAAAAACCTTAAGTTGACCAAGTAATAAGAGCAAATTTCGAGATTGTTTAAACAAATTAAAATATTAATTAACAAATTACTAAATTTGTCAATTCCCCCAATAAAAACATCGATTATTTTCCAAAGATTCTAAGGCGATAAAAACCTTAAGTTGACCAAATAATAAAAGCAAATTTCGAGATTGTTTATACAAATTAAAATATTAATTAACAAATTACTAAATTTGTCAATTACCCCAATAAAAACATCGATTTTTTCCAAACATCCAAAGGCGATAAAAACCTTAAGTTGAGCAAATAATAAAAGCAAATTTCGAGATTGTTTAAACAAATTAAATTATTAATTAACAAATTACTCGCTTGGTCAATTCCCGCAATAAAACATCGATTTTTTTTTCAAACATCCTAAGGCGATAAAAACCTTAAGTTGACCAAGTAATAAGAGCAAATTTCGAGATTGTTTAAACAAATTAAAATATTAATTAACAAATTACTAAATTTGTCAATTACCCCAATAAAAACATCGATTTTTTCTAAACATCCTAAGGCGATAAAAACCTTAAGTTGAGCAAATAATAAAAGCAAATTTCGAGATTGTTTAAACAAATTAAATTATTAATTAACAAATTACTCGCTTGGTCAATTCCCGCAATAAACATCGATTTTTTTCCATACATCCTAAGGCGATAAAAACCTTAAGTTCACCAAGTAATAAGAGCTAATTTCGAGATTGTTTAAACAAATTAAAATATTAATTAACAAATTACTAAATTTGTCAATTCCCCCAATAAAAACATCGATTATTTTCCAAAGATCCTAAGGCGATAAAAACCTTAAGTTGACCAAATAATAAAAGCAAATTTCGAGATTGTTTACACAAATTAAAATATTAATTAACAAATTACTAAATTTGTCAATTACCCCAATAAAAACATCGATTTTTTCCAAACATCCTAAGGCGATAAAAACCTTAAGTTGAGCAAATAATAAAAGCAAATTTCGAGATTGTTTAAACAAATTAAATTATTAATTAACAAATTACTCGCTTGGTCAATTCCCGCAATAAAACATCGATTTTTTATTCAAACATCCTAAGGCGATAAAAACCTTTAGTTGAGCAAATAATAAAAGCAAATTTCGAGATTGTTTAAACAAATTAAATTATTAATTAACAAATTACTCGCTTGGTCAATTCCCGCAATAAAACATCGATTTTTTTTTCAAACATCCTAAGGCGATAAAAACCTTAAGTTGACCAAGTAATAAGAGCAAATTTCGAGATTGTTTAAACAAATTAAAATATTAATTAACAAATTACTAAATTTGTCAATTCCCCCAATAAAAACATCGATTACTTTCCAAACATCCTAAGGCAATAAAAACCTTAAGTTGACCAAATAATAAACAAAAATTTCGAGATTGTTTAAACAAATTAAAATATTAATTAACAAATAACTCGGATGGTCAGTTCCCGCAATAAAAACATCGATTTTTTTCCAAACATCATAAGGCGATAAAAACCTTTAATTCACCAAATAATATCAAAAATTTCGAGATTGTTTAAACAAATTAAAATATTAATTAACAAATAACTCGCATGGTCTATTCCCGCAATAAAACATCGATTATTTTCCAAAGATCCTAAGGCGATAAAAACCTTAAGTTGAGCAAATAATAAAAGCAAATTTCGAGATTGTTAAAACAAATTAAATTATTAATTAACAAATTACTCGCTTGGTCAATTCCCGCAATAAAACATTGATTTTTTTTCAAACATCCTAAGGCGATAAAATTCTTAAGTTGACCAAGTAATAAGAGAAAATTTCGAGATTGTTTAAACAAATTAAAATATTAATTAACAAATTACTAAATTTGTCAATTCCCCCAATAAAAACATCGATTACCTTCCAAACATCCTAAGGCAATAAAAACCTTAAGTTGAGCAAATAATAAAAGCAAAATTCGAGATTGTTTAAACAAATTAAATTATTAATTAACAAATTACTAGCTTGGTCAATTCCCGCAAGAAAACATCGATTATTTTCCAAACATCCTAAGGCGATAAAAACCTTAAGTTGAGCAATTAATAAAAGCAAATTTCGAGATTGTTTAAACAAATTAAATTATTAATTAACAAATTACTCCCATGGTCGATTTCCGCAATAGAAACATCGATTTTTTTTAAACATCATAAGGCGATAAAAACCTTAATTTTACCAAATAATAAACGCAAATTTTAAGATTGTTAAAACAAATTTAATTATTAATTAACAAATAACTCGCATGGTCAATTCCCGCAATAATAACATCGATTTTTTTATAAACATACTAAGACGACCATAAAAAAAGGTTGATCAAATGATAAACAAAAATTTTGAATTGTTTTAACAAATTAAATTGTCAATTAACAATTACCTAAAATGCTCAGTACCTACAATAATAATATTAGCCCTTTTGCAAAAAAAATCTAAACAAAAAAAAATTTGACTACAAAATATACATTATTTATAAGATTGTGTAAACAAATTAAATTGTTTATTAACAAATTACTAGATTTGTCTATTCCCTCAATAAAATAATCGATGTTTTTATGCGGGAATTGACCAAGCGAGTAATTTGTTAATTAATAATTTAATTTGTTTAAACAATTTCGAATTTTGTTTTTATTATTTGCTCAACTTAAGTTTTTTATCGCCTTCGGATGTTTGGAAAAAAATCGATGTTTTATTGCGGGAATTGACCAAGCGAGTAATTTGTTAATTAATAATTTAATTTGTTTAAACAATCTCGAAATTTGCTTTTATTATTTGCTCAACTTAAGGTTTTTATCGCCTTATGATGTTTGGAAAAAAATCGATGTTTTTATTGCGGGAATCGACAATTCTAGTAATTTGTTAATTAATATTTTAATTTGTTTAAACAATCTCAAAATTTTTGTTTATCATTTGATCAACCATTTTTTATGGTCGCCTTAGAATGATTGGAAAAAAAATCGATGTTTTTATTGCGGGAATTGACCATGCGAGTAATTTGTTAATTAATAATTTAATTTTTTTAAACAATCTTGAATTTCGCGTTTATTATCTAGTCAACTTAAGGTTTTTATCGCCTTAGGATGTTTGATAAATAATCGATGTTTTATTGCGGGAATTGACCAAGCGAGTAATTTGTTAATTAATAATTTAATTTGTTTAAACAATCTCGAAATTTGCTTTTATTATTTGCTCAACTTAAGATTTTTATCGCCTTATGATGTTTGGAAAAAAATCGATGTTTTTATTGCGGGAATCGACAATTCTAGTAATTTGTTAATTAATATTTTAATTTGTTTAAACAATCTCAAAATTTTTGTTTATCACTTGATCAACCATTTTTTATGGTCGCCTTAGAATGATTGGAAAAAAAATCGATGTTTTTATTGCGAGAATTGACCATGCGAGTAATTTGTTAATTAATAATTTAATTTGTTTAAACAATCTCGAAATTTTTGTTTATTATTTGCTCAACTTAAAGTCTTTATCGCCATAGGATGTTTAGAAAAAAATCGATGTTTTTATTGGGGGAATTGACAATTTTAGTAATTTGTTAATTAATATTTTAATTTGTTTAAACAATCTCGAAATTTGCTTTTATTATTTGGTCAACTTAAGGTTTTTATCGCCTTAGGATGTTTGGAAAAAAATCAATGTTTTTATTGTGGGAATTGACAAATTTAGTAATTTGTTAAATAATATTTTAATTTGTTTAAACAATCTCGAAATTTGCACTTATTACTTGGTCAACTTAAGGTTTTTATCGCTTTAGGATGTTTGAAAAAAAAATCGATGTTTTATTGCGGGAATTGACCAAGCGAGTAATTTGTTAATTAATAATTTAATTTGTTTAAACAATCTCGGAATTTGCTTTTATTATTTGCTCAACTTAAGGTTTTTATCGCCTTAGGATCTTTGGAAAATAATCGATGTTTTATTGCGGGAATAGACCATGCGAGTTATTTGTTAATTAATATTTTAATTTGTTTAAACAATCTCGAAATTTTTGATATTATTTGGTGAACTAAAGGTTTTTACTATAAGGTTTTTACCTATAAACAATTTAATTTGTTTACACAATCTTATAAATAATGTTTATTTTGTGGTCAAATTTTTTTTTGTTTAGATTTTTTTTGCAAAAGGGCTAATATTATTATTGTGGGTACTGAGCATTTTAGGTAATTGTTAATTGACAATTTAATTTGTTTAAACAATCTCAAAATTTTTGTTTATCATTTGATCAACCTTTTTTTATGGTCGTCTTAGTATGTTTATAAAAAAATCGATGTTATTATTGCGGGAATGGACCATGCGAGTTATTTGTTAATTAATAATTAAATTTGTTTAAACAATCTTAAAATTTGCGTTTATTATTTGGTAAAATTAAAGTTTTTATCGCCTTATGATGTTTGGAAAGTAATCGATGTTTTTATTGGGGGAATTGACAAATTTAGTAATTTGTTAATTAATATTTTAATTTGTTTAAACAATCTCGAAATTTGCTCTTATTACTTGGTCAACTTAAGGTTTTTTTCGCTTTAGGATGTTTGAAAAAAAAATCGATGTTATTATTGCGGGAATGGACCATGCGAGTTATTTGTTAATTAATAATTAAATTTGTTTAAACAATCTTAAAATTTGGGTTTATTATTTGGTAAAATTAAAGTTTTTATCGCCTTATGATGTTTAAAAAAAATCGATGTTTTTATTGCGGAAATCGACCATGGGAGTAATTTGTTAATTAATAATTTAATTTGTTTAAACAATCTCGAAATTTGCTTTTATTAATTGCTCAATTCAAGATTTTTATCGCCTTAGGATGTTTGGAAAATAATCGATGTTTTCTTGCGGGAATTGACCAAGCGAGTAATTTGTTAATTATTAATTTAATTTGTTTAAATAATCTCGAATTTTGCTTTTATTATTTGCTCAACTTAAGGTTTTTATCGCCTTCGGATGTTTGGAAAAGAATCGATGTTTTTATTGTGGGAATTGACAAATTTAGTAATTTGTTAATTAATATTTTAATTTGTTTAAACAATCTCGAAATTTGCTCTTATTACTTGGTCAACTTAAGGTTTTTTATCGCCTTAGGATGTTTGAAAAAAAAATCGATGTTTTATTGCGGGAATTGACCAAGCGAGTAATTTGTTAATTAATAATTTAATTTGTTTAAACAATCTTGAAATTTGCGTTTATTATTTGGTCAACTTAAGGTTTTTATCGTCTTAGGATGTTTGAAAATAAATTTTATGTTTTTTTTGCCGGAATTGACAATTCTTTTAATTTGTTAATTAACCATTTTATTTGTTTAAACAATCTTGTAAATAATGTTTTTTTTTAGTCTTATTTTATGTTTTGTGCTTTAATTTTTTTTTAAAAAAGTGACACCTCTTTTTTTGTGAATATTGAGCATTCTAGTTATTTGTTAATTAAAAATTTTATTTGTTTAAACAAATTCGAAAATTTTGCATATTATTTGGTAAACTAAAAGGTTTTGTCGCTTTAGGTTTCTTGTAAAAATTTCGAACTTTTTATTGCGGGAATTGGCCTTTCGAGGAATTTGTTAATTAACAATTAAATTTATTTAAAAAATTCCGAAATTCGTGTTCAACATTTGGTTAATTTGAAGTTTTAGTCGGCTTAGTATGTTTGGAAAAAATCGATGTTTTTATTGCGGTAATTAACCATTCTAGTAAATTGTTAATTAACTATTTAATTTATTTAAACAATCTTTAAATTGTTGTTCATTTTGTGGTCAACTTTGAATTTTATTTGTCCTAGTTTTTGCGGAAAGTGTCTGTTCTCTTTGTTGTTAAAAGTGATTATTCCTGGAATTTGTTATTTAACATTGTTTAAATAATATGTAAATTTTTTAAAACCATGTAGTTAACTTATTGATTTTTTATTTTTAATTTGATTTTTAAAAAGGTGACTTTTTTTTGTTGTTGAACGATCATTTCTTCCAAATAACGCGGTTGACTGTCACGCTTGTCTTGTCTTCGTCCTACGCCTTTGGGGTTCGAGTAAAGCTGACGCGTGATTGGTCAACTTTGAACTGAAATAACTAATGTTCAAATCGTTATTTTAAAAAAGTTCAGGAGAACTTTTGTTTTAGTTTTTTTGTGTAGATTATGTCGTTTTAATATGTACGCTCCAGAGTGGGACACCCTGTATAGTAAGAGATTACTACGTAGAAATTCTCGAAACTTTTAAAACCCTTTTTTCTAATTGAATAAGAGAATGTTTAAAAAAAAACTTTTTACACTACAATTAACATGAAATTTTCTAATAGTACGTTGATTAATTTTTAACCCACCCCCCGCGTACCCCCAGAAAAAGGTTTTTAAAAGTATGAAACGACCGGTGAGTTATCATAGATTTTATGTCAAGTATATAAAGAAAATAAGCCTTTAAATGTATAATTTTTTTACTTTTTAATTGACATGATAATATTCTGATATTATGTTGATTAATTTTACACCTCACCCTTTAATTATAAGAAAAACGTAAAAAATCAGCATTCCAAAACATTTGTGTTCAATTTTATTAGATTTCATAGACGTTAGACAAAAAAAAAATTTATGTTTTACAAATTTTAAAATGTTTTTAAATTTAATAAAAATAATATAAAATTTCAGCAAAGTTTACAAATTTTTCAGAATAAGTGGGATGGGTGGGGGGGGGGGTTAAGATAATAATCTCACATAATTAAATAAAAAAGTACCAACTACAAAGCTTAGTTAGTTCCCACACTGCATTACTGCGCATGTGTTATTGTCATAGAGCATTACTGCGCATGTGTAATTGCCATAAAGCATTACTGCGCATGTGTAATTGCCATAAAGCATTACTGCGCATGTGTAATTGCCATAGAGCATTACTGCGCATGTGTAATTGACATAGAGCATTACTGCGCATGCGTCATGAAAATAATGATCAAGTGCGCATAAGAATTAATGATATTGACTTACTGCGCATACAAATAAACCATTTTGATCAACTGCTCATGCACCAATATCATGACACACTACTACACGTAATTGTATAAGTGCCTAAGTTATGTTAATGTTAATAGTTCAAAAAGATTATAAGTGAATTAACTTTAAAAGTTGCTTATAAACAAAAGTAGTGAACCAAGTGGAAGGGGAAGAACGACTGAACGACCAATTTCTGTTGACAACAAAAGTTTCGTTTTAATATAATAAGAGAATAGCGTAATGAACCTCGCTCGCTAACGCTCGCTTGGTGATTATTATTTCTTTAATTTCTTATTGATGTGGACATTCTATAAAATGTTAGTGAACTTATTGTTTATTGAATGTTTCATATTTTTTTACAAATGTTTTATATTCTAATAATTTTTATTGTCATATTTTATTATTATAAAAATTTTTAAAAATTAATTATCATATAAGGGGGGGGGGGGAAGTATGGTCACACGGGCGAAAAAAACACCTCTTAAACACCACGTCGTGGGAGTTGGACAACATTGTATAAAAAATATATATATAATGGCTAACATTCGAAGAAATTAAAAAGCAATATATGCTTCACAAACAATTTGTTAAATAAAATTTAAAAACAATGTATTAACACAAAAAAAGTATAAAATGTATTATTTCTAAACCAATTATTTAAAAATGTAAGAAAAATATACTAAAAGTAACAAATAATGATTGTTTAACAATGTCAAAATGAACTGACAATAAATAACATGTTAGCAAAAAAGTTTAATCCAATGTTTAAAACATATAATTTTGAAGACTAAATTGCACGCACAACATTTTACAAGTGGAGAAAAAAGAAATTTTAATTTTCGTTGGACTTAAAAAAAAAAAAAAAAAAGTTAAATAAAGGTACCTTTGCGGAAGCGCACTTACAATGATAAAAAGTAACGCATGCGCAATAATAAAACGGATTTCTACTGCGCACATATTAAAAAAAAGTATACTATATGTACTGAAAATTTAATTATCTGGTAAAACACACCACTGCGCATGCGTAATTTCTAAATTTAGTCAGAGTACATGTGTGACTATCACTGTGCATCATTGCATATGTGTAACAGCAATAGAAAACAACTGCGCATGTAAAAAGTTTGTTTTGTAGTGCGCACGTTTACACAGTTGTGCACTACTGCGAATGTGCAACAATATGTTGTCCATGAAAAAACGTTCAGTTTAACATGGTTGACACGAATAGTGCCAGTGCGCATTGTTACAAACTGTAATAACATGGTAAAATGAACATATTTGTAAATTGCCTATTGGAAAAAGTAGGTAAACTTTGAAGTGTGTACAACAATGAACGAAGTTTTCTCGGTATCGCATTAACATAATAGAAGATTACCACGTACAATTTTATGAATATCCCAATGGGAAATTTACATACGGCGTAGTACGGGCCCAGTACGGGCAGTACGGGCCCGGTACTGGCAGTCAGTACGGTGCCCGTACTGGGATATATCTGGCATATACTGCTCTTCTGCACTGACAAGCAAGTACATTAGTTCGAACACAGATAATATCGTCATTCAATCGTCATTCCCTACTGAAAAATCCTATATAGGATCCTACATAGGATCCTATATAGAATCCATATGGATTCCTATGAGAAGCCACGTAGGATCCTATATAGGATCCTATATAGGTATTGTCCTATAGGAATCCATGTGGATTCTCATAGGAATCTATGTGGATTCCTATAGGTCGCCTATAGGACACGTCCTATATAGGAACCTATGTGTATTCTCCTATAGGAATACATGTAGGATCTCATATAGGATCCTACATAGGCGTCCTAAAAAAATTTTTGTAAACCCCCTTACATAGGATTCTACGTAGGTTCCCATATAGGATCCTATATAGGATCTTTTATGGGCGCCCAAAAAAATTATGTACACAGAATTAATTGTTTTTTTTTAACAACTTTTATTCAAATATACATTAAGCACCATTATAAGGACGAAAAATATTTACTGCGCAGGCGTAAGTATTTTAGAATACGTAAAAGACGACTGCGCATGAGGAAGGGGTACAAAAAATTTTTTTGGGGGTACCCATGTAGGATCTTATATGGGTTCTCATATAGGATCCTATATGGGAACCTACGTAGGATCATATGTAGGAGGGTGTACAAAAATTTTTTGGGACGCCTATGCAGGATCCTATATGAGATCCTACATGTATTCCTATAGGAGAGTTCACATAGGATCCTATATAGGACTTGTCCTATAGGCGACCATAGGAATCCACATAGATTCCTATGAGAATCCACGTGGATTCCTATAGGACAATACCTATATAGGATCCTATATAGGATCCTACGTGGATTCTCATAGGAATCCATATGGATTCTATATAGGATCCTATGTAGGATCCCATATAGGATTTTTCAGTAGGGTTATATCAAGCGCAAGTAGTATTTTATACATAAATACATGCGCAGTAGTGTCCCAATGATGAAGTACATGCGCACTAGTGTTCAAGCGCTTAAATACATGCGCAGTAGCGTTCTAATACTCAAAAACATGCGCAGTAGTGTCTTAATAATTAAATGTGTGCGCACTAGTGTTCTAGACCACAAATACATGCGCAGTAGTATCCTAATGCTTAAAAACATGCGCAGTAGTGTCCTAATGCTTAAAAACATGCGCAGTAGTGTTATAATACTCAAATACATGCGTAGTAGTGTTCTAATACTCAAATACATGCGTACTAGTGTTCTAGTGAACAAATGCATGCGCAGTAGTGTCTTAATGATTAAATGTATGCGCACTAGTATTCTAGTCCACAAATACATGCGCAGTAGTATCCTAATGATTAAAAACATGCGCAGTAGTGTTATAATACTCAAATACATGCGCACTAGTGTTCTAGTGCACAAATACATGCGTAGTATTGTCCTAATGCTCAAAAGCATGCGCACTAGTGTTCAAGCGCACCAATACATGCGCAGTGGTGTTCTTATGTACAAATACATGCGCACGAGTGTTCTAGGTCACAAATACATGCGCAGTAGTGTTCTAGTGCACAAATACATGCACAGTAGCGTTCTAGTGTACAAATACATGCAGAGTAGTGTCCTAATGCTAAAAAACATGCACACTAGTGTTCTAGAGCACAAATACATCCACAGTAGTGTTCTTAGCGTTAAATATGTGCTATTCAGTATTCCAAGGTAGTAATTCAAATTCAGTGGACAAATTTTGGGTGTACTTCCGAATAGAGCGTACCTCCTATTTTGATGAAACTTGGTATACTTACGTATTTCGATGCGCTGATTACGAAAATCATAGTGAAAATTGGCGCAAATTGATTTTCATGGTAAAAAAGATGTATAAAGAATCATGAAAATTTTGGTTTTTTGCATTTATCTCTTTAAATGTTGAAAATATAAAAAACAAATTTATATAAAAGATGTAGATCTCATTAAAATACACATTTTATGTTTAATGCATTTTTTAACTGAAACAAATTAGTTTAGGAAATAATTGCAAACAACATAAATGACCATAAATGTGACCAAATTCCCACACTATATCAATATTAAATTATCTACAGTCGTAATTACGTTATTACATTACGTAACATTACGTTTATTACATAACATTACGTACACTTATGTAATAACGTAAAATTACGTAATTTACTTAATGTCCATGCAGTAATTACGAAAATCATATTTAAAAAATTGTAAACTTGATCATTTTTATAATGAATACTTTAAAAACCAACACAACTATATGTTTTCCCACCGCTGTCTACATTCCACTTTCAGTATGGCACCCCAACCCCCCCCCCTAGACTGTCCAAGATATGGGGGGTTAGGGAGTAGCATAATATATATAATAACAAGCCAACTTAAAAGATTACATAAAAATAGGTAAATTACGTTATAAATAACGTATTTATGGTGATTTCTAGTTTTTTGCATTTTTCTTGAAAACTATGCACATTTCAAAAAAAATTTGGTCACTTCTATGGGGAATTCCAGTTTTTTGCGTTTTTCTCGTAAATTAATCAGTTTTAGAAAAAACTGTTATGTACATAAAATATGTATTTTAACGAGACCTACAACTTTTGTACAAAACATTTTTCGATATTTCTAATATTTAAAGAATTATATGTAAAAAACTCATATTTTCAAGGTTTCTTATGGTTTTCACCATGATAATCGAATTTGCGCCAATTTTCACTATTATTTTCGGAATCAGCGTATCGAAATACGTAAGTATACTCAGTTTTATCAAAATCGGAGGTACGCTCTATTCGGAAGTATATCCCAAATTTTATATTATTATTAGTTTAATCTAGATTTTTTTTCTTAGACAGAGACACATATATATTCGAAAAGTTATTTGTTAAATAGTAAAATAATGTGCATTTTTTTCAATAGAATAATAGTGCGTCTGAAATTACTGCTTCTTATATCACTGCACATATTTATGTTGATTAAGACACTACTGAGCATGCATTTAGTGCTTAGAATACTACTGTAAATATTTCTGTTGATTAGAAATCTACTGTGCATTATTTGTTATCTCGAACACTACTGCGCATGTATTTAGTGTTTAAAACCCTGTTGCGTTTATTATAGATGATTTCAAGACTAATGCGCATGTATTTGATGCTCACATCACTACTGCGCATATATTTGTGCGCTAGAACACTACTGCGCATGTATTTGTGCACTAGAACACTAGTGCGCATTTATTTAAGCATTAAAACACTAGTGCGCATGTACTTCAGCATTAGAACACTACTACGCATGTATTCGTGTGCTAGAACACTAGTACGCATGTATTTGAGCATAAGAACACTACTGCGCATCGATTCGTGCGCTAGAACACTAGTGCGCATATGTTTGAGCATAAGGGGTGTAATATTCTTATTTTCTCAAAGAAATCTTGAAATATATTTTAATCCTCATAAAATGACCTTAATTATCAACAAATCTATCATTTTTTATTAACAGTACGGGCCCAGTATTGGTCCTGTACGGGTGACCAGTGCGGGCATGCCAGTACGGACCCCGTACTACGACATTTGTCAATACTGGCGCAGTACAGAAATTTTCCATTGGGATTGAGGGAACTTTAAAACTCTTTATTCTCAAAACTAAGTAAATTTTTACAAAACTTTTTTAAACACTAATTATATGGAAGATTTTCTGACAGTATGTTAAATAATTATAAACCCCCCCGGTACCCCTAGAAAATGGTTTTTTAAAGTAAGAAAAATTGAAAACTTTCAGATCAAAAATTGTTACATTTTATAAATATTTTAAAGAAAAAAAGAATAAAATTAATAAAATAAAATACATTTTTAACGTTTTTATTAGTTTTTAAATTGAATAATATAATTATTTATATTAAATTTCTTAAATTTCAATATTAAGATTGAATTTGGATATTCTTTTCTATTATTGGTTATTAATTACAATAATAATGGAAAAAACTAATTTTAACCGATATTTTACCTAATAGTACTTTCGCGGAATTGCACTTAAAATGTAACATTGTTACGCATGCACAATAATAAAAAGAAATTCTACTGCGCACTTATTAAAAAAAATATACTATATGTACTGAAAATGTACTTATCTGGTAAAGTACAGCACTGCGCCTGCGCATTTTTTGAATTTAATTAAAGCACATGTGTGACTATCACTGTGCATCATTGCGCATGTGTAACAGCAATACAAAACAACTGCGCATGTGAAATGTTTGTTTTGTAGTGCGCACGTTTACACAGCTGTCGTGCACTACTGCGCATGTGCAACAATATGTTGTGCATAAAAAAATGTTCAGTTGAACATGCTTGACACGAATAGTGCCAGTGCGCATTGTTACAAACTTTAATATCATGGTAAAATGAACATTATTGTAAGTTGCGTATTGGAAAAAGTAGGTGTACATTCTTGTACATTGTGTGTACAACAATGAACGAAGTTTTCTCGGTATCGCATTAATATAATAGAAGATTACCACGTACAATTTTATGAATATTGAGGGAACTTTAAAACTCTTTATTCTCAAAAATAAGTAAATTTTTACAAAACTTTTTTAAACACTAATTATATGGACGGTTTTCTGACAGTATGTTAAATAATTATAATTAAATTAATATATAAATTATATATATAATTTCTACTGCGCACTTATTAAAAAAAATATACTATATGTACTGAAAATGTACTTATCTGGTAAAGTACAGCACTGCGCCTGCGTAATTTTTGAATTTAATTAGAGCACATGTGTGACTATCACTGTGCATCATTGCGCATGTATAAAAGCAATACAAAACCACTGCGCAAGTGAAATGTTTGTTTTGTAGTGCGCACGTTTACAGCTGTCGTGCACTACTGCGCATGTGCCACAATATGTTGTGCATGAAAAAATGTTTAGTTTGACGTGCTTGACACGAATAGTGCCAGTGCGCATTATTACAAACTTTAATATCATGGTAAAATGAACATTATTGTAAGTTGCCTATTGGAAAAAGTAGGTGAACTTTGAAATGTGTACAACGATGAACGAAGTTTTCTATGTATCGCATTAATATAATAGAAAATTACCACGTACAATTTTATGAATATTGAGAGAACGTTAAAACTCTTTATTCTCCATAAACAATTAAATTTTTACAAAACTTTTTTAAACACTAATTATATGACAGATTTTCTGACAGTATGTTAAATAATTATAACCCCCCCCTGGTACTCCTAGAAAATGGTTTTTTAAAGTATGAAAAATTGAAAACTTTCAGATCAAAATTTGTTACATTTTATAAATATTTTAAAGAAAAAAAGAATAAAATTAATAAAATGAAATACATTTTTAACGTTTTTATTAGTTTTTATATTCAATAATATAATTTTTTATATTAAATTATTTAAATTTCAATATTAAGATTGAATTTAAATATTCTTTTCTCTTATTGGTTAATAAAATTAATAAAATGAAATACATTTTTAACGTTTTTATTAGTTTTTATATTCAATAATATAATTTTTTATATTAAATTTCTTAAATTTCAATATTAAGATTGAATTTAAATATTCCTTTCTCTTATTGGTTATTAATTACAATAATAATGGAAAAAACCAATTTTAAGCGATATTTTACCTAATAGTACTTTCGCGGAAGTGCACTTACAATGTAACATTGTTACGCATGCGCAATAATAAAACAGATTTCTACTGCGCACTTATTAAAAAAAATATACTATATGTACTGAAAATGTACTTATCTGGTAAAGTACAGCACTGCGCCTGCGCATTTTTTGAATTTAATTAAAGCACATGTGTGACTATCACTGTGCATCATTGCGCATGTGTAACAGCAATACAAAACAACTGCGCATGTGAAATGTTTGTTTTGTAGTGCGCACGTTTACACAGCTGTCGTGCACTACTGCGCATGTGCAACAATATGTTGTGCATAAAAAAATGTTCAGTTGAACATGCTTGACACGAATAGTGCCAGTGCGCATTGTTACAAACTTTAATATCATGGTAAAATGAACATTATTGTAAGTTGCCTATTGAAAAAAGTAGGTGAACATTCTTGTACATTGTGTGTACAACAATGAACGAAGTTTTCTCGGTATCGCATTAATATAATAGAAGATTACCACGTACAATTTTATGAATATTGAGGGAACTTTAAAACTCTTTATTCTCAAAAATAAGTAAATTTTTACAAAACTTTTTTAAACACTAATTATATGGACGGTTTTCTGACAGTATGTTAAATAATTATAATTAAATTAATATATAAATTATTTATATAATTTCTACTGCGCACTTATTAAAAAAAATATACTATATGTACTGAAAATGTACTTATCTGGTAAAGTACAGCACTGCGCCTGCGTAATTTTTGAATTTAATTAGAGCACATGTGTGACTATCACTGTGCATCATTGCGCATGTGTAAAAGCAATACAAAACCACTGCGCAAGTGAAATGTTTGTTTTGTAGTGCGCACGTTTACAGCTGTCGTGCACTACTGCGCATGTGTCACAAAATGTTGTGCATGAAAAAATGTTCAGTTTAACGTGCTTGACACGAATAGTGCCAGTGCGCATTGTTACAAACGTTAATATCATGGTAAAATGAACATTATTGTAAGTTGCCTATTGGAAAAAGTAGGTGAACTTTGAAATGTGTACAACGATGAACGAAGTTTTCTCGGTATCGCATTAATATAATAGAAAATTACCACGTACAATTTTATGAATATTGAGAGAACGTTAAAACTCTTTATTCTCAATAAACAAGTAAATTTTTACAAAACTTTTTTTAACACTAATTATATGGAAGATTTTCTGACAGTATGTTAAATAATTATAACCTCCCCCCCTGGTACTCCTAGAAAATGGTTTTTTAAAGTATGAAAAATTGAAAACTTTCAGATCAAAATTTGTTACATTTTATAAATATTTTAAAGAAAAAAAAATAAAATTAATAAAATGAAATACATTTTTAACATTTTTATTAGTTTTTATATTCAATAATATAATTTTTTATATTAAATTTCTTAAATTTTAATATTAAGATTGAATTTCAATATTATTTTCTATTATTGTTTATTAATTACAATAATAATGGAAAAAACCAATTTTAAGCGATATTTTACCTAATAGTACTTTGGCGGAAGTGCACTTACAATGTAACATTGTTACGCATGCGCCATAATAAAACGGATTTCTACTGCGCACTTATTAAAAAAAATAGTCTATATGTACTGAAAATGTACTTATCTGGTAAAGTACAGCACTGCGCCTGCGTATTTTTTGAATTTAATTAAAGCACATGTGTGACTATCACTGTGCATCATTGCGCATGTGTAACATCAATACAAAACAACTCCGCATGTGAAATGTTGGTTTTGCAGTGCGTACGTTTACACAGCTGTGGTGCACTGCTGCGCATGTGCAACAATATGTTGTGCATGAAAAAATGTTCAGTTTAATATGCTTGACACGAATAGTGCCAGTGCGCATTGTTACAAACTTTAATATCATGGTAAAATGAACATTATTGTAAGTTGCGTATTGGAAAAAGTAGGTGTACATTCTTGTACATTGTGTGTACAACAATGAACGAAGTTTTCTCGGTATCGCATTAATATAATAGAAGATTACCACGTACAATTTTATGAATATTGAGGGAACTTTAAAACTCTTTATTCTCAAAAATAAGTAAATTTTTACAAAACTTTTTTAAACACTAATTATATGGACGGTTTTCTGACAGTATGTTAAATAATTATAATTAAATTAATATATAAATTATATATATAATTTCTACTGCGCACTTATTAAAAAAAATATACTATATGTACTGAAAATGTACTTATCTGGTAAAGTACAGCACTGCGCCTGCGTAATTTTTGAATTTAATTAGAGCACATGTGTGACTATCACTGTGCATCATTGCGCATGTGTAAAAGCAATACAAAATCACTGCGCAAGTGAAATGTTTGTTTTGTAGTGCGCACGTTTACAGCTGTCGTGCACTACTGCGCATGTGCCACAAAATGTTGTGCATGAAAAAATGTTCAGTTTAACGTGCTTGACACGAATAGTGCCAGTGCGCATTGTTACAAACGTTAATATCATGGTAAAATGAACATTATTGTAAGTTGCCTATTGGAAAAAGTAGGTGAACTTTGAAATGTGTACAACGATGAACGAAGTTTTCTCGGTATCGCATTAATATAATAGAAAATTACCACGTACAATTTTATGAATATTCAGGGATCTTTAAAACTCATTATTCTCAATAAACAAGTAAATTTTTACAAAACTTTTTTAAACACTAATTTTATGGAAGATTTTCTGACAGTATGTTAAATAATTATAACCCCTCCCCCTCCCCCGGTACCCCTAGAAAATGGTATTTTAAAGTATGAAAAATTGAAAACTTTCAGATCAAAATTTGTTACATTTTATATATATTTTAAAGAAAAAAAGAATAAAATTAATAAAATGAAATACATTTTTAACGTTTTTATATTCAATAATATAATTTTTTATATTAAATTTCTTAAATTTCAATATTAAGATTGAATTTAAATATTCTTTTCTCTTATTGGTTATTAATTACAATAATAATGGAAAAAACCAATTTTAACCGATATTTTACCTAATAGTACTTTCGCGAAAGTGCACTTACAATGTAACATTGTTACGCATGCGCAATAATAAAACGGATTTCTACTACGCACTTATTAGAAAAAATATGCTATATGTACTGAAAATGTACTTATCTGGTAAAGTACAGCGCTGCGCCTGCGTAATTTTTGAATTTAATTAGAGCACATGTGTGACTATCACTGTGCATCATTGCGCATGTGTAACAGCAATACAAAACAACTGCGCATGTGAAATGTTTGTTTTGTAGTGCGCACGTTTACACAGCTGTAGTGCACTACTGCGCATGTGCAACAATATGTTGTGCATGAAAAAATGTTCAGTTTAACATGCTTGACACGAATAGTGCCAGTGCGCATTGTTACAAACTATAGTAACATGGTAAAGTGAACAGTATTGTAAGTTGCCTATTGGAAAAAGTAGGTGAACTTTGAAGTGTGTACGACGATAAACGAAGTTTTCTCGGTATCGCATTAATATAATAGAAGATTACTACGTAGAAACTCTTGAAACTTTTAAAACCCTTTTTTCTAATTGAATAAGTAAATGTTTAAAAAAAAAAATTTACACTACAATTAACATAAAATTTTCTAATAGTACTTTGATTAATTTTTATCCACCCCCCGCGTAACCCAGGAAAATGGTTTTTAAAAGTATGAAACGACCGGTGGGTTATCATAGATTTTATGTCAAGTATATTAAGAAAAAACGCCTTTAAATGTAAAAATTTTTACTTTTTAATTGACAAGATAATATTCTGATAGTATGTTGATAAATTTTAACTCCTCCCCCCTTTAATTATAAGAAAAACGTAAAGAATCAGCACGCCAAAACATTTGTGTTCAATTTTATTAGATTTCATAGACGTTAGACAAAAAAAAATTTATGTTTTACAAATTTTAAAATGTTTTTAAATTTAATAAAAATAATATAAAATTTCAGCAAAGTTTACAAATTTTTCAGAATAAGTGGGATGGGTGGGGAGGGGTTAAGATAATAATCTCACATAATTAAAAAAAAAAGTACCAACTACAAAGCTTAGTTAGATCCCACACTGCATTACTGCGCATGTGTTATTGTCATAGAGCCTTACTGCGCATGTGTAATTGCCATAGAGCTTTACTGCGCATGTGTAATTGACATACACATCTAGTGCGCATGCGTCATTTACATAATGATCAAGTGCGCAAAAGAATGATTGATATTGACTTACTGCGCATACAAAGAAATTATTTTGATCAACTGCGCATGCGTCCATATCATGACACACTACTACACGTAATTGTATAAGTGCCTAAGTTATATTAATGTTAATAGTTCAAAAAGATTATAAGTGAATTAACTTTAAAAGTTGCTTATTAACAAAAGTAGTGAACCAAGTGGAAGGGGAAGAACGTCTGAACGACGAATTTCTGTTGACGACAAAGGTTTCGTTTTAATATAATAAGAGATTACTACGTAGAAACTTTCGTAACTTTTAAAACACTTTTTTCTAATTGAATAAGTAAATGTTTAAAAAAAAAATTTTACACTTTCTTTTTTTTAAAATACTCAGGCATGTTTGTCCAACAACTCTCAACTGCTAAAAAATTAAGATTTTCTTTATTAACTGGAATAAATGTTAATAACATTTGAAAATTAAAGAAAATTATTTTTGAGAAAGTGACTTCAAGGTCCTTCGATGTCAGAAACTTTATATACTTGTATAAATACACACAAAACTTATCAAAAGTATTTTTAAATTGTTCTTAGTTAATAATAATCAACAATTTTTAAATTGATTAAACAATCTTAGCTAACTAATTAATAACTTTAAAAATATTTATTCCTCAGATTCCGTTTCTTTTGTAAATATAATAAATTACCATTTACTAACAATTATTAACTTGTTTAAACAATCTTAGTTAACAATTAAATATCTTTGAAGGTTTTGTTTACTTAAGTTTCGTTTCTTTTCTAAAATTAATAACTATTGTCCTAGAATAATGAAAGAGTTAAAGAACGCTCACAAACATTTTTTGAATTGTTTAAACAGTCTTAGTTAACAAATTAATAACTTTGAAAGTTTTCCTTCCTTAGTTCCGTTTCTTTTGTGAAATTAATTAATTACTATTGGCCGAGTATTGTATAGCAGTTTAGGATGTTTACTAACAACTATTAAATTGTTTAAACAATCTTCGTTATCAATTGAATATCTTCGACATTTTTCTTGACTAATATTTCGTTTATTTTGTTCTTTTTTTATGATCTTAAAGATAAAATAAAATTCTTTGCCTTTAGATTAATTGAAAAACTCTAAGGAAATGGTAAAAAAATGATCTCAGAATAGAAACGAAATCGAAGCAAATAAAAATTCTGAGATTATTTATTTGCGAACTAATATTTTTAACAAATTTTAAAATATTTTATAAGGACCATAACTATTTTTAAAATCTAAACCGAAAATAATTATTTTAATTACTTAAAGAAGTGAAATCTAAATAAAAATAATTTTTGAAGTTATTTATTTATGAACTAAAATTTTTGAAACAATTTAAAACAGTTGGTAAGTATTAAAACTACTTCATAAATTTAGATGTAAATAGTAATTAATTAATTTCACAAAAAATCGAAATATAAGTAAAGAAAACTGTCGAAGATATTCAATTGTTAACTAAGATTGTTTAAACAAGTTAATAGTTGTTATTAAATAGTAATTTATTAATTTTACAAGAGAAACGGAATCTAAGGAATGAATATTTTTAAAGTTATTAATTTGTTAACTAAGATTGTTTAATCAATTTAAAAATTGTTGATTATTATTAACTAAGAACCATTTAAAAATTCTTTTGATAAGTTTTGTGTGTACACTGAAAAAAATTCTTAGTAGATTTTACTACTTTTCTACTACTTTTCTTAGTTCAATAAGTCCCCAATAAATTTTTTTCTTTTATGTCAACTACTACTTAAGTGGTTAATCGAAATAATAATACAATTGTTACAATAATTTTTCTTAATTGATTTTAGTAAGTTAATCAAGTAGAAACAACAAAATATTTTTTAGTAAAATTTACTACTTTTCTTAGTTCAATAAGGAACAATGACATTTTTGCAATTAAGTTAACGGTAACGTTGCAGTTAAAGTAACTAAGATTATCTATAGATTTAACCAATTTTCTTAGTAAATTTTACTACTTAAAGTAGTAAAATAAATTTGTTTATTATTATTATTATTTATTATTATTAAGATACATTTTTCCACCCTCTCTCCTACTACTTCTGTTTGTTGACACCTTATATTATTTAATTATCATATTCCTAACATAGAAAAATCCCTAAACGCTGGGGATTGAACGCACGACCCTAACATTCGCAAGCCGATACCTTAACCATCTAACCACGCACGCACGCTACGATGGTTTGCATAAAACTTAAGGATATTCTACTCATTCGCAGTTACCTTTACTATCCAAAGTAGTAAATTTTACTACATTTCTTAGTTCAATAAGGAACAATGACATTTTTGCAATTAAGATAATGATAAAGTTACAGTTAAAAGTAACTAAGATTATCTGTAGATTTAACCAACTTTCTCAGTAAATTTTACTACTTTTCTTACTTCAATAAAAAACAATGAGCTTTTTGCAATGAAGTTAATGATAAGTTACAGGTAAAATTAATTAAGATTATCTCTAGATTTAACCAATTTTCTTAGTAAATTTTACTATTTAAACTAGTAAAATTAAATCACTGTATTTTACAACTTAGTAAATTTTGTTGCAACTACAATTCTTAGTAGTTTCTACTACATTGTTTAATTTACAAGAAGTCTGTTAATTTAACTAGTCGCGATATAGTTATTTTACTATACATTATACAGTAGCAATTATCATTTTTCTGTATTCAATTTTACTACTAATTTTGTAATTCAAAGTAACTACGAACGATAGTTAATTTTACTAAGAATTTTTAACTACATAAAAATGGTAATTTTAACTAGGTAACAACAGTTGAATTAATTACAAATGTAATAGGTTTAACTACTTTTCACTTTGCTAAGGGACTGTAGTAGGATTTACCGCAAGAATTTTTTTCAGTGTATTTATATAACTATATAAAGTATCTGACATCGAAGGACCTTGAAGTCACTTTCTCAAAAATAATTGTTTTCAATTTTTAAATGTTATTATCATTTATTTCAGTTAATAAAAAAATCTTAATTTTTTAGCAGTTCACGGAGACAAATGGATTATAACAGGTATGATCTGGATTATACCAATTATAATATTTTAACACTGACAGTGGGACAATTAACAGGATTATAAAACAACTCATCCTAGTATTATAGTTTTGAAATTATACCTGATATTAGTTTGGATTATAAAATATGATTTAGTTTATTTATTAATCAGTAGGATTTCACATCTAGCAACAAAGATAACTCTAAATACCTACTATAGGGGCCATTCATTAATTACGTAAGCATGATTTTAGCTAATTTTGACCCCCCGTCCCCCATGTAAGCATACATAAGATTTGTCGGACCCCCCCCCCCCTATTCTTACGTAAGATTTTTGCATAACCACCCTTAAATTCGTTTAAAAGTATGCTTTGATCAGAAAAAGTTCAATTGCACTAAAACACATCATTATATGATATAATTTAAAGATTTTTTTAAAAATAATAATTCAGTCTTTGCAAAATAGATAGCATATTAAACGTAAGATTTCTAAAAATCTTAAAATGGAATACTTTGCGTAATCCAATAAACTGAATAAACGATTATATTGAAAACGATCATAAAGTAGGTAATTTAACGAATCTATCAAAAAACTACAAAAGAGAATTACTTTAGGTAACATCAAATAAACGACGAGATTTGAAACAATATTAACTTTCGCGCTACCGAAAATTTTTGTATACGCGCGCGGACTTTCATTTGTATGTAGCAAAAAAAAATTAAGTTTATAACCATTTTTACTGTTATTGTTGTTTATCAACAAATATTACACAGGCCTACAAAATTTTGTTGCCCAATCAATGGAAGCTAATTCTTATAGGATTTTGTCCGTAGTATCCAAATTTGACCTTGACAATTTTGGATTGGCTTTAGTTTTCAAGCAATTTCGGTTTAAATATGTAAAAACACGCATTTTTGGTATTTTTTGAGTGTATGTAAAACAATAAAGCAGAACAATAAATCTGTCAGCATTGGACCAAATGATGATTGGACCCAAAAGCAAAAACCTAAGTATTATACATAACCTATAATATCCAATGGATGTACGCAACCCAGAAAACTGATTAAAACAACATAACTTTTGATCATGTAAACCAATTTACGTAAAAATTTGTATTTGGGGGTTCCTAGGGTCGCTGCTTACAAATCGGTTATCAAATTTTTAAAATTCAAAATGGCGGATCCAAAATGTCCGACAATTTCTTTTTAAATTTACATTTTTATAAAACTTGGTATATAGGGGTTTTTGAGACCGCTGATTGTAAATCTGTTCTAAGGTTTTTTACAACCCAAATGGCGCACCCAATATGGCGGAAAATTTTTTAAAAAAAATTCACATCTTAATGAAACTTGGTATTCGGAGGTTTTGCGAACATAGATTACGAATGTGTGATCAGGTTTTCACAATTAAAAATGGCATATACAATATGTGGTTTACCCGTCCAGTGAACGAAAGATAAAAATGTACTTACTCAGACAATGAAGAAAAATTAAATTAATTTTAACCAACTGATTAAGGCAAGTCAGGGAAAGATTTACCCAACCAACAAAGGTGAGATAAAGTTACGGAATACGAACTTGACATTAAATTTTTATAATTCAAAATGGCGGATCCAATATTGATTATATTGGAGAAATATGAATATTTATATAAAAAATATAAATATCGAAATACTGGATTCTACTTTTTGAATTTTAAAAATCTAATGTCAGATTCGTATTCAGCGACCCCAAAATCCTCAAGTAACATGTTTCAATTAAATCCAGCAGATTTTTGATTTTTAGTTCGCCATATTGGATCCGCCATTTAAAATTTTAAAAATCTATTGTCAAATTCACATTTAGCGACCCCAAAAACTCCCGAATAATGTGATTCAAGTAAAAATGGCAGATTTTTAAATTTCAGTCCGACATATTGGATCCTTCATTTTGAATTTTAAAAATCTAGTGTCAGATTCGTATTCAGCGACCCCGAAAACCCCTTAGTAACATGTTTCAATTAAATCCGGCAGATTTTTAATTTTTAGTTCGCCATATTGGATCCGCCATTTTAAATTTTAAAAATCTAGTGTCAGATTCGTATTCAGCGACCCCGAAAACCCCTTAGTAACATGTTTCAATTAAATCCGGCAGATTTTTAATTCTTTGTCAGCCATATTGGATCCGCCATTTTGAATGCTAAAAATCTAATGTCAGATTCGTATTCAGCGACCCTAAAAACCCCTCAGTAACATGTATCAATTTAATCCGTCAGATTTTTAATTCTTTGTTAGCCATATTGGATCCGCCATTTTGAATTTTAAAAATCTAATGCCAGATTCGTATTCAGCGACCACGAAAACCCCTAAGTAACATGTTTCAATTAAATCCGGCAGATTTTTAATTTTTTTGTCCGCCATATTGGATCCGCCATTTTGAATTTTTTAAATCTGATGTCGAATTTGTAATCAGCGACCTCATAAACTATTGAATACATTTGATTAAAAAAAAATTGTTGTGTAGGAAAATGTGTTGTATGTTTTTGATTAAGAGAAAGTTTGCGGACAAATTTTGCCGATACCAGTGACGTCATTCTTCAACACATGCTGTTAAAGTATGAAATACTAAAAATTTTTTGTTTTTGGGTCTCAAAGAGCAATGTTTAAGCTTTCATTTGGTGCTATGCAGGCAGATTTACTGTTGTGGTTTATTGTTTTACAGACATTCAAATAATGCCGAAAAGGCGTTTTTTTTGCATATTAAAACCTGAATTGCTCGAAAACTAGAGCCAATCCAATATTTTCAAGGACAAATTCGTATTCTAAAGACAAAATCCTTTAAGAATCGGCTGTAACATTTTAGGCATCATGCAGTTAATGAAATGTTGTCGGCCTGTGTTATATTTTACGAATGTTCACAGCGAAAAGAGGATTTCTTTTGCAAAGAAGAAAAATGTGTTTACATTGATTGTCTTGAAAGAAATCGTACCTATGCTTGATCCAAGAATAAGATATTATTTAGCGTAAACTCGGGTCTGCTTGACTTCTGTCATGCGCAGAACAGTTTATCATAACCTCAAATTCTTGAGTCCATACTATTTTATACGAGGACCGATGAAAAGTTTTTTCTCAATGTTATGATGAATTTTTAATTTGTTTAAACAATTTATTGTTGAAAAATTGTAGCATTTGCAAATAAACTAAAAGAGTAAGAAATTAAAAAAAAATTGTCGAATTTTGCTTCCTCATAACCCAGTTGAAAAAACTTGTACAAGATCTTGGACCAGTTCTTGTAGAATTTCTTGTACCTGATCAGTGTCATGAACTTGTACAAGACCTTCCAAGAACATGTATGTGTTCTGCATAAGAAATTGGAACATGTTCTTGTACAGGTTCATGTATAAGATCTTATAGAAGAACACTTACTCGTACAAGACCTTGTACATGTTCTTGTAGAGGTTCTTGTACAGGTTCTTGTACAGGTTCAAAAAAGAAAAAAACAACACTGACGAGTTTCGAACCCTCAACCCATTTCGAACTCGTCTAACGAAAGCCTTTAGTACCTCACGGCCACTGTTATATAAAAGTAATTATACAAAATCTTAATCACATTATAGAAAAGATGAACTTGTATAAGAAACTGTACAAGACCTTGTACGAGTAAGTGTTCTTGCACAAGATCTTATACAATTCCTTGTACAAGTAAGTATTCTTGTACAAGATCTTATACATGAACATGTACAAGAACATGTTCCAATTTCTTATGCAGAACACATACATGTTCTTGGAAGGTCTTGTACAAGTTTATACTACTGATAAACAACTGGGAAAGGAATCTTTGTGGTCGTTAAGATTTTAGATTTTCCGAAAATAGTCTAACACAGTGTGCCTCAATCAGTCGCAGGTGTTCTGAAAATGTTTATACTATAACTGTAAATGTCGATATACACGACTTTGTTAAAGGCAAAATACTCTTTAGCAATGGACACCACCCCCCAAACCCCCCACCCACAAGAATGACAGAATTGGTTATTGAAATGAAACGAAATTTTATCGACGATAATTGAAAATGTTATTGATACTCATCGTTGTAAGATCTTTGACTACTCCCTCCACCCTTATTAACTACATTTCCCCTCTAACTCGCTCACTATGAAGCCACCTACCCCGCCGTCCAAGGATGACAGAATTGCTTATTGAATTGAATCGAAATTTTATCCACGATAATTGAAAATGCTATTGATACTCATTGTTGTAGGATCTTTGATTACCCGCCCACCCTCATTGATCATCATTCACCTCTATGTAGCCCTCTATGTAGCCACCCCACCCCGCCCACTAATTATGACAGAATTGAGGCACCCAATTTAAGAACCGGTCTGGCGCTCGAGTACGCCTTTTCTGAAGTCAGTCGGAACATCAAAATTTCAGTAAAATTAAAATCCAAAATTTTAAGTTTTAAAACATACTATCTTATAGTTTTAACAAATAAAAATTTGAATTATAATTTTACTGAAATTTTGATGTTACCTTATACTAACCTTATACCTAACATACTACCTTATATTTTTAAAAAATAAAAATTTGGATTTTAATTTTACTGAAATTTTGATGTTCTGACTGACTTCAAAAAAGTCGAACTCGAGCGTGGGACCGGTTCATGAATTGGGAGCCTCAATTGCTTATTGAAATGAAACGAAATTTTATCCACGATAATTGAAAATGTTCTTGATACTCATCGTTGTAGGATCTTTGAACCCCCCCCCCCCCCCCCCCACGCCATCATTGACCACGTTTCACCACTATGTACTCTATGTCATAGGGGGGAATCATAGATGGTCCACAAGGGCGAGGGGGTAGTCAAAGATCATTTAACGATGAGTATCAATATCATTTTTAATTATCGTGGATAAAATTTCGTTTCAGTTCAATAATCAATTTTGTTATCATTGGGGGAAGGGGGGTGGCTACATAGAGGGCCACAAAATCGGAAAAGGTAGTCAATAAGAGTGGGGGAGGTGGTCAAAGAACCTACAACGATGAACATCAATAACATTTTCAATTATCGGGGATAAAATTTCGTTTTATTTCAATAAGCAATTATGTCATAATTGGGGGGCGGGGTGAAGTAGCTCTACAGAGGGTTAGATAGAGCGAAAAGGTGGTTAATAAAGGTTAAGAGGGTAGTCAATGATCCTACAACGATGTGTACCAATAATATTTTCAATTCTCGTTGATAATATTTTGTTTCATTTCATTAGGCAATTCTGTCATCCTTAGGAATGAGGGGTTGGAGGGGGGTGTATCTATTGCTGAAAAGTATTTTGCCTTTAAGAAAGTCGGGTCTGTCGACATTTACAGTTATAATACGTAATGATACGTCTTATTCTGATATTTTCTTGAGTTGATAGACTCTTAGGCGTTTTCATGGTAAATATGGAACTCCCACGTAGAAATATCAAAAAGTGGAGCAGCTAGGATTTCAAATCTTGGAAATTTGGAATCTGGGAGCCATTTAGGACAATTTCACATTAGCTGTTTGTTGTTACATTTTTAGACCACCTGCGACTGGTTGAGGCACACTGTGCTAAATCGACTATCTAAAATTATCTAAAAAGCGTAAATTATCATTCCAAAGCAAATTTCTACATATATATGTGTTATTTTTAAGCAAATTATTTTTGTTAGCTATAGCAACTTTGTTCACATGGAACCTACAAATATGCAGTCTTCTCCTAATTTTGCAATTTTTCGAGCTTTATCTAATTACGGAAAAATAATACAAACTAAATTATTACTCTAAAGTTTTTAAATAAAGTATTATTGTTAAATACCAACTTTTTTTACATAGAACCTACAAATATGCAATTTTTTTCCTAACTTTGCAATTTATCGATCTTCAACTAATTATATAAGAGAAATACAAAATTAAATTATTATTTAAATATTTTTTAAACAAATTATTATTGTTAAATTCTTTGTCGATAATCATTCAAAGATCGATTAATTACAAAATGAGGAACAACTGCATATCTGTAGGTTCAATGTGAACAAAGTTGCTAGTTAATAATATTAATGTTTAAAAAAAGTTTAAATAATAATTTATTACTTATTTTTTAGCCTTAATCATATAAAGATCGGTTAATTGCAAAATTAGGCAAAAGCTACATATTTGTAGGTTCAATGTAAAAAATGTTGGTGGTTAACACTATTAATTTGTTTAAAGATTGTTTCAATAATAATTTAATTTTTATTCCTTATCCGTAATCGCATTTAATTATACGATTACAGTCAATTTTCTTTTGGCCAAAAGTGACGGCTAAAGGAGCATTTACAGCTTTGTTGGTGGGTCGTTGACCGACAGAAATTACATTGGAGTAAAAGATACACATATACTGTCTGTCTTTCTTACTGTATTGCAGAATCTGTTGGTCGTCGACCGCCAAACAGACCGCCTTAAACAACACCTTAACTTTATATCGTGCTTCCAGGTAAATTTCCATACATAGTTAAATCTTACGTAAGATTTGCTTTTACACCCCTCCCCCCGATGTAAGCATATGTAGAGATTTTTGAAACCCCCCCCCCTCCCCTTTAGATGCTTACGTAATTAATGAATGGCTCCTACACGGAAAAAATTTATTCACGAAAATTTACCGAATTTATTCAAGAGCGGTGGATATTAGAAAAACTCGGCAATATCTACAAAAGAGTCAATAAGCATCCTCCAACTTTTCAAGTATTTCTACAAAGTCTCCAAAATAAATTTTCATGGCGCGCAACCGAAAGATCGAATCTGGACAGTTACCGAAGACTTCGGGAAAACGCAGTACAGTGACCAAGCGCTTGGCTCACTCAAGTATGACAAAACCAAGACGAGGCGGACCATTTATCTCGGCTCGCTTATTCAACACGAGACGAGACCAACAGTGGCGAGACCGAGACGAGATTCGAGAGTCTCGAGTTTACATGGACTATTAGAAAAATAAATATTAAGTGAAACTTTGTTAAATATAAATGAATACTTTTTTTTTCTAAAGTTTAATTTTTTTACAATAAAATAATTATAATATAGGGAACACAAATAAAAAAGTTTTTTAAATAGTTTCATAAAACAAACATTTAAATATTAGAAATGCATATAAAATTTAAAAAATTTACGACTTTCTTACTTTTTCTTTAAGGTAAATGTCCCAGTTACGGGACGCTTAAGGGTCTTAAGAATCTAACTGTTAAAATATATTATGTCAAGTAGGTTTTTCATTAAGAAAGTTTTTTTTATTCTGAAAGATAAACTCATATTCTACTTGTTTATTAAAAAATACTAACATTTTTGGCAATTTTAAGGATTAATTTAACAATAATATCAGTCCATTGCATGTACCAATAGCTGGCAATGAAAAAAAAAGTTGTCCGCCTGGCCAATTTTAAAAGTCCCAATTACTGGCAATGGTTTTAAAACTATCATAAAAAGTATTTAAGTACTTACAAACATTTATTTATTATTAAAGTGATAGAATATTCAAATTGTCGCAATATAAAATTAAATCAAATTGTTCATTTTAATATAAAAGAAGGTGCATAATGAAAACAATATATGAAACAATTGAATAAATGAGATTATGAAGATTCTGTATTTTTATCTAAAGTTTGAATTTATTTCAAAGATAATTTTTTAAAATGTAAATTAAACTTTTTTAAATAATAAATACAAGTTTTGAAATGCGAAATTAAACTAACTTTAACTTATATTCATTTGAATTTGTCACTTGGAAGTTTTAACAGTAAAGTGATGATGATAGTAATAATCTTTCTAAAAATATTGACAACATCCTAAATAATTATGAAAAATATTGAACAGTCTATATATCAAATAAGCTTAAAATTACATATTTAATAATGATTTACGATAATTGCAATTGAAACCTGCTAATATAATAATAAAATGTCAATGAACTGTTGACAGGCTCGCTTTTGGTCAAGTGGAAATTTTACGTACCAATACGTAGCCGCGTAAATTTAGAATATAAAAATTATTAAAAACTGCATTTTTTCGTTTTATATTCATTAAAAATATTCTAAGGATTATAAAACTGCTTTACTTATACCTAAAGACCCAGTATTTCGACAGTTATCATCTTAACACTGAATAGGAATTTCTTGCTTGAAAGCTAAGAAATGTTTACCGACCCAAAGAGAATTTTACAACATTGACTCAAACATTATTTAACTTTAAAAACTTTAACATATTCATGAAATAAATTTAATATTGGATGTTTATTACTAAAGTTATGAAAATGTATAATTATATTAGCTTGATCTCACTTGTACAGCTCAATAAAAAATAAAATTCACGTCAGTGGCTACGTTATGGTACATGGCTAATAACTGGGACTTTTACCTTAAGGTATTTCTCCGTCAAATCGATTTTGTTAGAATTTTCTTAAACTTTGGATAAATGTTCTTTTTTGTATGCTTTATGTGTGGTAAAAATCTCAGGGCCCCTTGCGTTGCTAAAAATTAAGATATTTACCTTCAAAGTTTCAACATTTACATGGGAATCATACACTAAACGTATAAAAGTGGCACACTATTATTAATATGTGGAAAACTACTCGCTAAATTTTTTTTAAAAACTAGTATGTTATAGGGACAAATAAAAGAAATAATATAAAAAAAAAATTTATAGGGGTATCGATGCTCATTTTTTAATTATACTAATCTGAAATTCGAAACCAATGTGATTTTCCATTGAATTTACGAGCGAAAGGAAATCCAACGGTCGCAAATTGCCAAAATTCTTTCGTTTGAAGCACATGTAAAGTGTCACGAGACTGACATATTGCTTTAAATTACGTTTTCAGATTTAATTTATTAGTTTTTTATTTATTTTTTTTTATTTTTATTTTTTATAGTATTTGTGCGGCCCTGAAGCAGGAGAACTACCTTAATTCAGTTTAGATTTTAGTTGACACAGAAGAGGAAAACCATGAATTCAAGCAAAGAAGGTATTCGATGTTATTGTTGCTTAGTTATTCTGTTTCTGTGCTTCCTCAAAATTAAACCAGCCTTAGAAAACAAACGTTCTGCTGGAACACTTGTAGCACAAATCGCTAATAAATCTCGATCCATTTTTGCTAATTGTGGAAAAGAGTTTTGATTTTGACTTCACCAGTCTAATATATTTGTATGTTGAGGAGTTCGATCTAATACAAGATAATGATTTAATTCTCGTTCCCACTTATCATTGACATGTTTCTGTACGAAACAATGAATTAAGAGATTTTGTATAATCGTCATCAACTTCATCAGTGTCTTTCTCCAAACTTGTATCATTATCAAGTTCAAAAACACTGTATTTTGTTTCAAATTTTTTTTAAAAATATTTATAGGATTGTTTTCTCAATTCCTGTCCCCAAACAGTCTTGTCAAATAAATCCAGCTTGTGTCGTGGATCGAGGATCAATAGGGCGCAATAAATCCAATTGGATTTCAAATAATGTTTGATAATTTTATCACGACCCGCTTGGAAAGCATAGATAACAGATTCATCGATTAATGTTTAATGAATTTTTTTATCTAGATCATGGCACAGACGTTCAATATTATCTAAAATAATATTAATACCTACAACTACTGACGGTAAAGTTGCGTATTTGTCTCCACTTAATACTTCAGACAATTTCTTAAAAGACTGCTAATGTACTTGAAGTATGGACATTATTTCCCATTCTTTTTCAGATATGTGAAAACATTGTAAGAAGTCAGTATTTTTTATTAATGCAGAAATCGATTTTTTCATTTTTAATCTGGCAGTGATCATGTCGTGTGAACTATTCCATCTTGTAGACACATCTAAAGGAAATTCAATAAGATCTTCTTTGTTTAGTATACAGTAATGTCCTAGTTGATTTTTTAATTGTTCAGACTTTTTTAATGTTTTGCAAATCTTTCGCAACTTATTGATAGGTACTAAGTTTTCACAATCGGAGTTTTCAGTACTAAAATTTTTCTCAGTATCCGCATTTCCAGAATCAGAGTCAAAATCGGATACATCAATATCTTCGTCTTCAACAGTATCAGCTTTTAACGTTTTTAAAATCTGTTGTACTGCCAAGTTTAAAATATGTCCAAAACATTGAAAATGTTGATCCTCAGCATCGAATTCAATACTTTTATAACGGAGTATTTTTTTAAATTCCTGCACAAACACTTTATTTGTAGATGTATTATCTACTGTGATTTCCATTATTTTATCAAGAAGGTCTAATTTTTTCAAAGAAGTATAAAACAATTCGACAATGTCAATACCAGCATGATGACCATCACTTGGAACGAAATCTATTGCTAGTGAGTTCATTTTCCATTGATCATCAATAAAGTGGATCGTAATGCCGTAATATAATTTACTTCTAATGGAGGTCCAGCCATCAATGGTGAAGGAAAATTTTGAAACGTTTTTCCTCAGTAATTCTGTGACGATATTTTTCATTTTAAGGAGTACCATTGTAACATAATTGGTCATCGCAGTAGGACGTGGAAATTGATAATTAGGACTAACGTGACTGAAAAATGTTTGTGTAAGATCATCATCAAATATACTCAACGGTAACATTTTTACTGCGATCCACTCGACCAAAGAAATACGAAAGTCTTCTTCATCCAGAATCTACAGAAAGTATATGAATTTTAAACATATCTGCTAATAAATAAATAAATAATAAATAAATAATAAATAGAGTATCACTTTTAGAACAAAATTAACTGCAAAATTATACAGCTAAACAAATTCTTATTTAATTTAGAAAACGCAGTTTTAAAAATTTTAAGTATATTACTATTCCTTTCATATTGCCAACCTGATTTTTTTAATTATTAATAATAACAATTAATAAATAAGTACCAAATAAATAAATAATAAATAGAGTATCACTTTCAAAACAAAATTAATTGCACAATTATTTAGCTAAACAAATTCTTATTTAATTTAAAAAACGCAATTTTAAAATTATTAATTACATTATTATTCCTTTCATATTACTAACCTGATTTTTATTTTGTTGATAAAAAAAATCTTCCAGTTTTATCACATTTCTCTTCAGGAAATATTTTTAAATAGGAATTGTTATGTTTTTGATGTACATGTCTCTTAATTCCCGTTGTATGTTCATGTTGCTTGCAAACTCAGACAGTACTTAACAGATGGCGCTGTGATGCCTGTGCTACAAAACGCGCTTATTTTAAAAAATGCAAATTTAAAAAATGTTCATATATTTGTTGAATGTTTATTTTTATAAAATGCCATTATCAATAGACAGTAACGTAATGCATTATTTACTGAAAATTAAAACCTTTACCTTGCCTGAAATTTTCGTATTCGTGTAACTTTATGAATATTTTTTTTTAAGAAATTTTATAAATTTCATTCTTTTTTCATACGTTTAAGCATAATAACGTTTTAGTTTAAACTTTTTTTGCCTTTTTAGATATTTCAGAAAATTTAAGTAAATTATAATAATTGTTTCTTTTTATTGATACTCTATAAAGGCATTATGAATATATATATATATATATATATATATATATAAATGTTTTCATTCCCATATGTAGTCGAAAATATTAATTTTCATATATCTGAGTTTTAAAAACCACCTGAAGCTAATTGCTTCTTTATTAATTAATTATTTTAAAAATAGCATATTAATTTTTATTTATGTTTATTATTATGAATATTATTATTTATTTAGAATTTCTATTGTTGTTATCATTTTGCATTAATTATTTTTTATTTAGACTCAAAAATTGTATTTAAAATATTATATATATTTAAAGATCTCAAAAACTTTTAAAAAGCACCAAGCAAGCTTCAGCTTTATAGTTCTAAACTACTATGCAAAATCAAATATGGTTATTCTTCTTGATTTAAAAAAATGTCGAGACTATTCGAGACGAGACGAGACTCTAAGTCTCCAAGCGAGACTTTTCCCAGACGAGACTCAATTTCGTCTCGAGGACTCGAGCCGAGACGAGATGGGAGAAAATCTCGTCTCGTCTCGTCTCGCGGAAACACTAAAGCGGAGATTTTGTAGTCTCGAGGAACTGAGTTCGAGTACTCATAAAGGAAATTTTTTTTCAAAAATTAAAAAAAATTTTAACTTCTGGAGTACTTCAGTAACATCTCATAACAGTTAGATAAGCTTTCTTGAATTTAATTCTTATTCTTCTAGAATAAGTGTTCGGTAGTTTTTCAAGGAATTGCTAATAAAATCTCACGACTTTTTCTCATAACCACCGCTCTTGAGATTCTTCAGTAAATATTATTGAATTATTTTTTCCCGTGTAACTATGGTTAACGGTAATAAATAAAATAATAATAAAAAACCCGGGGAGGGGTGCCCCACATGGAAATTAAAATAAAAAATTTGAAAACTTATTTTTATGATCAAATATATCGCCTCAGGATGACCCACTAGAGGTAATTTCTATGTGGGGAGGGGGGCGACTTGTACCCATGTGAAAATTAAAATTAAAGAATTGAAAACTTATTTTTATCAACAAATATCCCATTTCAGGATAATCCGCCGGGGGTCATTTCTATGCGAGGGGAGACTTGTACCCATGTGAAAATTAAAATAAAAAATTGAAAATATACGATATACTTGTTGATAAAAATAAATTTTCTATTTTTTAATTTTAATTTTCACATGGGTGCAAGTCTCCCCAGCATAGAAATGACCCCCGGCGGATCATCCAGAAACAGGATGTTTGTTGACAACAGGGGCGGCGCAGCCAACATTTTTCAGGTGTGGAATTTTTGGTAAAGGGTTAAGAAAAAGGGGATAAAGGAAGTATAGAAGGGTGGGGAGCGAAAGCTTTTCAATTTTTCGTGTATGGAATTCCAAATAAGGTTAAATTCCATGTATGGAGTACTCCATACCTTCCATACTGCTTGCGACGGCCCTGTTTGACAAAAATAAGTTTTCAATTCTTTGATTTTAATTTTTACGTAGCCCCATGTGGATTTCAATTTCCCTCCCCAGGGCACCCCGGCCCCGGGGAGAGGTGACCCACAAGGAAAATGTGCGTCATACTCCCGAAGTGGTTAATAAATTAACTTTTGAATTTTAGTATTAAAGTATATAATAAAAAAATAATCTGGAATTTTACATCAATTCAATTTAAATTATAATTCTTATAATCCATTATTTATACTTGGTATTATTTGAAAACAATAAAAAGTTGATTATAGATTATAAATGGTATAATACAGATTATATTCAGTATGATATTTCTTTTAATAATCCAAGACAATGACTTTTGTATAATCCATTTGTCTCCGCGTTGAGAGTTGTAGGACAAACATTCTCGAGTAATTAAAAAAAAAGAAAGTTAAAATCGGATCATTTTTTAGTTGTCAGCAGATTTTTGTTCCAAAAATAGTGCTTTTGGTGAGAGTGAGCAGCTGACGCAGCGTGAAGAAGAAGAAATGTTTATCACTACCCGCAAAGACAGAGAAAATTAAGTAAGAAGACGGTATTAAGCAAACTTGACAAAGGTGACCCCTCTCTACCCCCTTATATTGTTCAAAAAAGTCAAAATTTGTTTTGGAGTTTTATTACCACTAGATAGGACAATAAATTTCCTAAGTTTAAATTTTTTTGAAAGAAATTAATTTTAAGCTTGGGACAGTACACGTAAAGTGACTCATAATTATATCGGTCGCAACATTGGTTTTTAATGCAGTCCTTAGCCTAAGCCAGTCAATTTTGGCACAAACGTTGGTCATATCTTGCAAATCCAATATTGAGATAATTATATTGGCCGCAAGATTGTCTTCATATGGGACCCTTAACCTAAAACAGCTAATCTTGGATCAAACATTGTCCATATCTCGTAAGTCCAATATTACACTAAGAAAAAAGGTTTAGTTTTAGCAACAATATTTTTTAGTTAACCATTGTTGGTTGTAACGACAATATTTTGATTGGTATAACAAAACGATATGGTTCGCGTAACACATCAAGTTGTTTGGGGCAACAATATTATTTTGTTGCTCTTATTTGGTTGAACCAAAAATAATTTAGTTGTGACCTCCAAACATAATTTGGTTGTGACAACTAAACAATTAATAAAAAAATTGTTGATTAGTTTGTAAGTAAGCTGCTGATAATAATATAAATAAAATCTAAATAAAAACCAATACCAGAAGGTCGGCCGAACCTGGGTCTGATAGTTGGGCCAACGGTGTGTGTTACTGAACTGTCTAGCTATAAGGTTTATTGCTTAATGGTTATTCATATCTCTCATGGGGTGGTGGATTGGACTGGCAGCTGGATAACTCGGGTTCGAATCTTCATGACTAATAAAATTTTTCTGTTTCAGGTTTTCATTAATATTAAATTTCTACATTCTCACCTGATTATATTTATGTAATTAAATTTATAATATGTGAATTATGTAATTATTTGTGTTGGTCAACCGAAAAGTCGCACCTGGGTTACAACAAACAACACTGAATCAAATAATTTAGTTGTCTCAACCAAACAGTTTGGTTGATTAAATAACAACCAAATAATTTGGTTGGCTCAACCAAATTTTTCTCAGTGTAGCAATGTGAGGATCGTGTGAACATTAAACCAATGTTGGAAACCCGAGTATCAGTTAAACTACGTAGAGCCAAGCATCGGACACGTTGGCAAACTGGCCAAACCCTGTTCGGGAATATTTCTTTATCACAGAAAAAACTTGAACTCATATTGAACCCGTTTTGGCTCGTTTTGAGACGCAGCGAAAATGAGATTTGCTTTTCTTTTATTAAACAACAAAAGAACAACAAAAGAAAAGGAAATCTCATTTTCGCTGAGTCTCAAAACGAGCCAAAACGGGATCAATATTAGTTCAGGTTTTTTCTGTGATATTAAGCAAAATTAAATTTATCTCTTATAATTTAATTATTTTAAGTAAAAAAAATAATAATCGCTGTGTATAAATGTGAAAGTCATAATTTTATTAAGTTTAAAAACTTAAAGTGACCTTATAAGAAACTGAAATTCAGATTGTTACTATTTAATATAGTTAATCTTATAATATCCCGTCAAAAAGGATGAAACAAAGTAGAATTAAAAAAATCTATTCAATTATATACCTGAATTCTCCTATATTCTGTGACTCCAATTATAGAGCATGAAAAGGAACAATTATATAATCTGAATTTGTCAAAAACTTCTAATGAAATGATGAAAAGTCGTCCAGCAATTAAATGAGTAAAAATCTCTACTATCAATTTGTAGTTTTTCAGTAAGAATGAGTGATATTTCACTAATTCTTAGTAGAAATTTTTACTAATTTAATTGGTGGACGACTTTTCATCATTTCATTAGTAGTTTTTGCCAAATTCATATTTAGAGAGTTCCTTTCAATGAAGGCGAAAAAGAAAGAAGACAATGATTTGAAAGGAATTAAATGTTTTAATACCAGCAAATCAATAATTCTCTAAAGTATTCTGATAATTTTTGTACTATATTTAAAACGTTAATTTTTTCACTCATTTATTCCTTTAACTATAAGTGTACAAGAGTAACATTATATAACTATACACGGAGAAAAATGGATTATAACAGGTATAATCTGGATTATACCTGATATAATATTTTAACACTGACGGTGTTGGAGAATTAACAAGATTATAAAACAACATATCTTATATTATAGTTTTGAAATTATACCTGATATTGGTTTAGATTATAAAATATGTGTCGTTGTATTTATTAATCAAGTAAGATTTGACAGCTCGCACAAAGGATTTTCAGGGTTGATACAAAAAGATTAAAAATAATAGTCAGTTTTAATAATTAAAATAAAAAATGTTTTGTAGTTAATTAAGTAATTTATTTAAATTAATAATTTTTTATTCAACATAATTATGTTTTCAATATCTTTTGTAATAAAATTCTTAAAAGTAAATTTTAAAGATTTTAAAAAAAATTAAAAATCAAAATAAACTTTAATAAATTATATAAATATAAACCTTCGAAATTGTTAACGTATTATTAATCAAACCCCCACAATTCTAAAAGATTCTTGACATTTTTTTATCATTTAGTCTAATATAAAAAAAGAAAAGAAACAAATAGGATTAAAATATGAAAGATAAATTATAATAATACTAATAATAATATTGTAAACAGCAATAAACTTGTTAGATGTAAAAACACAACGAATTCAAACTTTACTGTTACCCTGTCAATAATCTGGAATTATATTTCTATATTGAATTTAAATTATAACTTTTATAATCCATTATATATAATTGGTATTATTTAAAAACAATAAAAAGTAAATTATAGATTATAAATGGTATAATACAGATTATATTCCGTAAGATATGTTTTTTTATAATCCAAATCCATTTTTTTTGTATAATCCATTCTTCTCCGTGTACTATAACTATAGAATTTCGATTTCAAAATAGCATAAGTAATTCACATTGATTATTTTCCAATTATTAAATATTAGATTTTTTTTATTTATAGTTCAATTTTAAAGTATAAAAAAAGTACAAAATTCCAATTTTTCCTTTATTACAAAATTAAAAGAAATTTACAATTAATTCGAAATGTATTCAATTTGTACAGTTTAAATATGATTAAAATATACATTTTCTATTTTATTGGACTGAAAAGGAATTGAACAAATTTTATTATCTGTTGAAATCGTTTGAGATTTAAAGAATTCGAATTTTATTGCCTTTGAATGGAAACAGTGTTACGGGGTTGTGCAGCAGATTTTGCGATATTTTTAGGAATTAAAAATCTTTAAAACATATTTCGTTTCTCGGGATATAGAAAAAATATTCTAGAATAAAACAGCATTAATTCAATTACTATTTTTTTCTATTTAGAGAAGCACATATTTGAGGGAAATTCAGGTATAAGATGGAAAAGGATTTCTTTTGTTTTTAAACAGATACTCTCTAAATCTCAATAAGTCAAAAGACTTCCACTTTTTCAATAAGTGTATATGCACTTACAATAAGTAACATTTCTTATTACCAAATACTGTAAATATTACCAAAAAAATATTCCTACACAGTTAAAAATTTTGTGTAAAAAACGGTCCACATATTCTTTGTGTTAAATTTAACACAAAAATTGTGTTAATTTAACATGAAGATTGTGTTAATTTAACATGAACGATTGTTAAATTAACATATAGTTTGTGTTATTTTATCAAAAATTTTGAGTGGACCGTTTCGGACATTTAATTTGTGTTAAATATACACAAAATTTTTAACTGTGTACCATTTAAAAAAAAAACAGCGCCTTATTGTTGTCTACTTTTATGGCTAAATATGTATATATGTATATTAGTAGTTAATTTATAACTTACCAGAAGCAGTGAAAATGGAAACCATAACAATACTGAATTGAAGTTTCATTGTGACTGAGGTCTGTCAGAGTGAAAGTTACCTACTAATAGAACACTTTTTTTTTAATCATCAATAAGACACAGTTTTTAGATTATGATTATGTAAATAATTTTAATAACTAAAAGAAACTAATTATTATAAAGATGTTAAAATGTTTCGACTTCTTACTAATAATTAATATAAATGTGTTAAAATAAACTAATGTTTGTTTAATAACCCAGCGAGCCTAAGGTAAGGTAAAATTTACCCTATGAAACTTTTATTTCTCAATATATTTTCTCGTATATTGTAAAAAAAAGTTGAAATCATTAGGGTAATTTCTTATAATTGTTTACTAAGATTAAGAAAAGGATTTTACTATGCCAAGTTCCATTTTTCGTTTCTTTAAACAATTTATTATTGCTAATTTATCACAATTCCAAAGCCAAGCCAATATAGAGAAAAGCGAATCTCTACACTGAGAAACTTTTAATTATACCCAGGCGGCTGTGGCGTTTCTGAATTGATGAATGGCTGAAAAGTGATTTAGTACTGATTGTCATTACTAAGTTTCCTTGTTGTCCCAGTATATTGACAAAACCATTGGTGTTAAGCTGATTTTGTCCCAGTACTGACCATCAACATCAAAATTGTACTGATTCAGTATAAACATTTAATTACTAACTTCCTTAGTCAGCCCATTACAGCTCAGTACTGGCATCACTTGGACAAAATGTGTACAGCTGTGGCGCACGCATATATTATCACATAGGTTATGAAGTGAACATGTGCATCGCATGCAGACGGCGTTTCAAATATATAATGTGAAAACGATGTTTAATTAGATTTCGGTTCAGTGTTGACCCAGTTAAAAATTCCTATACAAAAACTTCTAAGGATCGTGTCATGAACCTTTAAGGAACTTTAAATGTCCCTTCAAGGATCCTCAAAGGTCCTGCAATAATTCCTTGGAGGATCCTGACACGATCCCTTCACGGAATTTGGGACAACGATCCTTCACTGGTTCCCGCGTGTACCTGTACAGGATCTCAAGCTATATTATGATCCTTCGAGGGACTTGTTAAAGGAACATAAGTAAGTTCCTATGTAGAGACATGTGTAGTTTTTCAATGAACTGAATACATGATGCGCACTGGTCGAACTTGTTTCTATGATACTTACAGCTGCACTGTTTTTTCTAATTTTCTAGAATCCTACGTCAAATATAACATATCGACGCCCCCCGTTGATAACATGTTTATTACAAAGCCTGTCCAATAAAATGTTGTTTTAAAAAACAGTGGAAACTTATTTTTATTATTAATATTTTAAATACGATTTCTATTCAATTGTTTGTTTAATCAAATGTCTATTAAAGCTGCGAGTCATAAAATGTTAATTGGTCCGAACGTTCAATATACTTGTTTATTCAATCAAATATGCAATAACATTCTATAAAACCTCACTTTAACATTATAATATAATATTGAAGTTGAAAATAGAATGTTATTGCATATTTAATTGAATAAACAAGTATATTGAACGTTCGGACCAATTAACATTTTATGACACGCAGCTTCAATAGACATTTGATTAACTAGTAGAAAGAAGGGCACGCGCTGCGCGCCTCTGTATTATATTTCATTAGAGAGAAAAAGCTCAACCTTGCTCAATATTGGTGGCCAAAGCTTTCAATAAATCACGCAAATTTGGTCCAGTATTTACTGACTGATTCCCTCTTAATACTCTGACGTGCAATTTAAAAAATTCGTAACTGACTTTATTGTTAAGATTAATAGTTTCCAACATTTTTTAGGATTAAGTGGAATACCATGTCGTTATTCTGATTATTATTAACATAGTTACATACTATGAAATACTATTTCTTCAATAGGATTAATTATTTGGATGTTCAGAATTAATTTATTAATTTCTCAGGGTTCCATAGACAACAAGTGTACGCACGGAACCCTATTGAAAAGGCCTTGTCGATTTTCGTATACCCCTTCCCTCTAGCCAGTAAAGTAGCAATTGCCCGTAATTTAGTTCTCCGATTTTTTAATTTTCCGAACTTGCATTTATATGAATTTATAATTATCTGACTTTGCATTTGTCATAACTTTAAAATAACCAAACTCGCATTTGCCAAAACATGTGATTTGAAGAAATTGCATTTATTAAAAGTTTCAACTTCTCGAACTTGTATTTGTCCGATCTTCTGAATCCCCGAACTTGCATTTGCCCGAACTTTCAAATCACCGAATTTGCATTTGTTAAAACATAGAATTACCCGAAAGTGCGTTTGTCTTAACTTTGAAATCACCGAATTTGCATTGTTCCGAAGTTTAATATCACATAATTCGCGTTTAGCAGAATATACAAGTTCCCAAATTTACAACTGTCGGAACTTCTAAATCCCTGAATTTGCATTTGTCTGAACTTTGGAATCACCGAACTTACATTCGCCCGAATTATGAAATTTCTGAATTTGCATTTTTCTGAACTTTTAAATCACCGAAGTTGCATTTCTCAAAACTTTCAACTCTCCGAACTATCATTTGTCAAACTCCTTAACTCACCGACTACGCAGGTCACTGAATTTGTATTTGCCCGACCCTCGGAAGTAGGCTTTCTAAACGAGTCTTCTGATTGGCTGGTAATGTTACTAGGAAATTTTTAAGCCAATTAGACACTCGTTTAGGAAGCCTACTTTTCGAGGGTCAGGCAAATGCAAATTCAGTGACTTGTGTAGTTAGTGAGTTAAGAAGTTTTACAAATGACAGTTCGGAGAGTTGAATGTTTTGATAAATCAGAGTTCTGCGATTAAAAAGTTAGGTCACATGCAAATTCGGGGATTTAGAAGTTTGGATTAGATGAGTTCGAGGAATTAAAAACTTTAACAAATGGAATTTCGTCGATTTAAATGTTTTGGCAAATGTGAGTTTAATGATTTCAAAGTTATGACAGATGCAAAATCGGGAAATTAAAAGTTCGGACAAATGCAAATTCGGGGATTTACAAAATCTGACAAATGCAAGTTCGGGGAATTACAAATTCGGACAATTTAATTTCAGGCAATTGCAAGTCAGGTCAATTGGGTTTTGGAGAAAATGCATGCGACCCATGCCAATGGGGTGCATTTTAAAACTGTTTGATAAGCAGTCTCTTCTCTGGTTCTGGGAAGATCACTGTCTTGGATTTCAGAAATTTACAGTATGGATTGTTCCCGTTTGGACCTTAGGGACTCAGCTAATCTTGAAGGTTTAATTTTCAATAATTGTCTTTGCTTAACTAAGACTTTTAAACGTAGGAAAGGGTGGTCCCAAACCGACCCCCTAAAAGAAAAAAGCCAAAAAGGTGCCAAAAACTTGTTTGATTGCTGAGGTCAAATTTTTTTTCAGTAAAGGAATCATTTTTCTATGTTTCCACTGATTGCCGAGGCTCTGGATCTCATTAAGTGGGAGATACAGAGAGAAAATCAAAAACTAACGTTTTCGACAATCTCAAAAAGGGTGGTATGAAACCGACCCCCTATTTTTATTGCAGGAAATAGCGAAAACAAACAAAAGTTTGAACTTGTATTGTAATTTGAATTAAAAAACAACAAAATAGAATAAACTTAAATTACTTTTACTTTATTTGAATACATTATTTAAGGCCTTTTTCAGAATAAGAGTAAAAGAATTATCATTACAATAACAAATGAGTGTTTTTAGTTTGATCTTAATTACAAGCTATATTATCTTAGCTTAATTATTATTATTTTATTAAAATACATTTGTAGGTATTATTTGGTAATTACA
The DNA here is from genome assembly GCA_037103525.1 of Ganaspis brasiliensis. Taxonomy (NCBI): domain Eukaryota; kingdom Metazoa; phylum Arthropoda; class Insecta; order Hymenoptera; family Figitidae; genus Ganaspis; species Ganaspis brasiliensis. The sequence continues at coordinate 333,629 of JAZKLR010000533.1, read as the reverse complement.
AATAATTTAGTTACTATTACAATGCAAGAAAAGGGGGGGAGGTCTGTTCCAGACATTCACATAATGTCTTGCCGATCATTCATGTCAATTAAAGCGTTTGAATTTGAATATCCTATTCTAAAAAGAACAGACGTTGTGGTTCACTTCAGACGTGTAACTCCATTTCCGAGTCTCCCATTGATCAGTACATATCAAACCTCACTATCGATAGTTTTCAGTTTCCATTTTTTGTTTTGCAGACGAATTAAAATCTTTTAATTAAATATTATAACTTCAAGTTTATTTTATAAAATTTCTTATAATGTTAGCAATCTAAAATAACAAAAAATGTTATTAAAATAGTTAATACATATAAATTAGCTTTGACCTTGACTTCTCTATACGAGAACCCTTTCGCCCAACTTCAGAGGTGTAACACGTTTTATCGGGCTTCTGATTGGCTAGCAGATTTTTGATATTTTTTGTCAACAATAACATCACAGTTTAGACGTTTCTTTGGAGTATTTTTCAATTTATTTAAAATCTTCGTTTAATAAATAATTGCATTTTATTAAATAATAATAAATTAAAAATAAATTAAATTCTAATAATTCAGGAGTGATAGTTCAAGAAGTGACAGTGATTTTAGTGAAGTTGTTAAGGTTATAGTGTTTTGAGTGAAATAATGTTTTGTTTACATTGGCATTCGTTTTTGACAGATGAGTAGTTTTTTGTTGTTATTTTGGTGTTAGTTTGCTAAGAATAATATTTTAGGTTAGTTGTTCTCTTTTTATTTTGTGATATGTAATTGAAATTTTAATTTACTGTAGAAGAAAATTGTTTTTTAAAAAAAAAAGCAGTAAAGTGTTTAGTGGTCAATAGTGTTTTAATTTTCGAAGTGTCTATTCGTACAGAAAATCTCGACCAATCACAAAATCGTAATGAAATTTCCGACCAATCAGAAAATTGCTTGAATAAGTACGAATAGCTCATTCTATGTGGCCTGGCTATTCGTACAGAAAATCTGTACCAATAGCCAAACCTCAATGAAGCGGCTATTCGTACAGAAAATTGTCAAACTCTTCTTTTTGTGAAAATTAGTGTTACCCGGGTATATTTTGGTTAAAAAACCACTGTATGTGACACAAGAACCCCCCCTAGCATTTCCAAAAATTTTATTTTGTTTTTTCACAGCCAAAACAAAAGGTATTACGCTGCCAAAGACAGATTTTCAATTTTCTGTACGAATAGCCGTTCCACCTTGGTCTGGCTATTCGTACAGAAAATCTGTACGAATAGTCACGGCCTTTAATTTTATAAGAGAAGTGGTGTATTTATTAAGTGTGCTTTACGTGTCAATCATCTGATGGGTGAGTAATAATAACAATGTTTTCAATTGCTTTCTTTTTATTTGATTGATTTAATTAAATGTTTTTATTAATATTATATTGAAACGTAAAATTAAGTTAGTAATTTTGCACTTTTAAGGGTAACGTTTAAGGTTAGATTATTTGTGTTATTATGTAGGTTCAGTCACATGACTATCCTTCTTGCATTTAATGACAGGTGAGTAATAATAGTGATAAAAACAGTTATTTTCATTGATTTTTTTATTTAATTATAAATTGAAAAGGTACAGAGAATTTTATTATTTTTAATTATTATTTTGGTTTTTATCATATCAAGTTAATAGTTTTGCACTTTTAATGGTAACATAAAAGTTAAGTAATTGTTGTTATAATTGATAAAAATACATTTAGCAATGATTCGGCAACAGGTAAGAAAGAATAATGTTTTCCATTAATTTATTTTTTTTTTAAATACAAATTCAAAAGTGAGATATAAAAATTTTTATTATTTTTAATTATTGTTATTAATCTTATTATTATAATTGATATAAATCTATATTAGTAGTTTCGCATTTTTAATTTATATTCTGTTTAGTCGAATTAAATTTTACATTTAAATTTTCAAGTTTTAATTCGTCTGGAGAGAATTCAATTGAAGACATTTTTATTCTTTTTAATTTGTAATAAAAATTGTATTATTTTTATTCTAATTCGGTAGTTAGAAATAAAATTTATTAATTCTTTTTTTTAATTCCGATTCCAAAGTTACAATTGAAATAAATTTAATCCTTTAAAAATATGAAATCAAGGGAACTTCCTTTACAGAGTATAAATTCATAACAATTTAATTTATTTTAATAAAACGGAATTAAAACGTATTGAAATTATATAAACATGATCACTAACACTTTCTATTCAAAGCTTTAAGAACTGTCTATTATTTTCACGTGACATTTTCAATTATATATTTTTATAGATGGTATTAATTTTTATCTGATTCTATATAAAAAATAAGGAAACAAATAAAATAAATAAATCCTAAAAACAATTAGGAATATAGGATACGATTTTGTACTTTAAAAATTTTGTTTCTTTAAATCGAAAGTGTTCAAAATATGTAAATGGTTTCTTTCGGGTTCGGGGAAAAACTTTTTTTCCTTTCTAGAAAAATGTGTATGACAGATGAATTTTTAAAAAATTGTTGCATTTTACTGAACCTGTTTAGTCTAAGTGTTTCTGGGGTCACTGATAAAAAATTGAAAAATCATTTTACAAAAAAAGATAGCGTGTCTAATATGGCAAAGAAATTTAAAAAAAAAATTTTAACTTTCTTCAAACTTGGTACCTTGGAATTTTTGTACTTGATGATTATGAGTTTGAGTTTAGTTTTACAGAAGGCACAATTATGGATGAAATATGGATTGTAAAATTGATAAATAAAATATTTTACATAAAATAAAAAAGCTCAGAGCATTACTGCCTACTGAGATATAAGAAAAAAACAGAAGAATTATATTTGCAAAAACTGAAGACAAAGAAAAGTTTGAAGCAACAAAAGACAGTCAAAACTTGGTTAGTATTTATTTTAAATTACAAGGATGATCCTGATTTAAAAAAAGCCGTCCGTCTTTTCAGTTGCGCACATGTGTACACGCAATTAAAGTTTGGTATTAAGGAACAGGACCCTACTAATAACAAGCAAATGTACTTTTGATGGAAGCTGATAGTGGAAGGACCAAAATAATTAGGTTTAAAGTTATTGTCATTCAATGGATCTCTAAACAAAAATTCCATTCAGAGTAATGGAAAAGAAAATTAAAAACTTTTTCTAAAATGTAATTTAGGTACATTTATTCCCATGCTTTAGAAAGCACAGTACAAACAACAAAGAAATCATGTGTAAAAGACAATTTTAATATAGATTTTATTGCTACCCTTATGGGGAGATCCGGCACCATAAACTTAGATGGTACAGACTTTATTGAAAAATCAAACTAAATAAACAATTTATTTAAAGCTTAAAAAGTGACATTTCTCAAAATTTACGTTATCGATTTGAGATTTTTTCTTTTAACACAGTTACTGATTAATAATGACAATTTTCTCAAAAATTAAAAGTGGTGTTCTTTAACGTTTAACTTTAAATATAAGGGTGCAATTCCAAATAAGTCAACCTCCAGATTTTGATAAAACTTAGTACACTTACGAATTTTGATGTGCTAATTATGAAAATGATCAAGAAAATTATGGACTACTTCATGTTCATGGTATAAACCATAAAAAACCTAATTTTTAGTTTTCTCAGTTCAACTTAGTAAATTTTTTTGAAATTTCGAAAAATGTATTAAATAAAGATGGTAGTATTCTTAAAAACACACACTTTAAATCCTATACAATTTTTCGGTATCTTCAACAGTTTTCAAGGTATTTGCTAATGAATATATCAAAGCTTGAAAATAAATAGAGTAGTATATTAGAATATGGTAGCATATTTTCTGAATTTTAAAAAATGTACTGAATAAAAGATGTAGGTTTTATAAAAGTACATATTTTATGTTCCCTACATTTTATCAGAAAAGTTGCTAATTTTTTGTTAAAAATGCAAGACCCCAATAAAAGCAACAAATGCTTAAGTGAACTTAAATAAGAGACAAACACTTTTTACAGTTCTTATTACACTTCTTATTACTTCTAATACGTCGATAAGTTTCTTTATTATTTTTGTAATCAGCGCATCATAATACTTAATCACATGTAGTTTCATCCAAATCCGCGAGTTGATATACTTGCAACTTTATCTAATTTTTTAGGTCAGTTTTACACTTTTCTTAAAATTAGCCTTCAGTCTCTTTAATTAAAATTATAAATGTTTGCAATTATATTATATTTTATTTATTTTTAGTTTTATATGTAAGAAAAATAGTAAATGATAATTTTCTTAAAACTAAATTTATTAGGGGAGACCGAAGAGGAAAGTAACAAAAATCATTTTTTTGATGATAGCATTAAAACTATTTGTCGGATAAGTTCTGTAAACATATTAATCGAAAGCTTTGACTTTCATCTATTAAATAAAATTGGAATTAAATAGTAAAAATAAATTGATAGTTCACTGCAGGACTTTTTAATCAGCTCTTTATTTGTTACTTTCCTCCTCAACCCTGAGGTGGAAAGTAACAGCACGGAGGAGGAAAGTAACACTTTAAAATTAAGGCTAGCATTTCAAATATAAAACTGCTATTAATTTAAATTATTTTTATTATTAACATATAAAAAGACAAAGTGATATTAACTACATTTTGTACATAATTGGCAAATATTTTTGCACTTTTTTGAAATCAAGTTTTTTTTGTCTATTTAGTATTCGTTGAATAGCAATGACATTAAAAAAGCATTGTTTCTTAAAAATTTAAATCAAAAGTCCAATATTTAATCTTTAAAATATAAAATAAACATATAAAATCAAATAGTTATAAAAAAGGAGGAGGTTTATAAAAATAAAGCATTAGATGAGGAGGAAAGTAACAACATGTTACTTTTCACCTCACCCCTCTTTTCCTTGGATTTCAAAAAACAAGTTTAAATTACATAGAAGTATTTCGCATTTTTTAATTATGCACTAGCACGACTTAAAGATAAATAAAAAAGCTTCAAAAAAACGAAAAGCATATTTAAAATATCTATAAAATTAATAAAATATGATATTTTGAAAATTTAGACAAAAACTTACTTTTGTCGTAATTTTTGCACAAAATATCAGTACCAGATATATAGCTTCCGGTAGACCCCTAACATAATTTGGGGGAGGTAGAGGGGTCAAAACTGACTAAAAATTATTTAAGGACTATGTCTGTACGCTCATTGGTTTAGAAGTTATAAGCGTTGTTACTTTCCACCTCTGTTACTTTCCTCCTCGGTCTCCCCTATATGCACTAATTTTTTATGAAACCAAAGTATAAATATCGATTAATTGTACGATTATATGATCATTGAAAGATTTCCTTCATATACGGAGTTTTTTATTTCAAAATACATTTTATAATTCAAGTTTATAATCTATTTTTTTACTGTTTATTATTTAATTTTAATACATAGAAATTTCGAACTTAGATTCAGAAAATATTACTGAATATTTCCACTATTTTTTAAGATAAAAAATATTTGCCTTTTGGTCAAATAAATATTTCTATTAAGTTTTAAGATTACCTGTAATTTTTCCTGTAATACATTTTTAAATGTATTTTAATAAATGTAAAAGATGCATTAAATATGATAAACCACCAGATTTAATAAAACTTTTAATCTTATTTTAAACATTTCCTCAATATTGCACGAGTCTGCTTTGCGTAATGTTTCACGGACATTGAATTGAAATGTTCAGATAGCATAGGTTAGTGATATTTTCTCATAATATGTGGAAATTTTGCTACTTACTAAGCTTTACTGAACTGCGAATTGCAATATTGAGAACCTTTCACTACAAGGTTCAAGAAAGATTCAGGAAATATCTGGTGCTGTACTGGGTATCTGAATATTGTTAGTTAAGAATTAAAAAGAATGGAAAATCATTTTTACACAATTTCAAAATAATACAAATACAAAGGTACTAAAAGAGATAATTAGAAATATATTTTTAAATGCATAGATAAAAATTAGTAATCGAATCGACCCGTCGTACAATTCCACTTTTTTATTTTTCCTGTAGTGCGGCTTTAGCCGTTTTGTTGAAAAATTCATGGTCTATTGTCAAATTAATACATCATGACTGCCAGGGGCGGCTTTAGGCAAAGTGTTCGGGAGGGGCGATATATGGGATAGAAAGAGATAGCACCATAGTGCTATCTCTCTCTCTTATACAAATATAAGATTCTCGGGGGGGGGGGGGGCGGTCGCCCCAATCACCCCTACGTAAAACCGCCACTGATGACTGCAATTGGAATTTTACGATTCAATTATTTAAAAGTAAGATGGAAATCTTAATGGCCACAATTATTTCTATTTGTAAATAAATACTAATCGTTCGTTTTCATCAACAAAATATTGAAACTTATTTTTGTTTTCTTTATTGAGTATAATTGTAATAAAGACATTTAAATTTATTATTCTAAGATTAATAACGCTTCTAAATATAATTTACCTTTTTCATACGAATTAAGTACCCATGATTACAATGAAATTTATGTAAAGTGTACACTGCACAATTTTTTTCAAGTTTGTAAAAAAAATTTAGTATTTTCTGTTTGAAAAATAGGTAAATTATTTTTTTATTGTGACGCGCCGAGAGACGAATATTATAAACATGTAAGCCAGTTTGTGAATTCGTTGTAAATTAGATAACTCTCTAGGTGTTTAGGTAAGCAACATTTTCTTTAATATGTTAAGTATGTAAATCAATGTCTTTTGGAAATAATAAAACGCAACGATCTTTATCCCCATTACAAATTAATTAAAAAAAGAAATTTTTATAAATTTTAAAGTTCGTTCAATGTTGATTTATTGAATTACAAAATAACAAAATTACAAATAATCTTATGACATTACTAACTAATTATTAACACATTTTATAAAATAGCACCAAAGAATTTCAATGCCAACTTCTTAATCATAAAACAGTTTATTGTATTCGTTAAATCTAATATATGTGTACATGGTTTCTACAAGTGTGACAGTAAAAAAATAGAAGTACATATTTTTTAAATATCAGAAATTACTGTATACCAAAAAGATGATTTTCGTGACATTTTATTTCATATTATAAACTACTTATTTCTTTATGCAGGGTGAATTATTTACTTCCTTATATCAATAAATAAAACAATAAGTTTATGATTTACAATTAAATAAAGAAAACGTAAGCACGAGCGCTCCTGCGCGCACTCGATCTCGTTGTGTATTAAAGTTGAGGCCATAAGCAACCAAAAAAACTTATACTTAAATTTTTCTGAACTCAATTCAACACTTTTAACTTAAATTCAAGATAGGTCAAAAACAAAAAATATTATTGCAAAAAACTAATTTTACGTAAAATTCCGAGATACAATATTACCAAGAGATTATTACCTATGGTCAAAATGTCAGAGTTATGAAAATGTTCTTTTGATGGTATTCACGATTTGTCTAGTAACACGATCTCTGAGAAACAGAGGGGGGTCGGTATGGTACGAGGGGTCGGTATGGTACCACCCTCCTCTACACAGCAATATAATTGCTATCAATAAAATTAAATTTTGGTCACCAAAACAGAAAAGCTGTATGTTTTGCTATACACGGGGGAGGGCTTTTACAAATTTTTGGTAGTCTGTCCACATTTCAATACATTAAGATATTTTTATTTCCTTTAGCTTCTGACGTGCTCCGATTATGAATCCCTTTAAAAATGTTTTCAGAACGTGCAAACAGATGCTGCTAATTATTTGTAAGTTAATTGCATTTATTTTCGGGGTACTCGAATTTTATATTGTTCCGTAATCTTTTGCTAATGTATGTAAAATGTAACTTTGTATATATAAATCAATCAGTTTTTATCCAAATCTAGAAATAGATGCAACTTGAAGAAAATTCTTTCTGAATAATTGCAAACTAATCGGATGCATTCCGAAGCTAAATTTTTGTCCGTTTAAATCCTTTTATTTTAATTCCAATCAATCCATTTCAAATCCAAATAAACCTCATTAGAATTGGGACGAATTAACTTGGATTGAAGTCGGTACCTCCGAACAAAAAAAACCACTTTCGCGTTATACGCCTAAAAACTCCTCTGTGACGTCGGTTGTCTAAAACAACAACTGTTAAAATGAACGTCAAAAAACCACACTTTGTTTTTCCAATTTTTCCAAGAAACTAATTTCTAAAGTTTCAGAAACTTAAAAAATTCAAAATCTCAATACAATATTGTATAGATTGGTGCATATTTAAGATAGTTTATTTCAAATTCTGTTTTGATTTTAATTTAAACATTTTGACATTTCATTTAACCAAAAAAACGCAGTGGTTGTTTTAGACGACCAACGTCAGAGAGGAGTTTTTAGGCATATAACTCGAAAGTGTTTTTTTTTGCTCGGAGGTACCAAAGTAACAGGATTTACAAAAATTAAAATTTAGCTTCTGAATGAAACGGATTAATTCAGAATGATTCTGAATCAATTTTTCGTCAAGTTACATCTATTTTTAGATTCGGATAAAAACTGATTGGCTATGAAACGAATGTCGGATCGCCTTGGAAAAATACTGATTAAAACTTATTCAAGCAGAATAAAACCCAATCCCATAGTTTCATCAGGGTAGTAAAGCTATATTTCTGTCTATTGTTATATTAAAATATAAGTCAAATATTGACAAAAATATTTGTAATCTGAAATATACCTATTAATATAATTTTGTAACTTTTATATTACAATGAAGTGTGAATTAAAGAAATATGAAAAGTTAGTTTCGAAAACATTATAAAAGTGAATATTAATTGTTGATTTAATTTTTCAATTTTTGTACATTTATGTGGTTATACATTTTTTATACACATAATGTATTGGGTAACTTTTATGGGTTATTCGGCTTAACTTATCACTTATTATCAAGGTCAGTTAAACACCAAATATTTTTCTACTTATTAGAAACCATTAAAAAATTCATAGACTTCACAAAATTTAATAATATGCTTTGGGATTAAAAATCTGATTGTAGGGTGAATATTAAGGGTTAATTGGATCACATTAACACTTCATATCAAAGTCAGTTGCCCATTTAATAATTTTTAATTCATTAGAAACCCTTAAAAATTCTAAGACTTTGCAAGAGTTAATAAAAGGCACTGGGCTTGAAAATCTAAATCTAGGATGTGATTGAAGGGTTGATTGGCTCAGGTTATCACCAGTGCACAGTGGGAAAAAATGCATCATTTTGGACAAAATTCGCCTGACTACTCAAATCTTAACCGATTTTAACTTTTTTTTTTTAAATACTCAGAACGACTTCTACTTTAACAAGTGACTGCGATAATTTAAAATTTTAATAAACTAACATAAAAAAACTGAGTTATCTCTAATGGACTGTATTTTAAAGATAATAATTACGTTTTAAAATGTATATGTAAGGTTTCTTTGAGTTCTTGACACCAAATTTAGTGAAAAAAGTGACAATTATAAGATTAAAAAAAAGTAGAAACAAGTTGGCTGATCAAAATGTAGAAAGAGTATCTTTTTTTCTTAAAACACGGTGAATCTCAATTAGTTTCAACCCTAAAGTGCTTGCTCATTTCTCTTTTTTGCTTTTGCTTCTGAGGTGTCTTCTGATGATTTTTAGCGTAAAACGAAAAAATTCCATTGGGACCTTGGAAAATTGGTACAAAATTTATTTCTCCGACTAAGACTTCCTTCCCGTATATATATAAATCTTTAAATATTTGTGGAAAAATTACAGCGTATAACATTTTCGGAAAAATAAAAAATAGGCTTTGAAACTAATCAAGCCATGTGTGAAATATTCAACCAATCAAAGCAAGACAATATTTTCTTAGCTATTAAAAGCAATATCCGGTCATAGTCTAAAAATTTTCGGCGATATCAATTTGACTTAGACAAGTAACGGATTATCATCTTACTGTCTGAATTATAAAAGTAACATTGATGATAGGTGTCCAATAAAGACAATGAATTGGGTCTCCAAAGAATATTTTCTTAATTTTATACAATGTCAGTGTAACAGTGTTACCTTTGCTAGGAGACAAAACAAGAAGAATTCTATGTGTAATTTACTTTTTAGCTTTACATCTATTCTAGTAGCTGTGGCAAAATATGAAGCTCTTGTCAAATAATCAACCAGCAACATTATCAGTACCTTATTTTACTGTATTAACTGATAACAATTCAGAATTGGAATTTTAACATTCCACAAATGTAACAGCAGTTTGAAGATTTTTGTTTAGCCAACAAGTTATATATACTTTTCCAGTAATCATCATAAATTCTATTTCCCAAACCATGTCATTTATGACAAAGTTAAAAATCTTTACTTTTTTTAACAAGCTGCTGTTGTAATCATACCTTTGCCGAATTAGTGACATTTTTTCTTTGATAAATTCAAAGTCAATTAAGGGTCAAGATTAAATAATCCGCTATCATTTTTTTTAAAGCTCAAAATGGTTGATCTCTAAATAAAAAATTTATGAATTTTGAAGTTGAATTTTTTTGTATGTGTATTAAGGTAAGTCTGAAGGCTGATTATAATTATGAAGAACCCAATTTAAAAATATATAATTTAGTTAATGATTTCCGGCATCTAAAAATTATGACCTGTTCTTTGATCATGATCCCTAATTGAATAACATAAGTTAACCGAATTTGGTGGTTTGTTAGTCCAAATGGCTTCATTTTCTGCACGGAATTGAACATATATAATTATAAAAACAAAGGAATCTTTGTGAAAAAAAGATTTACCTGGAATTGCTGCAATAATTATTGATAAAACAACCACAATTTATTGCTAATATGTGGCTGTTGACAACCAGTATTTGTATTTTAACTATGGGATGTTTACTTTTGAACTTGGAAACTAAAATATTTCTGGTTACGATGGATAAATTTTAATTCTAATTCGGAGAGAAAATACAGCAATATTCATGTGTCTAATCAGAACAAAGTATTTTTTTATTGCACTTCTATATTTTTAAACTTCTATTGTCTTCAGTTCTATCGTCATTATTGTCAACGTTGACATTATCATCGTTTTTATAAAATCTAGATCAACGTACATGGCTAAGATTCTGCTCTTATCTCGTTTCTTATTTTTGTTAGTTTTCCTAGATTGTTATTTTACTTCATATTTTCAAAGTTTATATTTTAAGAAGTTTTTAGCACTTTGTTAACTAAATATTTTGCTAGTGGCTTATATCAATATGCCTTCTTCAGTTTTCATTATTCCATCTTCTAAAGGTAATCTCTTACGAACTAAGCTAGGACATACTCTTTAGAAATATCAGATGTAAACAGATTTTTATTTAATATAATGACCGAAATAATAATAATAATAAATAATAACAATACACAATAATTTAATAAAATCAAAAAATATGTGTTTAAAAATCATTTAAACTTTTTAAGAAGTCAATCTCTATTTCTTAAACTTTTTTCAATTTTTAATTTGATTATATACTTGTATTAACTTTTGAATCACAGTTCCATAGAATCATGCAGAGATTCAATTATATTCCTATGTTAAACATTTCTAAAATACTACATTTCATTTAAAAGAAACAATTATAAATAATAAAAAAATCAAAAATTAAAACCATAAAATAAACATGAGATACATTTGCAAATATTGTCAATGTTTAAAAATGACAGTCGCGAAATGATGTTTCTTTTATTTATATGTTTTGATAACCTTTTTGACAGAAGGATAAATAATTACTGCTGAATTACTTTTATTATTATTATTATTATTAGTATTATTATTTATTACTTGCAATTTTTATTCATTACAGGTTCAGTAAAAGAATTAGATAATCATTGTAATTTAAATCTAAAAGGATCTGGATCTGACGTTTCTAAAGTATGTCCTAATGTTGGTCGTCCGAAATTATCTTACGAAGATGGATCTGAGAAAAATAAAACAAGGCGCATTAATAAGGCTCTAGAAAAATTTTCTGTTGAAGAATTATCAAAAGCAGTAAGCCGAAAACTTAAAATATTTGAAGAACAAGAACAGGTTACTAATACGGATGTAAATGAGAAATGTGATCACAACCAAATCTTAGCAATGTACGTTGATCTAGAATACACAAAACGAAAGTATGAAAAATTACGAAAACACAACGAGATCATTGTTACATCCCGAGCGAAGGCTAGATATAAAATTTAGTTATTTCTAATATTTTGGAGGAAGGTAGGCTGATTTAATATTTATTTTTGTTGTGGGGACGTTGATTTCTATCGATCCTATGGGGGTCGTCTATCTTTAAATATTTAATTGATATATTTATATAATTGCCCTTTTATTCAAATAAATAGGAAATATGGATGTTATATGTGTGAATATAATTTATTGAACATTAGAATGAATGTGACAAGATTTTCATGGTTTTACAATATTTAAAATTACTTACATTTACTGTAGTACGATGTACAAAATTTGGTTGAGTTGACGTAGTGAGATTTTCTCTTCTTCGAAAAGAACGTGTGATACTTCTCACTTATGAGTTCTTAAACCCGAAAAACACACTCGTCACGTTTGCAATTCTTTATGGGTTCGGACTCAGTTACGACGATTAACTGGATTTTTAATTAACAGATAGACTCACAAGTCTGGCGATGAGAATACTGAGCCCAAAATTGGAACCACGAGTAAACTATTCTGTTCGAACGTGCAAGAATTATAATCCTTAAAAATTTACAGTAACCGAAGGGCCAAGCTTGAGACGGTGTACAATCATGCCACGTAACTACGTACACTACGTTAGATTGTCGAGTCAATAATTGAAACGATATATAATCATGCCACGGAGCGATGTAAACTACGTTAGATTACCGAAAACAAATGACAATTAAAAATGAAAACGCGCTTGCTTTTATAGGCAAAAATCTACCCTAGTGGGAGAAAATCAGATCATAGTTCACGTATATTCTAAGCTTGATCCTTGGGTCATCCTAGGAATCGAGAGATTCTGAGAGTTTTGGTTATCAAGGTATCATATTATGTGACTACAACTTTTCCTACGAGCACACGAGGCTAGATATCGGTGCTGGCGCCTCAGAATATTCTCAAGTCTACTCGTAGTTCAAGGATTACTTTTATTTTAATTTTATTTCAATTTATTGGCTCTTGCTAATATCGAGTTTCATAGATGGACTTGACGAGAACAAAGGATCTTTAATCACTCTTACGATTTTTTATAAACTTCGTCAATCTATGAAACTCGACAATATGCGTATTATCTAAAATAAGTTTATACTTTTGCAGCTGCTAAGAAATTAATCATAGAAACAAGAGCCGTTTCTCAGCCGATCTATTTTTTAAGAGAAGATGTGCGTGAGAAAGAATGTAAAAGATTCTGCATGGACTGAATCATTTGCTAGCTTTAATATTTTATTATTTTATGATTTAAGTTCAAATAACGCACATATTCTCTAATTCAAGAAAAGATTTTTGTTACCCGGATGTAACAGTCCTCCCTCCTTAAATTGTTCATCGTCCCGATTGAACCTTACCATATCGCAAAATTTTGAATTGCAAACGTGAGAAATCGGTAACAATTTTTTTTTGTCCACTCATTCCATTCAATTTTACAAAAATGATAATTGATGTTTACGGAATTAAAACTTCGCATTGATAGGAAGCCTTTATGTATTGAAAGTGTGATGTATGATGTTTAGTGTAAGGTGTGTGTCGTGTTATCAGTGATTCCTCCGGAGCAATGATCTCTATTCTAGTAAGTATGATTTCATCTTCTTCTTGCATTTGTTGTTTTATAAAATAGGCATCAAATTTCCTTTTGTATGGTAGGGATAATTATGGGATTCAATTATCCTTTAGTCTTCAATTTGTCATCATGGAGAGTGTTTCGTCGACGGCAACGACAGTGGACCGAATTGAGTTTCTTCTAGGTTTGTAATTTCTATTTAAAATCCCTTTTTGAATATCTTCTTTTCCTTTTTTATTATATCCTTTTCTGTTTGTTCTCTTTAGGACGAATCCCGACGAGATGTCCTAGTAAGAAGGAGGAGTTTTTGGATAGAGTGATGGCTTTATCCGCACTTCTCCGTGAAAACATCCAAAATTGGAGACGACTAGAAGACTTCACACAAGCAGAGGCCAACATCCAGATTGTTGGTCTGGACGAACTAACTGTGGCTAAAAAGGGATCCTTTGAATTATCAGCGGAGCTCAATGATTTAGTGAGCGCAGTAAGGTTGGTATTCCTCAGTTGTTTTAATTTTGTGTGAATTGTAATTACATTATACTTAATATACTTTTATTTTAATTGTCCCTTTATTGATTCTTTAGAAAACCATGTCGTCCTCGTTCGTGCTGGTGTGGAAAATGCCGGTACGATTGGTCAAATTTCCGTGAAGGTGAGATAATTTCGTATATTATTATTTATATTTGAATTTAATTTTCTCTGTGCCTTTGAAAGAATGGATAAAAAGCTTTTCTTTGTTTGTTTGTTTTTACAGATGCAGAAAGAAGCCGTCCACCACTGTCATGGATCTTCAGCACTTCAGGATCCTCGTGCTCCCTTCATCTTCGGGTTCGTCAGATGAGGTGGGATCCTTGAACTCGTCTAATTCGTCCGAGTTTATAGATGTTGGCGTAGAAGTCGAGAATAAAGTTCTAATGGACCTGTCAGTGGGGAGTTCCTCTTCTGCATCCTCAATCTCAACCACCTCCATGGAAGACATGTTAGGGCTTGGACTTTCTTCGTCAGAGTCAGTGGAGGTTGATGTGGAAGGCGTTTCCATGGACTCAATCTCCACCGGATACCCAGAATCGGAATCCTCATTGACGACATCAGGGATGGATTTCAAGGATGAGGTCTTCGACGTTCATCTACCGGAATTCGAGTGTGTGTGGATAGACGAATCCTTAGAGTGTAGTGACATGTTGGACGATCCCCTCGCATGAAACTGTGTCTGTGTAGTGTGGACTTGTTTTGACTTTTCTTCGTGTAGTGTAGTGCATTATGTGGATAGAATAATTTTGTGAGTAATTTTGTTCATTTTAATAATTAATTCCAAATAATATCTTCCTACTCAATACTCTATTTCTACAATTTTCCAAATTAGAAATGTAATACTTAGCAACATAATTTTGTCAACATTCCATAGTTATTTAAAACGTACAATTATTTTCTTTATTTTAATAATGTGAATAGAATTATTTAATGAAATAATGTAATTAATTTTCTGAAACACTATTTTTTAATAGCAATTCAGATTTATCGTTTAAAATATAATTTTGAATTATAATTAATTTTTTAATTAACAATATTGGTATTATTTTTATTGATCAATTTGTCAGATACCAAAGTGAAAATTCTACTCTGTTTCCTGAATTATTTATTTTTCTTGTTTTCTTAAAATTTTAGGTTGTAGATGATATTGAACTTTTTATTTATTTATTTATTTATTTATTTTTTTTTATTTTTATTATAATTAACCTTGGGATGTGACAAGATGATCATGAATACCTTTTATCCGGAAGTAATAGTAAATAGTTTCGCTTCAAGATACATAACTCTTATCGCTTTAATTGTTGCGTTGGGTCAGTTTCATGATGGCGCCGATCTTCTGTTCTTCCTCTAATTTATTTTCTATCGCATGACATACTTGATGGTGATTCATGCAACTGCGGATGGCTTTATTACGTCGAAACACGTGGCTAAGCGATTTGTTTATATTTCGCTGCATTGATGGTGATATGCATTAAGGTTATTATCCAAGCGATTCAACCCATTTGAATGTTCGTATTTCTTTGTTGACGGCGTTGAGCAGTCTTATAACATGCATATATGTATCGAAGGATGATGAGGAAGACAACCACCAACATGATGCGGAATCCAGTTACAATATTGTTTTTAGTTGTAACTACCCAATCCGGAAGCATACTATCCATCTGTGAAATTAATGACATTTTAGTTTTTCTTGAATAGTACTTATTGTAATTATTTATTTATTTTCTTTCTTTTGACATTATTCTTATTTAGACAGACGAGAAGGTAAGTATAAAATTTGTTAATATTGTTGTTATTATATTAACATGTGTTTGTTTATTTTTGTTTATTTAATTCTCTTCTCGTCCTTCCAAATGAAAGAATTCAGATATTATATATTCGCGCGCACACATCACACTCTTACGTGCACACATGTATACATGTGTAGACCTATTTATATTTATTTAATTTTGTAATTTGATTCTTTTCTTTGAAACAGTGAAATTGTGTGAGCAGTGAGCGTACCAATATATAATTTCGTAAAACCATAATCTATTTTGAAATAAAATTTGTTATTAATTATGATAGAGACAAATCTGCAAAAGACTCTTTGTAAAACTTTTATCTGTTTATAGATTATGATTTCATTCTCATTATTTAAAGATTATTAGTTGAAATGATAAGTAGATATATATTTTTATTTTTTATTTTGCTTTAATATATTTACTCATATATTGTGATCATTGTTAGAATAAATTTAAGCATCTCATATTGCATATCTGATAAGATGTATGCACATATACACGTACGTGTATGCGCACACACCACCAGATTTTCTGCTGCTATATTATGCTTTCATTAAAATTAAAACATGCAATTAATATATGTTTTAGTAAGGTAAAATAAGTATAATGTTGATATAAGATTCATAATAATAATAATATAATATAATAATCTTCTTGAAGAAATATAATTCTAAGTAATAAAATTTAAAATGGTAAATAATAATGAAAAATTACTTGCAATTACAAATAGTTAATTAACTCTAGGCATGCAATTACTTTCAAAAGCGTAAATAACTAATATTAATATAATAATATGATATTACCACATGACTCATTGTATGTATGATAATTTTTTGTTTAAGTATATATGTTGAAGTATGTAATAAACTCGATAAAATAAATCTTATTAATTTAAAGAATAGCACGGTGTAACAGATATAGTAATGCAAAAAAAAACTAAGTTCACTTATTTAAATGATTAAAATATTGCTATTAGCTTTTACTGTAATAATATGGATAATAACGATAACTAATATTAAAATGTCATAATTATAAAGATTAGTGATACATAATAAAATGGTAATAATAGCGAATTATTGATTTGAACATTAATAACTAATATTACCCAGTGATAATATTTGATACTAATATTTAAGATTAATTAAGAAATAAAATCAAGATAGTCAATAAAATTGTATGTGAATAACGTTGATGTTATTAATTAATATAGTAATGTTTTAAAATATGAATAATAAAGAAAACCGACAATTAGAAATGTATGCAAATAATAAATCAAAATTAAAATAATAATGATAATAGTAATAATAATGAAATGTAAAATACGCATGCAAGATTATATAATAATGCTATGAAATAATCTGTAAAAGTACACAAACGAAGTTCCTGTAACGTTACAAGAACATTACAAGAATCTGCCTGAATATAATGTATTATTAATCGAATCATAGTAAAATCATAAACTTATAGGTTAAGATAGGATCATGTAAATGTAACTATAATTGATTATATATATAATTTTATACATCCACACATACAAGTAAGTATATGTTTATGTATTTACCTATATTAATGCAATAATGTTTAATATTGTAAATATTTGATGTGATTATATTTTCTTAGTTTAAGTGAATACATGATTCCGTTTATATTTATTGGATAATAAGTGCTTTATTTACTTTTTCAAACGCATGCTATAGTTAGAATATCTAAGCAGAGAAAATTAAATGTTTATTTCACGTGGAATAGAATGTTATAGATTATTAATTAAGTAATTTCTGTCATCTGATATAGTGATTATCATATGTTAGTTGATTATATTTGTATAATAATTGTAATAAAAGTTAAAAGAATAAAACTACTACTATCTGATTATAATGATAGTATTCTACTTTAAGAAAAACTGGATTATTTTTTATATAGTTTATAATATGAAATAAAATAGATGGCAACACGCATTGTATTAAACCGAGTCTAGTCAATTATTATCTGGAACTTACAAATTAGAATGCGAACATGACACTAGTAATTGGATTTATTAAAATATTATATCATAATGTATATATTTAGTAAATAGCAAAATTGATTATAGTTAAAGCATTTTTTTTTTTTTTTTATTATTTTTCTTGATTATATTAAGTATTGTAGTATTTTATAATATAAGATAATGTAAAGCGATCTTTTCCTTTCCTTTTGATTGGAATCATAGGTCTTTATTTATTTAATTGTCAGAAATAGTAATTATAACAATAACATCATATTTTGTATTAAAATGTGATGCCATTATTTCTTTCATACTTTCATTCTTACGACATGATGCAAATGTCATTTTATTAATCTGGTTATATTTTTAGGTTATCATAGATCTGGTTATAAATGAATTAGGATATTTATTAAAGCTCGAACCGAACATATTTGTTGCAAAAGAATATAAAAATTAAGCGGTTAAAACAAATCATATTATTCTATTTCTAGACTAAAGTTCAATAATAATTTTCGTTTTCAAATATTTCTTCTACATCAATAATCTAGAAGCTGAAACAATCGATTCTAAATTTTATTTATTTTAAAGAAAAATTTTTTTATTTGAAGTTAAAAGAATAAAATTTTATATGAGTTATCTTATTATAACAGGATACTACAATGAATTTTAATTCAAATAGAAAATTGTTATATTAAAATATAATATTTCAATCTTTAAAATGATTCTTACAATTACAATACAATTTTTTAATATAAAGTTGATAAAATTTTGTTTTAATAAAAGAAAATTTTATTTTGATGTAGAAAAAATTAATATAAATTTTTCTAATTATAGATCAGAAAAAATTATATTTTTTCGTTTATTAGTTTGGGAGATAAAGCGAATTCAATTTTTCACTCTTCTTCAGCGGCCACAGAAGAGGAGGACTCGCTTGATTAACCGTAGGTTCCTCTCGGTCGCAGGTGACGCACCGCGCTCCCTCCTTTCTCACCATCCGCATGTGTCAGGCGTCGTAGACACTGCCACAAGAGAACTTTTTCTCTTCAAGGCGTGCGCGATATACTATATTAAGCGGCACTTGGATACGATATATGTGGATGATTTTGATACTATAGCTTGATTATTTCAAGTTGTTCAATATTAGGGATAGATTGTCCTATTATTCAGGGTATTGTTTATAAAATTATGTTAATTTTAATCATTTTATTTCTTGAAAGAAAATATACTTTAAGATTTAGTGAAATTGAGAATTTAATTGATATTGAAGTAAGATAAAATTTTTTAAAAGATAAAATTTTGTATTCTTATTGAGATTTTCGTATCTTAATGCATTAACACTATAAGCTATATAAAAATTCTATTGAACTATAATGATCAAAGTTGTAACAATCGAATCACTACAAAATGGAATTATTCAAATTATTGTAACTGTACCTAGTATTATATTCATGCATTTACACATACTTTACGCATATATTCATGCAGGGATACAACCAAATACAATAATGTTTAGACAGTAAATAAATGATTGATTATAATTTTGTTAATTAATTTCAGTTTTCTTATTTTCTCGAAACTGATTCGATTTTTACACCCTTGATATCAGTTTCTAAAGTTTCTATTGTAAATTTTTTGTTCCTTACCGTACCAAAACAGTTATACTTAACGTGTCCTCTCGAGTAGCATAGTTGACATGCATTGTCCCATTTATATAATTTCAGCCTTAAGATCTTACGACGGCAGTCCAGTCAGAATACGTATGTTTTTTCTGGTTGATTTTTTGTTTTTTCTTGCTCGCTGAAATAGTAGTTGTCCTGCAACTTTGTTAGAATTTTGCGAGCTGCAGAATGCATCGACAATTTTTTTGTAGTTGCTCCATCTCCAATTTCTACAAACCTGGTTCCATTTATCTTATCCTCCAATACACATCTCATGAAAAATAGTTTGAATTTGTTTTTTGTTTGCTCCTCTCGTTCCAGGGTGAATTCCGGTGTTGAAAAATTATACTCCACTGCCAATTCAGTAAGTTGGGCCTTGGCAAATTCTAGGCCCTCTATTTTTCCTTTTGGAAAAATATAAGACGGTTGAATTTCCCCATTCAGAAGTGGCAATTCAATGGTTTCGGCCATTGCTTTCCTAAATAAAGAAATGATATTAATTTCATTTTACAAATATGCAAGCTTAAGTTTGTCCATGTGTTTTTGAAAAAGTTTTCCTTCTGTGTTTTCTAAAATAACGTTGTGTTTATCTAATATTTTATTAATTTTATAAGGTCCGTGATAGTGGCAATCTAGTTTTTTATGCAATTTAACCTCTTTTTGAACATAAACCATATCCCCAACTTTACCTAGGAAAGGTTTTACTTTTTTGTCATAATTTAACTTAGAAAGATATTTTTGCGAAATTAAATTTTCAGCTGCTAAACTTTTTAGTTCGTTTAACCTAATCATTAATTCTTGCAAATAAGACCCATATGTTTCTAAATTTTCATTTATTGGATAGGAATTTGGAGTACGTGCAGGTTTTCCGTAAATAAATTCAAAAGGGGTGAATTTAGTTGCTTGATGTAAAGAAGTATTGTAACTAAACATAGCAAAAGGCAATAGTTTATCCCAATCGTCAAAAGTATCAGCGTAAGATCTAATATAATCCATAAGAACTGCATGGCTCCTTTCTAGAGATCCATTTGATTGCGGTCTATAACCTGATGTCATTACTTGTTTAATTCCAAATATTTTTGTTAATTTTTTTATTAATAGACTTGTAAATGCTGTACCTCGATCTGATAAAATAATTTTTGGAGATCCGAATTGACAAAACAAATTTGTAGCCAATGCATGGGCTATTGTCGTTGCTGTAATATCTGGTATGGGAACAGCAATACAATATTTGGATAAATTATCTTGTATTGTTAAAATGTGTTTATTTCCGTCCGGGGTAGTTGGCAATTTACCGACGGTGTCTATCGATACTTTTTCGAACACATCTAAAGGCGTATCTGTAATTAACATTGGTTCATGCGTTTTTGCTCTTACTAATTTTTGTTTCTGACATATAATGCATTTTCTGACAAATTCTGTAATTTGATTTTTCATTCCTGACCAAAAATATTTTTCTCTTATTCTTCTATATGTTTTGTTTATACCTTTATGACCTCCAAACTTACTATCATGATTTTCAGTTATAATTTGATGCTGCTCTTCTGTTTTTGGAGTAACAATACTGCCATAGCAAACAATTACTTCAATATTATAAGGTGGGAAAATTTCAGATAAAAGGTTTAAAAATTTTCCACTCGGTAATGTATCAGTTAAATCACCTTGATTTGAAATTCTAAAAGAATTTATTTTGTCATGCCGTAATATTGCTAATAAATTTTTAAGGGCAATTTCTAAATTTTCTTTTCTTAATTCGTCATAATAATTTTGTTGTATTATCAATGTATAATTTTTATAGCTTCCTCTAGGAGTTACAATTATTTGACCAATTTTTGGCTTTACATCTTTAATTTCTTGAGGGTCTAATACTCCAATATCTATTAATAATCTACTGATCGGAGTGTTAAACTGACAATCAGCTGAGAGAAAATGGACATAATTATTTTTTATATATGTCAAATTTTCTCTAGTAATTTTTAGTTTATGTCACTGTTCAGTGATATAATATGGTAAAGTTGAAACTTCTATTGTAGATTGATTAGAAGAAGTCGAAATTGGTACATTTTTTGGTGCTGATGAACTTAGTTGTTTAGACAAAGATGAACTGCTACATGGTGTCGCATTTAACTGCTTTTGGCGCATTTTAAGTTGTTTATCTTTTTCTAAATATGGAGTTGAAACCGCTTTTGGTTCATCATAGATAAAAGGGTCAGTTTCGGATAGAAATGTTTGCATTTCGATGTTAGGATTAAAAACTACGCTTTTTCGAGGTCGTAATGTTTTTGTTAATTGGTCGTTTTCTCTTTCTTCTTGTTCTTCCCGTTCTTCTTCGTCTTCTTTATTTTCTTTCTCCTTTTCTTCTTCTTCTTCTTCTTCTTCTTCTTCTAAATCTTGCTTCTTGCTTAGTTCCTGTCGATTCCATTTAATAAATTCTCTTACTCGACGATCAAATTCCGTTTCACTGTCGGGTTCCATTTCTTCTATGTTTTTCAATAATTCTTGATCATCTTCACCTTCAGATAAGGCCGTGACTATTCTAGGGATCACCTCCTGATCTTCTGATATTTCATTATCCCACCAATAATCATGTGATTTTAAAGACTGATCGAATTTAAAAAATGAATCTTGTAATTCTTCTTGCGTCATTCTCTTTTTGGTGTTGGAATCTTGGAACACAATTGATTGAATATTACCAAGATTTTCGGATGACTTTGGGTTATCGAATTTTATGGGTTCCCGAAGTTGTTGAGTGGTGTTGAAATTTTCTTGAGATGTTTCTTCAAGACCTTCAATATCATTTCCATCCGAAGAACTATCTTCACTATCTGTTTGAGGTGGGCTTAACCTTATCGCATGTTCTATTTCTTCTAAAGGCTTTGACATTTCCTGAAAAAACATATCTTCGCTTGGATTTGTAGGAACTTGAGGAGGGGCACTTTTTGGTAAGGAAAAATCAAAATGGGCTTTTAAGGGGATTTCTAAACTTGGTAAAACGCTTCTTCGTTTTCTAAGAATAGGAGAAGGCTTCCGCTCCCCTTTTTCTGATTCTTCAGAGCTGCTACTTTCTTCACAATAATTTGGAAGTGGTCGTTTTAGTTGAGATTCCGTTCTTCTTTGTAGCAATCGTTTTCCTATTGTGCTATCATCTACAATTTTTCTCGGATCGGAAATTTGCAATTTTTTCTTTTTAGAAGTTGAAGGTTTCTCCATTTGATTTTTGGTTGTTTTTAATGGTGATTTTCTGGAGCTCGTTACTGTAGGTTTTGTTTTGGAAGTTGATGGTTTTGGATTTGAGCTTAATTTTGAAGGGTTTTTCAAGGGTTTATCTTTAGATTCTGTTAACTTAGAACTTTGTCTAGTTTGCATTAATACTTTAGCTGTTGGAAATTCTTTCTCGTGATAATCTTCATCATTCGTACTTCTTGTTACAGGATTTCTTGATAAGGCATCGGCATTTGTATTTAATTTTCCGGGTTTGTACACAAAAGTATAGTCGTAGTCTCTTAATTTTAACCTCCATCTTATTAAGCGCTGTCCTGGCTCTTTTACAGAGTTAATCCATCTTAAGGGTTCATGGTCACTTACTAAAATGAATTTTTGTCCATAAAGGAACGGCCGAAAATGTTTAACTGCATATAGAACAGCTAAACATTCCTTTTCCGTTGTGGTGTAATTTTCTTCTGCAGGTGTCATAACTTGAGAAAAATATGCGACTGGAAGATCCATGCCTTCCTTTTCCTGACTTAAAACAGCACCTATGGCGTAATCAGAAGCATCTGTGGTGACTGTAAAAGTTTTTTCAAATTCTGGATACTGTAAAATAGGACTAGTGCATAATGCTTGTCTTAAATCTTTAAAACTTTGTTCTTGTTTTTCTCCCCATATAAAAGGAGCTTCCTTTTTTAAAAGATTTGTTAAGGGCTTAGCACGATCGGAAAAATCTTTTATAAATCTACGATAGTATCCTGCTAATCCCAAAAACTGTTTTATATTTCTAGGTGTTTTTGGTCTAGGAAAACAGCTAACAGCTTCTATCTTTTTTGGATCTGGTTTCACTCCTTCGCTGCTAATTACGTGACCCAAGTATTGTACTTCCTTAAAAAGGAACTCACATTTATCTGGCTGTAAAGAAAGATTTGCATCTCTTAGTTTTGAAAATAATCTTCTTAATTTTTTATTATGATGTTCTAAATCAGTTGCAAAAACAACAATATCATCAAGGTATACGAATATTTCGCTTCCTTGGAGTCCTAATAATGTTTGATTCATTAATCGCTGAAAAGTTGCGGGAGAATTTTTTAATCCCATTGGCATTCTTACATATTCATAATGCCCATTTAAAGTTGAGAAGGCTGTTTTTGCACAATCATGTGGTGCCAATTCAATTTGATGAAATCCGCTGGCCAAATCAAATATTGAAAAATAAGTTGCTCCACCTAATTGTTGAAGAATCTCTGAAATGCAAGGGAGAGGGTAAGCGTCTCCCACAGTTTTCTCATTCAGTAGTCTAAAATCTATGACTATTCTCCATTTTCTTTTTCCTGTTGCATCTAATTTTTTGGGAATTATTAATAGTGGGGAATTATATGGCGAATTTGAATTTCTTATAACTCCTTCAGATTCCATTTTGTTTATTACTCTTTCCATTTCTTCGTTTTGTGATGGTGAAAATCTATAAGGGCGAGTGTTTATTGGTATATCATCACTTGTATAAATGTGATGTTTTACCAAAGGTGTTACTGTCAATGATTCACCTGGTAAATGAAAGATATCTGAATAATCTTCTATAATTTTTAAAACATGTTCTCGCTCTTCTTGATTTAAATGGGAAAGACGCAAATAATTCACCACCTTTTCATATCTATCATAGAAAGAAGGCAAATTAATAGATTCTGCTTCTTCACTGGAACTTTCTCCTGGTAAATTATAATATTCGAAAGGAATAAGTTCTTGGGGAGGTATAGTAATTTCTACTTCCTTGTTGGTAGTATTTATTGCATTTACATGACAATAACCATTGGAGTTTGTCACTACTGCTTCTCCGATAAATACTCCATCTTGTGTTTTTATAAATGGTAAATAACCGTCTCTGACGTTGTCATTTAAAACTTTAACTGGTATCACTTGTGTTGTTCTTGACTTAATTTTTAATGTCTTAAAGATTCTTTTCTTATCAGGTTCTATTTCTTTATTACAGTGTAATGATTCCTTATCAATAAATGCTATTGGATTTATTGGATTCGAGTGTGTAACTATTGTATTATGCCAGAACGAAATTTGAACCTTTTCTTGGCGTAAATAATCTCTACCTAAAATGCCATCTATTTCCAAATTTAAAAGAGGTGAAACAACATGAAATAATACTTCTGCATTTCCTAATTTCAGCGTTACTGTGCCTAAAGTACAAATTTTTGTTTGGGTTATTCCAGTTATCTCTATGGCTTCATTTTCTGTCACAATTACGTCATCATTTAAAGAACTTAATTTGACAATATTAATATCTGCACCAGTATCTATAAGAAAATAACTCTGTTCATTTTTTAAAAGAGGAGAGGAAAATTTTATTACTGGGGATTCACTATGGTTTCCTGATTGGCAGATTCGCGTTTCAGCAGGATTCGAACACTCGTTTGACGCTCTGTTTTCTCTTCGCTCGTCGCTGCGTCTAGACGGCGAGCACCGTCGTAGTTTAAATTACTCGATGACCTTGCAGGTATTGGTGATTGACTCCTAGGTGGTGTTTCGTGTCCGTTTTTGTAAGGATTAAAACGACTATTATGAGGAAATTGTCCTTGATTTTGATAATTATTAGTCCTTTCTGACGAATCGCTAAACCTTATTATTCCTGGTGAATATTGTTTTGGAGAAACATTCCTATTCGGCATTGTTGCAAATCTTACTTGTGGACTAGGACTTCGATCGCGATAATTTGATTGAGAATATCTATAATCATTATAACCTTGAGAATGAATTTGATGCCTGGTTTCATATTTTATTGCAAACTTAAAAGCTGTATCTAAATTTTCGGGGTTTTGAGCTTCTACCATGCCAGATACGTTATCAGGTAAACCACGAATAAAAGCTTCTAATGCACAATCATTTAACGGCGATAACATCTGCGCTGCATTTTGGTATTTATCTTCTAAAGCGGTCTGAGCACCTGTCACCAAAAGAGTAATTCTATCATAGAATTCACTTACACTTTCCGTTCGGTACATCCTAATTGTTGAAATTTCATGCAGATACCATGAATAAGTTTTTCTAGGGGCGAAACGTTGTTTCAAGTGTTTAGTTAATGCGTTTATAGTATCAAATTCCTTACCATAAATGCTATCTCTAGCTGCGCCTTTTAACCGTGATAAAATTGCTTTAATATACTGTTTTTCACAATTTGGGGGTACACTAGCTTCTCCGTTAGTTATGTCTTGTACGAAATCTCGTACAGGCATATTTCTACCATCAAATATTGGGACGTTTATGGTTGCTTGTTGAAGGGCAAAACACTCTGCCATTGAAGTTATCATAGCATCGCTAAGTGTACGATTAATCGTTCCACTGCAATTATTAGAACCTTCTCCGTTGTCAGGCATTTTGTTTGACCTTCTTTTCTTTCTCTTCGGTATGATGTTAAAATAATAGGACCTCTTAAATGCAAATCTTTTGCTTTACATGTAATAGTATAATAGATGATTTCTATTATTTATCTCGAAATTGAATATAAATTCTATTTAAAATTTTACTGAATAGGTAATCTTAGTTCTTTTAATAACGAGTTTCCAATAAAACCAGTAAAATCAGAATTTGGAATATTTTCTACAATATTGAATTTAATGTTTTTATTTAATATAGGGATTACTACTACTCCTATTGTCGATATTGAATACCGTTTTATTATGACAATCTTTGAATAGTCGATTTGTGCAAGTGATGTTAATTTATCTTTACTGATTAAATTTATGTTAAGAGATGAATCATGCATAAAATCTCCTTTCTTATTTAGTAAACACTCTGCAGTAATAGAGAGTATAGTTTTTCTAGCACGCTTTAATATATCTTGTGACCAATGTTTGGGCATAATCCCATATACGAATATAAAAATGGAAGAATCTATTGTGGAAACTGTATTTTTATTAAAATTTGCATTCACATTATTTATTGATCACTAATTATTGTTATTTCTAAAATATGAGCAATATAGTAGTAATAATATCAATTTATTTTATTTAATCAATAATTAATATTAACAATTAATAATAATAATCAATAGTTATTATAATATTTTGTTTTATAATTTTTTTTTTTTCATAAAATTTTTTCTTTTAATTATTATTAATTTTAAATTGAACTTGACTCGAATTGAGATTCTAAATGAGATTCTAAACAGAAATTTGATCCTAATACTCCTGATAATTCAGAGTTACTATCATGCGAAATCACTTGGAATTTTACTAGCTTATCGCCTATTTGGATATTGACTTCACCACAAGTGACAATAGTTGCATTTCTGAGAATGTACACTTCAGATTGGTTTATGTTCACAGAGGAAGCTAATTCACTTTCCCTTATCAAATTAATTGGTAAACTAGGATCTAGAATAAAACTTCCTTCTAGATGTTTCAATTGCTGTGACACAACGTAAATAAATGAATACGCATATCTTCGTCTTTCCAAGAATGAAAAATATGAAGACATGTGTTTTGTTATATGTTTTGTAAAATTTTTAAAATAATTAAAGGCAATTATTTAAATAATCATAAACTTTGGAAAGGTGATTGGTTATTACAAGTTTAATAAAACCATCAATTTTGTTAAAATATCAATATATATATTTTTTCAAGAAAATAATGGCAATACATAAGTTTACAAAATATTTTTAATTATTCTTATTTTTTATTCTTTTCATCTAACACATTTTGGGCTTTATTCAATAAAATTTCGAAAAAATTTGAAAATTCTTCATTTGAATTAAAAGTTTTAAAATCTGATCGATCGAAAGCAGCTACGTTTTTTGAACTAATTGGTTTTTTAAATTGGTCTATGATTTGATCAGCACTCGAGTTTTGAAGCGTTTCGAATCTTCTTAGTGCCTTTACTCCTCCACGTTTTTTAACTTTCAAAATTTTGACTTCCGAGGGGTCTATCATGTTTTGGTATAACTGTAAAGAAAAACATGGTGGACTTTAGAATTTATTTTAATTTGAAATAAAAGTTTTTATTCAATAATATTTAATTCCCAGATTTTATAATTTACTCAAATTTCGAAAATACGTAATAATAAATTTAAAATATTTAACTTTCTTTGCGTTTACTATTCAATAAACCCGTTACTATTTTCTACTATTATTTAGTTGATTGTTTAGAATAATTTCGAGAAAATAGAAAACAATAGGTACAATTTAAAACACTAACTTGCAAAAGTGCCGAGCGGCATCTAATGTCAATGACGAAATACAAATGTGTCGAGCGGCATCAAATTTATTTCGATAGGGTTTAAAATTGCTAATATTGTTCTCACTATTATTAACAATAAAAAGGGTGAAGCATGACAAGAGTGCCGAACGGCATCTGATGTCAATTGTCGAATTATAATTTGCCGGACGGCATAAGAACAATTCCAGCTTCACAATTAATTATGTTAATAAAATACTTTTTAAGAAATTATACAAACTAACATCAATTAAATTTCAAAGCAGAAAGAAATACTATCCCACCGCTGCCACCAAAATCAGCTGTTACATCCCGAGCGAAGGCTAGATATAAAATTTAGTTATTTCTAATATTTTGGAGGAAGGTAGGCTGATTTAATATTTATTTTTGTTGTGGGGACGTTGATTTCTATCGATCCTATGGGGGTCGTCTATCTTTAAATATTTAATTGATATATTTATATAATTGCCCTTTTATTCAAATAAATAGGAAATATGGATGTTATATGTGTGAATATAATTTATTGAACATTAGAATGAATGTGACAAGATTTTCATGGTTTTACAATATTTAAAATTACTTACATTTACTGTAGTACGATGTACAAAATTTGGTTGAGTTGACGTAGTGAGATTTTCTCTTCTTCGAAAAGAACGTGTGATACTTCTCACTTATGAGTTCTTAAACCCGAAAAACACACTCGTCACGTTTGCAATTCTTTATGGGTTCGGACTCAGTTACGACGATTAACTGGATTTTTAATTAACAGATAGACTCACAAGTCTGGCGATGAGAATACTGAGCCCAAAATTGGAACCACGAGTAAACTATTCTGTTCGAACGTGCAAGAATTATAATCCTTAAAAATTTACAGTAACCGAAGGGCCAAGCTTGAGACGGTGTACAATCATGCCACGTAACTACGTACACTACGTTAGATTGTCGAGTCAATAATTGAAACGATATATAATCATGCCACGGAGCGATGTAAACTACGTTAGATTACCGAAAACAAATGACAATTAAAAATGAAAACGCGCTTGCTTTTATAGGCAAAAATCTACCCTAGTGGGAGAAAATCAGATCATAGTTCACGTATATTCTAAGCTTGATCCTTGGGTCATCCTAGGAATCGAGAGATTCTGAGAGTTTTGGTTATCAAGGTATCATATTATGTGACTACAACTTTTCCTACGAGCACACGAGGCTAGATATCGGTGCTGGCGCCTCAGAATATTCTCAAGTCTACTCGTAGTTCAAGGATTACTTTTATTTTAATTTTATTTCAATTTATTGGCTCTTGCTAATATCGAGTTTCATAGATGGACTTGACGAGAACAAAGGATCTTTAATAACTCTTACGATTTTTTATAAACTTCGTCAATCTATGAAACTCGACAATATGCGTATTATCTAAAATAAGTTTATACTTTTGCAGCTGCTAAGAAATTAATCATAGAAACAAGAGCCGTTTCTCAGCCGATCTATTTTTTAAGAGAAGATGTGCGTGAGAAAGAATGTAAAAGATTCTGCATGGACTGAATCATTTGCTAGCTTTAATATTTTATTATTTTATGATTTAAGTTCAAATAACGCACATATTCTCTAATTCAAGAAAAGATTTTTGTTACCCAGATGTAACATCATTAATGGAAATAAGACTTATCCATCTTATTCTGCAATTGTAGAAGCCAAGAAAAATTGTTATCCTGAAGAGAATGAGGCAACATCATCAGGAGCGAGTGTAAATTTCATTTCTTTACTTACCCATACTACAAACAGAATATTATTATCATTAAATGATAGTATTATTAAAAATGTGCAGAATAAAAATTAATCTTGATTGGAAAGTGGGGAATGGGCCGTGCTTCAGGTCAAAAAACAACAAGACAAAGATGGACTAAGCTAAAAGATGGTAATAATGACGATGAAGATGATGATAATGACAAAGTCAATGATGATGTTGATGATGAGGATGAGGATGATGATCATGATAATGATGATAGTAGTGAAGGTGATGCCACTAAAAATGATGATAGCATTGATGACCAAAAAAATGCTCACAATGATGATCATGATAAGATTCATGACATTGAAACTTTAATTGATAATCGTAGTGACTCCTCCGTTTTTATAATTGCTTTTGTTCCTCTTCAACTCTGTGCAGAAAATGAGTCCATTTGGACTAACGAAACCTAAATTCATGAACGATCTAGATCACGTAAAAAATCTTACCCCTAAAACAAAATTTTACAAATTTGGACTATCCACACTACATTGCTGGATACGATTTATGGAGTACCTATTACATATCGCTTATAATATGGATTTTAAAAAAGCTGCAGCAAGAACGATCGAGGAAAAAAAACTAAAACAAGAAAGGAAGAAGGTTATACAAAAGCTATTGAAATCCGAATTGTCGATATCAGTGAATGTAGTGAAACAATGTGCTGGTACAACAAACACTGGGAATGTTGCTCGCTGTTTCTTTGCTAATGCTACAATTATAGCTAAAGTTACTGAAATAGATGTGGAGCTAATACGTAGATTACACAACATTCTTCAGGTTTTGTCTTCTAGTAAAAGAATAGAATGAGAAAAATTCAAAATCTATTGTTTAGAGACAGCAGAAAAATGTGTTCAGCTTTATGGGTGGTATAAAATGCCACCATCCGTCCATAAAGTACTTTTACACGGAAGTGAAATTATCAAAAGCTTTGTTGTACCATTTGGTTGCCTGAGTGAAGAACCGCAGGAAGCTAATAATAAAGTTTTTAGAAAAGCTCAAAGTAACAACAGTCGAATGTGCAATAGAATATCAACCAACGTTGACATTATGCATTATCTTCTAGTGGTTTTAGATCCGCTTATTACTTCTATGAGGATGAAAGAAAAAAAGGTTCAAAAACCACTTTCTCAAGAAGCTCAACAACTTTTAGCCCTACTTTAATTATACACATTACATGCCTTCAAGGCCATGTCCCAGATCTAGGGACTGAAATATAGAAATCTACCTTATCTCCCATAATATTTAGTTTGTTAATAATATAACTGTTTATCAAAATTATTAATAAATCGAAGATTCATCACACACTTTATGACCTTCGAAAACTAAATATGGGAGATAAGGTAGATTTCTCTATTTTTGTACCAAGATGTTAATTTTCTCGTTTTATTGCAAAGTGAATAATATATTATGTATAAAAAGTAAAAACAAACGTTGATTTTGTTAACGAGTAAAATTTGTTTAAATTTTTATATGCAAATTTGTCTACTGTATAAAACACAGTATTTTTATTATGTCAGACATTTTGTGTCAGTTGTGTTCAAATTATATTATGCGACAAATTACTAGTAATCACTGTCTTTAATTTTTTATACGCTTTAATTATTCCACAAATATTTAAGGATTTATAAATATGGGAAGGAAGTCTTAGTCAGAAAAATAAATTTTGTACCGATTTACCTCGGTTTTTTTAATTAATTATGATAGGTTAAAGTTACCGCAAGGTATTTGGCACCTAGGGCCAATTTTCTGGTGCTATTTTAAATGACTTAAATTGATGCAGCTCCTAATTGTAATCATTTTATTGAAAAATATTAATTAACCTCTTTAAAAAATAAAACAAATTATTTTTTCAAAAAACGTCCCAATGGAATTTTTTCGTTTTACGCTAAAAATCATCAGAAGACACCTCAGAAGCAAAAGCAAAAAAAAGAAATGAGCAAGCACTTTAGGGTTAAAACTAATTGAGATTCACCGTGTTTTAAGAAAAAAAGATACTCTTTCTACATTTTGATCAGCCAACTTGTTTCTACTTTTTTTTAATCTTATAATTGTCACTTTATTCACTAAATTTGGTGTCAAGAACTCATAGAAAACTTACATATACATTTTAAAACGTAATTATTAACTCTAAAATGCAGTCCATTAGAGATAACTCAGTTTTTAAAAAAAAAAAAAGTTAAAATCGGTTAAGATTTGAGTAGTCAGGCGAATTTTGTCAAAAATGATGCATTTTTCCCACTGTTTGCCCCGGGGAAAACAGGTAAATGGAGACCCAATCAAACTATAAATTACTAAAATTTGTAAAAATTTCGGAAATTTAAAAAAAAAGGTCTATTAGGGTTAACCAAGAGCCGTCTGAACTTAAGGGTCCCGGGGCACTGCGCTACTTTAATTAGAAACCCTTAAAAATGTTTAAGACTTCACAAACTTCAATAATAGTCTTTGGGGATAAAAATCTGAATCTAAGGTGATTTTTAAAGGTTGGTTGGCTCAGATTATCACTTAATATCAAGATCACTCGACCACTAAATAATTTCCTATTTATTAGAAACCCTTAAAAACTCAAAAAAGAACCCGCGTAACAAGTTGGAAGCCAATCTAATCAAAATGTTAAAATAGTGTCCGCCATTTTGGATCCGCCATTTTGAATTTCAAAAAGTAACTTCAGATTCGTAAACATTGACCCAAAAACTTCCGAGTAACAAGTTTTAAGTCAATCTAATCAAAATTTACAAATGGTGTCCGACATTTTGGATCCGTCATTTTGAATTTTTAAAAAGTGGCTTTAGATTCGTAATCAGCGACCCCAAAAACCCCAGAGTAAGGGGGTATATAATTATACATGAAGGTAGACCAAGAAGAAAAAAGGAGATATTTAATGGTCCTCGAACAACAAACATATATCTTCATAGTATACATACAGTACCGTCAGAATTGGTTTGTCCATCCACTTTTTAAGGTTCTAAAAACGTCTTTAAACGTACAAAGTATAATTATTAAAATTTTCTGTAATAATTTTCTTAAGTAGATAAAATTTTGAGGAAAGTAAGAACCGAGTGAAGAGATTTAGTCAATTTTTCATTGAAATATGTTAAAAATGTGGATTTTTTTAATGTTTTACAAATATTGAAATTACTCTCGAAATAATGCAAGTTTTTTAAAGTTCTTATGTTTGCTTTGAAGGAAATTTTCTGGAGAATAAAATTACTGTTTAAGTATTGAAGTGCAAATTTTTTCCTAGCATATGCAGGACTCAAAATTTAAACACAAAAATTTATAAAATTTTGAGACATTATTATACAACTTTATTCGGAAAGTTATCGACAATTATAACTTTGGTATATTTTATATAGCTGCATTTGATATCAAGATATAAACCATAATTTTTCTATATTTTTTAGTCCAACTTCCGACCCTTGCAAATTTAATGAAAAACTTACACTTAAATGCTTATAAATTATTCTTACTCTTCAGAAAATGACCTTTAAAACAAGCATAGGAACTAAAAAAAATCATCATAATTTCAAAAGTAATTTAAATTTTTGTCAAACTTCAAAAATTTTACTTTTTTAAACATATTTTAATAAAAAATTAACTATATCACTTCACTCACATCTTATTTTTCTTAAAATTCTATCTATTTTGAGGAAATAAAGACAGAAAAATTTTAGTAATTATACTTGGCGCTTTTAAAGACGTTTTTTAAACCTTAAAAAATGAGTGGACTAACAAATTCCGACGGTACAGTATATATTGATATATCAAAAAGAAAAAACTCACCTTAAAATGAAACCTCTTCAGCACAAACCAAAACACGATTTCTAAATTAGAAAAATTAGAAAAAACACGAAATGTAAACCACGTGTCAAAGACGAATGTTCGTTAAGTTAAGTTGAATTTCCTGTCGGGTTGTCCAAGTCCACTCTGTAGGTTTACGTTGGCACCACCACATTACTTCTCTTGAAACGTTTAAGCCTCTCAATATTGTTGAGTTTTCAACCAATAACAAGCGCCTTACTTATAAATTCCAGCCAGTAGCAAGCGCCTCGCTCAAAAATTCCAACCAGTAGCGAGTGCCTCGCTTAAAAAATTCAACCACTTGCAAGCGTCTCGCTTCTAAATTACAACCAATAGCAAGCGCCTTGTTTCTTATGTAGCATATTCCATGAGATTTTTTATATAGGAAAGGGAACAAACAATTGAATAGAAATCGTATTTAAAATATTATTAATAAAAATGAGTTTCCACTGTTTCTTAAAATAACATTTTATTGGACTGGCTTTGTAATAAAATAAAAAAATAATAAATAATAATTATTTATTATTTATAATAATAAAAAGA
The DNA here is from genome assembly GCA_037103525.1 of Ganaspis brasiliensis. NCBI lineage: Eukaryota > Metazoa > Arthropoda > Insecta > Hymenoptera > Figitidae > Ganaspis > Ganaspis brasiliensis. The sequence goes on along the minus strand of JAZKLR010000533.1, from coordinate 299,378 downwards.
ATTATCCAAAAAATTTTTATTAAGGGGTTACGCCTAGTTGTTTAGGTAAAAAAAAATCGATTTTTGGGTTATTGCATTTTCTGAGAGTATAATACCTAAAGATTATGAATCTGAAGTCAGTTTATCAAAATTCAAAATGTCGGATCCAATATGGCAGACAACATTTTTTAAAAATCTTTGATTCGCTTAAAACTTGTTATTCGGGGGTTTTTAGAGTCGCTGATTAGGAATCTAAAGTCAGTTTTACGAAATTCAAAATGGTCCTTAGATGAGAGTTTACGTCATGAGAGCTTTGGTTTTGTTATTTGAAAAAAATAAAATTGGCGTAAAAAATATGCGTTTTTCTGAGGAATGAAAAAAATGTAACCTTGAGTGCACCACTCTTGATAAATTGCAAGAAGAGGTCAGAAAATCAATAAAAACTCAAGAAATTGCAAAAGTTATTTTGATTTTTAATTTCTTTCAGTAAATTATCTAATTTTGACTCCCTGTTATTCTATACAGTTTTCCCTGTCGAAAGAAAAACACTGAAAAATCACTGAGACAGAACCACTAAAATCCCAGTTGTTTTTAAGTGGTTTCTCAGTTGTGATTTGGGACAATTCGCCACTGAAAATATCTATTGTGAGGGTTTATTTATGACAGTTGGCCTGAAAGTCCCAAACCGTTTTATGGCCTTTACCCTCATAAAATGGAAGGATAACCTTTCTTTTTTACAATTTTAAATAATTTAATTTATTTATTCCAATATTATATTTGTTGTTTAAGAATTTAGCCACTTACATAAATATATGTTATTACTATGAACATAATACATACTTCTATTCAAAAATCCAAAAATGACATCAGTTTTTTAATATCTGCTACCGTTTATGAGATACGATATTATTCATTTAAATTTAGGATTTTTGGGGAAATTTTTATATGTACGTAATTGTTAGAACTTACAGATTCTAAATTTAAAAGAAACAATTTTCTATCATTAAAATTTAAACAATTTTATTTGTTAAGAAACAAATTTTTCACAGGTCAATTTTTAATATATTCAAGGCCTCGTAGAAGGGTCCAGAGAGATCATAAAACTTGAAGACTCCTGAATTTAATTAAAAATCGGGAACAAAAATTTCTCTAATTTCGCATTAATAAATTTAAAAATTAAATATTAAAATTCTACGTGTTCTAACGATAAAGAATATCTAAAAATTTCCTCAAAAAAGTTATTTTTCATAATAATAAAAATAGCTTTGAAAATTTACTTTCCTTCAATTTTAATAGTTTTTAGAATTTTTTTTTTATATTCCTAATCGTGAAAATAAGTAGATTTCATATTTCTATTTTTGAAATTTTAATTTTTGAAATTGCAAAAGTTTTTAATCATAAAAATTTTGGGTTACGGGAACCATAAAAGGAAAAAAAATTACAATCAGGAATCGGTGTTCGACCTGAATTTCCAGGTCAAATTGCTTGTAAATTTTTTTCGTTAAAGAGTCGAAGTTTACTCCCCTACAAAACTACTTGGCATTTAAAACTATTGTACTATTGTTACCCCAACTCCAAAAAAAATTCTATCTGAAGATATGCAGGTCAGACCACTGAAAAATCACTGGGCTAGTGGTTTTTTCAGTGGATTATAAACCATGGTTTATATTATAAACCATGGTCTACTCAAGGTGACATGCGACTTTTTAAGGAAGCCACAAACAATTTTCTTTCAAGGCAAAATTATAACTTAATTAAGACAATCAATTTCAATGGGCAAGCTAACAGCAAAAAAATAAATTACACTTTCGAACTCGAGTTCAACACTATTTTTACTATTCAGAATCACTTCATTAATTGTAACGGCGACATTTTTGACAGTTTGTTTATGAAAAAATCCGTTTTGTCAAACAGTAACGTATTTGTTCACCGCAAAAAGGTAAACTTAATATCTTTTGGTTTCCGGGTGCAGCGCTGCTGTTCGTACTATTTATTTCACGTTTTTCCTGCAGATCACTAAAAACTTTAAGGCGATCCACTCATGGTGGCGGTCCACTCAATTGTACATCACACTATATATAAAAAAATTAAAACGAATTTCTTAAAAATTTTATTTTTTATTTCTTCTTAGTGGTGCATAATTGAAATATGAATTTTAAATAAGAAAATAATTAAACAATAAATTAATATAAATTTTTTAAATCAGTAAGTTAATTGTTTTCTTTTTAAAGACGTACCGACAATATTATTTATAACAATAAATTTGGAGTTTATAGAAATATATTTTTAATATGTAATTAAATATCAGGATCAAAAACCAAATTCTTATGCAATAAAAAAAAAGTATTTCCTTAAACAATATTTAAATAATTTTTAATTTTTCTTTATTATCATCAAAATTTAACATATTATTTGAATAATACAACAATTAGAGAATTTGAAAGTCAATTGATATTATTCGAATGATTCCCTTCCATTATTAATGTCAAAGTGTTTAAAAACGATCACAAGATGGTCATGGGAAGTATTAAAAATAAAAACGTCACAACCCTAATAGCACCAAACGTTTCATTAACGTTGCTGCAACGTTTCCGTGTAACGTTGCAAACGTTGCATTGCAACGTTACCAGCCAAGAAAAATAACGTTGCATATGTCATGGGGATAGAAACGTTGCAGGGAAACGTTGCGGAACGTTAATTTGGAACTTTGAATGACCATTTAAAAATTAATAATGTTGATATTGTGCGCAGTAGTTTTCTATCGCAATTAGAGCTGCGCAGTTGATTTTAGTGACCATTGTTCTACAGAAGCAATCATATTATCAACATCGAATAATATTAATAAAAAAAAATTTAGCCTTTTCCGCAACATTTTTCCGCAACCCGCACTGCGATTTTCCGAATGCCTATTCAAAGTTCCAAATTAACGTTCCGCAACGTTTCCCTGCAACGTTTCTAGCCCCATGACATATGCAACGTTATTTTTCTTGGCTGGTAACGTTGCAATGCAACGTTTGCAACGTTACACGGAAACGTTTGGTGCTATTAGGGAACATCGTAGTCAAATTGTGCTACGTTTCGTCAGCTTGGTTCTGCTGATCTCATCAGGCACTGATTATTTAAAAAATTTTTTGTTATTTTTTTTAATTATATATAAAACTGTAATGATTGTATTTTTTTGTATTGCCAAAGGATTTGCTCGCCCGGCAAGAAGGCTGGAATAGTAAAGAATTCGAATTTACAGAGTTGCGCCCGAAACTTCAAAAATATCTTTTCTTCTTAATGCCTGAATTTTCCTCGAATTTCATGGTCACGAAATAGAACTCGAAACCTAGCGACGTGAATTTTTCATTATTCCGAAGCGTATATCCTATACCGTAGAACGGGATTCATTTCAGTCACTTTCAATTTCGAAATATTCTGTCAGATCAGCTATAGGTTGGGAAAAACGAGTTCCACTAAAGGAATTCATTCAGTACATTTTGACTCCCTTTGAAATCCTTTGAGAAAAATGTTGTGAACCGAATATTTTCAATTCTTTTTGATCCAATTATTCACTAAGGGCAGTTGATAAATAACTACTTGCATGACTCCCCTCCTCAATCCGCTCGAAACCGGTTATGAGAGTGTCAAATTCCTAACCGAAAATGTGAAGGAAGACATGTGGCTCTAAATTTCCAACAAAAGGACCTACTTTTTCTTTGTATTCTGTCGCTAACGGTCAGTTTCTTTTTGACTTTCGAACAGTTAAGTTCGCGTGAATTTTAAACTTGTTTTCACAAAGTGCTTAAACTTTAATTAAAATTAAGTTTTGATAGTAAAGTTTAATAGTTGTAATATTTTCTATATGCAGTTAATTATATTCATATTCTTAATTATATACTCTAAAAAGTGATCATGTGGGTTTTAAGTTATAAGTTTTCTGATATAAACTAAACAATAGCAATAATATGTTGTTTATTATTATTACTCTGTTATTATTATGATAATTATTACTGTGTATTATTATTGTTATTATGAATATTATATCATCATCATTACTATTATTATTATTATTATTATTATTAATAAATCCTATATTTTATATTTCATAATAGCTACACATGTTTTAAAATAGCTACACATTCAAATTGATTATTGTCAAAATGAAGTTTTTTAAATAACTTATTTTATTTCTAATTATTAGTAATATACTATTGTCATATTGTGTCAAACTATTATTATTATTATTATTATTATTATTATTCTTATTGTATAAACAAGCAATTTATAACATATATATTCATTAAGAAAATGGAAAAAACAGATATACTTTTTAGTCTGCTAAAAAAACTATTTATTACTGAGAATTTTTAATTAACATTCAATTCCGCTTTAAAAAAGTTCTTACTGTAGATATGACCTTAAAGGAATTCAGCTTGAACCACTTCTTTTTCTTTGTTAGGAATTAAAATGTCACCGAAGGTTTGATGAATTCCTCTAAATACCGTTTTAGGTTACTCCTAAAATTGACTAAAAGGAATAAAAGTTTAGTATCATTTTTTCCGCTACGCGAGTCGCAAAAAAGAGGGAAATTCAGGCACTAAGTGGAATTCATTTTCTCAATTCTTTACTGTTCCAGCCTTCTTGCCGGGCGCCGGATGGAGTCCGGGTACCAAGAAATAAAATAAATCTTACTTTTTACAAATATGGCGTGAAGCGCTATCTAAGCTTAACATTATCGCTATATCAAAGAGTTTCTGTGAATTGGATAGAGCAAGGCATAGTCAGTAACAAAACAATAATTAAACCTTCGTAAGTAAATATATTGTAACAAAAATAAAGAAAATATAATACAAAGTAAAATAATAAATGACTCGATATAATACAAAATAAATAAAATAACAAATAACTCTATATAAATAAAAGAAAGAATGGTAATATTGCAGAATCGTTACTTTTCCGAATTTTAAAGTTTTTTAATCGGATCCAACTCTAAGTGGTGTATTTTAGCACCAAAACAAATAATTAGGTGGGGAAGCCTGAAAAAGTTTACTGCCGGAAGCCAGGGATGGGAAATTATTTGAAAATTATCGTTTTTCGCGATTATCTCGATAAATAATAAAAAAATCTTAAAGCACTTCAAAGAAAAGTTGTAGATCTTATCAATGTACACTTTTTATATCCTATACATTTTTTAAAAAAAGTGGAAGCATTTCGAGAAAAATACAAAAAACTGAAAAACACTATGAAAATGGAAGATTTTTACATTAAAAAGTTGATATCTTCCAGTATGTACTAAAGCAAACTTTTTAAACGTTTTTTACGTGTATTGACAGATATGATACATATTCACGTAACTTAAGCCCAAAGCACAGTACGTTTCCGAATTAAAGTGCACTTTCGAAGTATATACTTGACCATCCTTGTCTTACACATATATTTACATGCATAGAACAAGGATGGTTAAGTATATACTTCGCAAGTATATACTTGAAAATGCATGTAAGTATGCCCAAGTACACGCAATTCGGAAACGGCCACAATGAAAACGGTTACGGGAGCAGGGCATGAGATAATAAAGGACAGAGACTGTTTCTGTCCTTTTCTGTCTAATGCTTTGGTTCCGTACACTATAGGTATGTTCTCGCTACCTACACTTGCTACACTCGAGTGTAAGAAGGTGTAAAACGGAGCATGCGCATTAAAGTAAAGTACAGAAACTAACGAGAACAGAATAGTGTAGATCTGTTACACTTTTTTCAAATTATGTAAGACATAAAGTAGTTATACTGTCAAATTTAGAACTTATTTTAGTACATCATAAAATTACCTTAAATATATATATATATATTTAAAACAAAAAATCTAAGAAGGTCCATAAATAAAAAACAGTAAATGGTTAGTTAGAAAGCATAGATATTGAATTTATAATAATAAAATTTTAATAGTAACATTTGTTTAAGTTGTTTAATAAATATGCAATTCTTTTACTGGAAATTATTTAACAATATGAATGAAACTTTATTTTCTTTAATTAAGATCATTCTTTCATTAAAATTTTTATTATAATGATCCTTTTAATCCTATATAATCCTTTTAAACAAGGATGATAAAAATCATAATTTTTTTAAGAAAGTCAAACAATCCGATTTTTTTATTTAAATCGGATTTTTTTTATTTAAACCAAAAATTGATTTTTTTTTAAATCCAATTAGTATATAAAATTTTCAAATGATTATTTGTAAGTAGTTTATTTTTCAAACTTATATATAGAACATTTAATAAGAAATAATGAATATTAAAACATTTAATCAAAATCAAATAAATTATGTCGAACAAATGAGAAAATTTAAAAAAAAACACCTTCAAATTTATATGAATGGAAAATTAGGAAAATTAGGTAAAAGCAACAAAAAGGTAATATAAATTATAAAAAAAAACAAGAACGTAAAAAGATAAGAAAACAGTCTATTAAAAAAATAAGAAAATTCTTTTAAATAAAAAATGTCATAACAATAATATTAAAGAAATGAAGAAAATATTAAAAAAAAACAAAACACAAGAATGAAACAGTGACATAAAAATATATGAAAAGCAGAAATTCTTTTCAAAAAATCAAATTATTTACGGACATTTTTTTTCATTAAAAAATAATTAAGAAGATAATTATAAAAAAGTTAAAATATATTACAAAAGAGAAGAAAGTTTTAAAATTAGAAAAATTAGAGAATAATTCACAAATTGAAAAAAAAAAAAGGAAACAAAGTTGGGAAAATTTTTAAAGAAAAAACATTCTATAAAATAGAATAACGATGTTAAAATAAGAATATTTAGTAAAAGCCTAAATTTACAAAATATAAAATAAGAGAATAAAAGTCTACAAAATAAAATAGAAAGTTGAGAAATTAAAAAAATTAAACAAATTAAATTAAATTAAAACAGCATTGAACAAATATTTTCAAAAATTCGTAAGTACAAGATAGAAACAAAAAAAATTTAAATGAAGAAAAAAGGTGTATAAGAAATGGAAAAATGACAACAAAAGTTAAAAAATTAATTAAAACGGAAGGAATGACTAAAAAATAGTAAAACATGAAACAATTAAATAAATAGAAAGAAAATGGAGAAATGTTTTTTTTCCTTAGTCTAAAAAACTGTAAGAAAGTGTAAATAAACAAGTCCAATAAAGAAAATTTAAAAACTTTATGTAAGAATAAGTAAGTCTGACAAAAATCTCGCAAAAAATAGACAAGGTGTGAAAACAAATTGAATAAATTTACTAAAAAATGAGCGTATATTTATTTTAAAAATATGGAAATACATAAGTATGAAAATCAACAAAATAAAAAGTTTAGTGAATGTTATAATAATATTAAATAATATAAAAAGAAGAAAATTTAAGAAAATCCTAAAATGAAAGGATGCAAATACAAAAAAACAAATCAGATGAAAAAAGGAGAAAAAACCTTAAAATTTTGTAAAAATAAGAAATTATAAGATAAAAATTAAATAGTTTCTAAAAAGTGAAATCTCTTAGAAAAACTTTAAGAATTACAAAAAGGTTTATTGTGAGTAAATTTAGATAGATAGATAGTAGATATTTTGATCATCAGTATTAGCACAATTTCTTAAATTTTATCAAAAATTAAATATTTAATTGTAAAGTTTTTTTTAATTTAAATCCAATGATTCATGATTTAAAACAATTATAACAGCCCTGCTTTTAAATATGAAAATTTTAACCCTTTAGATTTAGATTTTACTCAAAATCAATTAATTTTAATTCATATTATTTAATGATAATTAAACATTTTTAAATATTCAAATTTTTGTTTACATATTTCATTAATTTCATTATTTCTCTATATAGCGTTTTATTTATTTACGTATATAATTAATAAATTTAATAAATAAATAATTTCTTTAATAATTCTTTTTTTAATTAAATTTTTTTTTTATTTTTGTTATTAATTACATAAATGTTTTATATATGTATATATACATAATATTTTTTATTTAAGGTTAACCTGCATTTTGTGTTAATTTTATCAATTACTAATTTTTATAATTTCTATAAAAAAACTATAGGTTACGAAAAAATCATAAACATAGGTAAATGACTTTGAATTTTTATCATTAACAAAATTTTAATTTTGAATTAGATGCCACTTTTGCGCCATTTCGTTTACTCCACTTTTTACACTCGCTTGTAGTCGAGTGTAATGAAATAGGGAAAAGTGCAACGACAGCTAGGGATTTGAGTGTACACTATCTCGTCACTTCTGGTAGCGAGAACGCAAAAGTGTACACTTTTGTGAAAAGTGTAGAAAGTGTAGGTAGCGAGAACATACCTTATTTCTATCTGCTTAGGCCTTTATGTAGGAAACTAGGAAGTGTGCATTATGGATCGGTCACAGCTGGCTGTGTATTTTAACACCAAAACAAATAATCCGGTGGGGGAGGTTGAAAAAGTTAGATAAAACAAAGATATTATACACCTAGATGCGGCCATAGGTTTAGTTCCGTAAGATAAATATAGTTGTCGCCACTAGAAAATAATCTTACGCGCTCCTCCCTTACTCCTCTACCCGCTGTTGGGACCAACGAGTTAATTTTGAAAACAGGTAACAGAACACTTTACCATTGCAGTCGTTTGTGATCGCAAATGGTAAGATATTTGTAGATAATGAAGTTTTCTGAAGAACCTATAAATATAGGTAACTTAGAGAATTGCAAAATACTTTACAAAAAATATTTGATTTTCATGACCTTTTCATCTTCCTCTTCGAGTTCCACCTCGAGTTCCACTTTGCCTTTTTAAAAGCAGGAAATGTTCACAGGTTATCGAGGTTTTTATACAAGCACAGTCATCCCTTGCGATAGATTTTTATAGGAAACAAATGATAAGCTTAAAATATTTTTTCTATAATAGGTTTTGTATAATATTTTCGCGACTGTAGGAAAGTTATTATAAGAAAAAATATAAGGTTAGTCATTGTAAAAATAAAATTACAAGAATATTTTCATGATAACAACATTACAAAACATTTATTACAATAAAATAATTATAAGATTCATGTTATTACTAGTCAAAAATAGAAACGTTCACGACTTCACTTCGTAACCTTAAATCTAATACTTTTTTTAAACATGTTATAATTTTAAACCAATTTAATACAATATGTATCAAAATTTATTAGAAATATAAATCGTTTTATTCTAAACGTAGAAAAGATTTTTAAGATAATACTTTAATATGAAAAATTTATATTTGTAAAAAATTTCACTACTTTGTGGAGCCTCTATCTTTTTTGTATGAAACCTCCTAATATCTTGAGGTTTTGAATATTATTTAATATGAACATAATCTACTTGCCTTTAAAGTTTGAAAAACGTGTTTTGCTTCGTTTAGGGAATATTAGATTTTTAAATTTTCTACTCAAAAAGGTTAATTTTAAAAATTAAAGTATAAACACAGCAATTTCACATGGCTCCATTTAAATTATATTTGTATTAAAATAATGACACTATTAAACATGATATGCTAACTTCAAATTTCAAAATTAACCTTTTTAAGTAAGAAATTTTAAAATGTAATATTCTCTAAACAAAGCAAAATACGTTAGTTAAGCTTTAAAGGCAAGTAGATTTTATTAATATTACATTAAATTACAAACCTCAAAATTAAAGGAGGTTCCACAAAAAAAAGTTAGAAGCTCCTAAAAACAGTGAAACTTTTTACAAACATAAATTTTTCAAATTAGAGTATTATTTCAAAATAATGAAATTTTATTAATAAATCCGTCTTTACTAGGTTTAGAATAAAATGATTTATATTTCTAATAAGTTTTGATATTCTCGATAATTATATTCGTAAAATTAATATATTAAATACGTAATTGTATATGCTTATAATTAGTTTATTGTAATAAATATTTTGTAATAACGTTATCATAAAAATATACTTATAATTTTATTTTTACAATGACCGCTCATAAATAGGCTCTTATAATGTCATACTTACAGTTCTTATAATAACTTTCCTATAGTCGCGAAAATATTATACAAAACCTAATGTAGAAAAAACATTTCAAGCTTATCATTTGTTTCCTATAAAAATCTTTCGTAAGGGATAGTAGTCAAATATTGTCCAAAATTTAAATAAAAATTTAGTTCGCATGATGTACTATCTGTCAAAACTGTGAGTTTGTTTTCAAAAATGAATAAATGGAAATAATTATTATTAAACATTAATTTATTAATTAAATAATACAATTAAAATGTTTTCTTAAAAAATAATAGGAATAAATAAATGAAAAAAAATACATCATTGACTCTAGCTTTATTTTATATTCTTGATTTTCCAAGTTAACGCTGATAAAACCTGTAAACAAAAATGCTCTCACCTGATTTCAATGTTGACGTATCTCTCTCTTAAATAACAAAATAAATTAGTTACTGTTGATTTATTAGAAATAATAGAATAAAAGAAGAGGAGGAATTTCTATTTTGTTGCTATAAAAAATGGCTTAATGTTCCTTTTTAATCATTTTTCCAAATTTCGAAAATACTTTAAAAATAATATTTAACTCTTTTTTATAGCAACAAAATTAAAGTTCCACCACTTGTGACACTCTACTATTTATAATAAAAAATAAATCAACAATAACTAATTTATTTTGTCTTTTAAGAGAGAGAAACGTCAACATTAAAATCAGGTGAGAGCATTTTTGTGCACTGGTTTGATCAGCTTTAGGTTGTGTTAATTTAAAAGTCAATGTAAATTAGCTTTAAGCAGGTTCTATCGTAAATAGAATTAAGATTACCATTTAAATCAAATTTGGTCCACTGGTAGATAATGGTTTTATAATGATGCAGTTAAATTTTTGAGACCTCAAGGTACTTGTAACAAAAGTTACAAGCCTCTTTGTTTTTCAAAATAATATTTAGCTCTTTTTTATGTGACAAAAATTATACTCAATTCAAATTATTTTTTTTTTAAGTGCGAGGAATCAGGTGAGAGTATTTTTATTCACAGTTTTGATCATCCATAAATTGAAATGTAAATTTTCTTTTTTGGTGGGATCTTGTCAATCAGAGTAACAAATTCAATTAGTATATCTTCACTAATGGAGGGTAATCAGTAAAAAATAGCCCCAAATAGTCGTTTTCTACTATTTCAAATTTAGAGAGTAATAATTGATCGCATATTTTAAATCTCTATAGATCAAAGCTTGCTCTTTAAATCTGAATTAGTGATTTTCTACTAATGAATTAGCGAGAAATCACTAAATCAGTTACTATCAAATAATGGAAAATTTAACTATTTTTTAATAGAAAACTACTAATTTTAAAATGAAATATCTATTAATTGTAAAGTTTACTTTTTCAATTAGTAGATATTTCACTTTTAAATAAGTAGTTTTCTACTAATAATAATTAGTAGTTTCCTGCTAAAAAATAGTGAAAATATTCATTATTTAATAGTAGCAGATTTCTCTCTAATTCATTAGTAGAATATCACTAATTCAGATTTAGGGAGTGTGAAGTAAATTTCTTATTAAGTAATAATAAAGTTTTAAGCTTTTAAAAATAAAAATTTGTATTCAAACAATTATTTTGTCAAAGTTTCGTTTTGTATGATACTGTATATCATGTTTGTTTGCTTAGACAAGCGATTATTAGGAATTCTCACAAATCTATTGTGCGGAGATCCTACCGTAAGGCTTAAACTAAATTGTGAATAAGTGCAGGTATATCTGGACCTCGATCAGGACCAAAAATAAATATACATTTTCCTATTCAAAGTATCCTAACACTCCACCTTTATTAACTTGGGATTTCCCCAATTTTTAATATTTTAAATAAAACCATTCTATTATGCCTTATAAATTTACGAACAACATGAGACAAAGTATGGTGCTTATAAATGTAATATAAAATCAAAAAAGGATTAAAATACGTTAATGATCTCTCTAAATATCTAAATTACCGTCAAGTAGAGCTGTTTTGTGCACGCGAGGTTTTTTTTTGCTAAATGAAATAACTTAATTCTTTATCAGAAATCAAAAAAAAAATCGTAAAGTCGTGAAAATCAAGCTAAAAATTTTCAGTTATCAAAATTCTGTTTAGATCTCCGGAAGTTTGAATGTCTTTCTAAAAGTATTAATAATGCTTGTTGACAATTTAGTTGTGATAGTGTACACGCTAGTATGCGCTTACTTTTTATTGCATATTTTAAAAACAAAGTGTAAAAAACTGAAAAACCAAGATTTGGTGGGTTATTTTGTGCATTCTTTAAAATCATTTATTTTGCAAAAATTTGTTTTGTTGTTAGTAAAAAATACTTACTCTCTAAATTTCTTGGAGTGAGTTTTCACTCCACTAAGAATGGAAATTGAGAAACTCCAATAAGAGTGAAAGACCCAATCTAAATAGTGAGATCTCACTCTTAAAGAGTGAACTTTCACTCCAATATTTGAGTGGAAATTCACTCCAAAATTAGAGTGAGAGTTCACTTTTTACTTGGAGTGGGTTTCTCACTCTTGATTGGAGTGACTCAATTTCCACTCTTAGTGGAGTGAGAACTCACTCCAAGAAATTTAGAGAGTATGAAGTATTTTTTCTAGATATTCTAGAGTGCAATAAATAAAAACAAAGCCAGAAATATTTTTTCTCGTAGTAATTGTTTTACTAATTTGAAAGTAAAGCACTAAAATTTTACAAAAATGTAGATTTACTCTTTAAATTTCTTGGAGTGAGTTTTCACTCCACTAAGCGTAGAATTTGAGCCACTCCAATCAAGAGTGAGAAACCCACTTTAAAAGAGTGAGATCTCACTCTTATAGAGTGGATTTTTCACTCCAAGCAGAAAGTGAACTCTCATTCTAATTTGGGAGTGAATTTCCACTCAAATTGGAGTCAAAGTTCACTCTCTAAGAGTGAGATCTCACTCTTTTGAAGTGGGTCTTTCACTCTAATTGGAGTGGCTCAATTTCCACTCTTAGTGGAGTGAAAACTCACTCCAAGAAATTTAAAAGAGTAAAACAACATTTTTGTAAAATTTTAGTGCTTTACTTTCAAATTAGTAAAACAATTACTACGAGAAAAAATATTTCTGGCTTCACACAAAAAACAAAGTATTAAACAAGTCTAAATTTTGGACTTCTTTTAAGGTGTAAACGAAAGAAGCTGCTGTGGGCTGAAATTCAGCAAAAGAAAATAACTTGAAAGCAATACACACAGTGGGCTGAAAAAAAGCAAAACTAAAAACTAAAATTCATGCTGAAGCCAAGAAATGGGCTGAATTTCAAACCTTATACTGTATTATTCTATTGTCAATTATTAAGAAAGCTGAAATTAAACCTACATTTGAATTAAAAAATAGTTATCAAATCTCCTGGATTATTATCTAATAATGGCTGTATGGGTTAGGAATAAAAGCATATTCATATTTTAAAAAATCCTTCTTAAGAACTTATGTGTGATTTGGTATTATATTTAAAAACTGTAAATTAACTACAGTTTTTTATAAAATCGCAAATATCTTGTGAAATTATATGATATTTAACAGTTTAATTTAGCAGGGATGTGTTGACAATTTCACAAGATATACTGAAATAAACTAGAAGTTTGTTTATACATATAATCACGCACAAATTCATTATTCTGAAGAAAATTGTCTACATCACTCAAACAAATAAGCAACACAAACACAAAAATTCACTACAAAATTGTCCAAAATTATCGCGTCGCGAAATTTGTACACTGGACGCATCGCCATTAGCATATGATGTTTGCTCATGCGCAAGACCCTTCTGGTGACGTCAGGCGGTCAGGACTACTTTTAAGCCTCCGGAAAGGCTGAAAAGTATCTTCGTAAGCATATTGCAGGCCCGGATTGGCCATTCAGGATACCGGGAAAAATCCCGGTGGGCCGCCGCCAGGCGGGCCGGTATTTTTGTAGGTCTAATTAATAATTTAATTTATGTAATTAAATTTCATTTAACTTTCAATTACTCTTTTCTATTTTCAATTAATTTTACAACATTCAATCATTTTCGGCTTCTTTCTATGTTCCTTTCAATCACAGAAATTGTAGAATTTCAATTAAATTGTTCAATTCTACAACTATTTTTTACAATTCTTATTTATTATTATCTTCAACTTTCAATTCCATTCTTCAATTTTCAATTCCATTCTTCAGTTTTCAATTATTATTTTTTTCTATATTCAAGAATTCTAGACATTTTCAATTACTTCTTTCAATTTTTAATTACATTTTTTAAATTTCCATTACATTCCTCAATTTTCAATTATCTCCTTCAATTTTTTCAATCCTCAGTAATTCTCAGAAAATTTTATAACTAATCTTTAACTTTTTAAATTATTTTGTTCTCTTGACCATTATTTCTTAGTGCTTTACGATATCAAGACGATATCATATTTGAGCAATATTGATATTGATCTCAAAATCTCTTGACCATCCAAAAATGTTCTCGAGTTGATAATATCGACCTAAAATAACTAAAAAATGACGAAAATAATTGACAAATGAAAAAAATTGGAATAATGACAAGATTAATAAATCGACAATTGACAAAAATAATTTAAAAAATTAAAGAACAAATATAATATTTTAAAAATACAATTGGAAATTAAAAAAGGAAAAAAATTACAGAAATAATAATAATTGAAAAAAATTTTAATTTTAAAAAATTGACCTGGATTGAAATTTGAAGAAATAATCACAAATTGATAAGAAGAAAATAATATTAAAAATTGCCAAAATAATTAAAAAATGAAGAAAATAATTGTGAATTAGACAGAAAAATTGAGAAATTAAGGAGTTAAATTGAGATTTCAAAAAAATTATTGATAATAAATAATTTACAAATTACTATATTAATAAATAAATAAATAGTATGAAAGAGTGAAAAAGCCCAGGATTGGTGAATATTTAAGAAAATAATTGACAATTAAAAACTGAAGAAAACTGTAGGAATAATTATAACAAATAATTGAAAATTGAATGGGATTTCAAAAAGTTAAAGTTGGTTGAAAATCGAAGAAAATAATTTCAAATTAAAAGAAACAGTTGAAAATTGAAGAAAAAAATTCAAAATTAAAGAAAATAATAATTGTGAATTTAAGAGGATAGTTGAAAAATTGAATTGAAAGTTCAAGAAAAATATTGTTAATTGAAAAAATCATCGAAAAAAGCCGAGAATTATTAAATATTGAAGAAAATAATTGCCAATTGGAAAAAATTCTAAACATGGCAAGATTATTAAATTAAAAACTGACAGAAATAATTTTAAACAGAAAAAGATAAACATGAAATTAAAAAAAAACTAAAAAAGAAAGAAAATGACAGGAATAGTTCTAGAAACAATTGAAAGTTTAATTGCTTTTTGAAAAATTAAACTTTATTAAAATTTAAAGAAAATACTTCCAAATTGAGAGAATAATTGAAAATGAAAAAAAGTATCAATAAAAGACAAGAATTGTGATTGGATACAAATAATTAAAGAATTAAAGAACTGAATTGAAATTTCAAGAAAATGATTAATAATTGAATAATATGAAAGAAAATAATTGAAAAAAGACGAAAATAAAGGACAATTGCAAAAAATTCGAAAAATTGCAACATTAAAAAGTTTACATTTCAACAGAATTATCTTAAAAGTTAAGAATGTAAATTAAAATTTAGAACAGAAATAACTATGAATAAAAATTGAAAGAAAATTACTGTAGTAATTGTAGAAAATAATTGTAAATTTAATTGGATTATAAAAAATTGAACTGGATTGAAATTCTTGGATAATAATTGCCTACTGAAGGAAACAAGTGAAAATTGAAAAAATAATTGAAAAAAAATCGAGAATTATTGAATATTGACTGAAATAATTAAAAATTCAAGTAAATAATTGAAAACTGAAAAATAATTGAAAAAATGAGAATATTTGAAAACTGAAAAAGTAATTGAAAACTGAAAAAAAATAATTGAAAAACCGACAATATTTGAAAATCGAAGAAAATAATTGAAAACTGAAAAAATAATTGAAAAAACGAGAATATTTGAAAACTGAAAAGAATAATTGAAAAAAACCGAAAATATTTGAAAATTGAAGAAAATAGTTGAAAACTGGAAAAACAATTGAAAAAATGAGAATTATTGAATATTGAAGAAAACAATTGAAAATTGATAAAAATATTGAAAGAAGCCGAAAATTATTGAACATTAAAGAGAATATTTGAAAATTGAAAAACATGATTAAAAATTAATTAAAATAATTGTGAATAGAAGAAAATAATTGAGATTTGAAGAAAATAATTGTAAATTAAAGAAAGTAATTGGGTATTCAAATATTGAAAAAATGATTTTCAGGTGAATGAAAGCTGACTTTTTTTATGCTAAAGGGGGCAAAGTAGATAGAAATTCATTCTGAGCGATTTTTAAAGCCAGGGAATTCGCTAAAAAACTTTTTATTATATTTGTTTAATAGAAGTTGTCCATTTTTTGTCCTTTAAAATTGGTTAAAACCAGATTGAGGTGTTCATTAAACTAAGAAATTACTGCTGCTTTCGTACAAACGGCAGTAGAGAATGCTACTGTTCAAGAAATTCCAAATAATTAAATTATTGATAAGTTTAAATAAAATAATTTAATAATTTAATATTTTTATATTTTAGTTTTAAATGTTAATAAAAATTTTTAATTATATAGAAAGGGGCCGCTTTGAATATCTTTCCCGGGCCGCTTTTAATTCCCAATCCGGCCCTGGCATATTGTGATAGAACAGCTCAACTGTGTCTGGTTTTAAGCATCGTCAACTGGAAACCAGGATATTTAACACTTAATTTTCACTTTAAGACTCGACATGTCTGTTATTTAGATATTTTTGCACTTTAATTCAGTTTTCGACTTAATTTAAGTCAAATCTTAAAAGTATCCAATCATGATTTTAAGACTTTGTTTTTTGTGTGTTTGTTTTTATTTATTGCACTGTAGAATATCTAGAAAAAATACGTCATACTCTCTAAATTTCTTGGAGTGAGTTCTCACTCCACTAAGAGTGAAAATTGATCCACTCCAATCAAGAGTGAAAAACCTACTTTAAAAGAGTGGGATCTCACTCTTATAGTGGATTTTTAACTTCAAGCAGAAAGTGAACTCTCACTCTATTTTTGGAGTGAATTTCCACTCAAATTGGAGTGAAAGTTCACTTTCTAAGACTAAGATCTCACTCTTTTAAAGTGGATCTTTCACTCTGATTGGAGTGGCTCAATTTTCACTCTTAGTAGAGTGAAAACTCACTCCAAGAAATTTAGAGAATACAGTAAAAAAAGAAAAAAAAAATTTTTTACATATCTTTATAAATAAATAAACTTTCATGCACAAAATCTATTTTGTTCACAACTTTGAGTTTCTAAAACTCAGACAAAAATTTTTTTCTTGTCAGCTAACACACAGGACACCTGTGGAAGGATGTGTACAACATAAATGAATAGTTAAATTCTTTATTTTTTCAAATTCTGAGTTTTAATAAAGCATATAGTGAAAAAAGAGCGGTTTTGTGCACAAAATAGCCCCGGTTGACGGTAGTGATTTTTTTATTAAAGAATTAGCGAGAAATCGGTTACTATTAAATAGTAAAAAATTTCACTATAGTAGAAATCTACTAATTAATAGTAGAAAACTACTAATTTTAAAATGAAATATCTATTAATTGTAATAGTGAATGTTTACTTTTTCAATTAGTTAATTATGCATTAATTGCAATGTCTCAGCTGTTCACTGAGAAAAATGAGTTAGCTACTATATGGATAGCTAATTTTTAGCTGTGGTAGCTAATATTTAGCTGTTTCAGCAAACAAAATTAGCTGTGATGCTAAGTAATAGTTGTGTTAGCTAAAAAATTAGCTATCCATATAATAGCAATTAAAGTTAGCTAAGGTAGCTAAGTCTTAGCTTTGACTGCTAATTTCTTTTCTCCGTGCAGTTGCTATAGCTTTTATATTTGACCTGGAAGCTAAAAATGTTAACAATTGAATCTAGCAATAGTTTATTTTGTTAATTCATTTTTTTAATCGTATCAGCAAAAGCAAAATATTTTGGATTATTAGTAAGCAGTATAAGCAGTATTGACAGATTTCTATCTTCAGTATACGGTTTAGGTATACGCCCTCAATGTCTTTTGGTTTACCTGTTAAGGGTTGAAAAAGAGGGGATAGAAGTATTTAAACTTGGTGCTTTGAAATTTGTTTGTCTTATTTTAGATGCTCTTGACACTAGTTCAGACAGAATAGAATTAAAGCTCTGCATTCATTGTATTGTGCAAAAATAAATTTGTCCCTCAGGACCATAGACCTCAACAGGCGCGATCAACATATTGTTACAAATTTTTTGTGCGGACACTTTTCAGTGTTAAATGGTTTTTTAATTTACTTTTTTTTTTTTTTTTTTTTTTCCTATAACCGTAATTAGAAGTGAAATTTTTTGTAAAATTCTGACATTAGATCATGGTAATTTAATAAATGGCTTATTTAAGAATAAATTCGCGGTGTTCTTATACCGGTTGCGATAATATTAAAGGACAGGATGGAGTGGTATTGTTTTACTTTCCTAGAAGAAACGATATTCAGAGGCGTGAAAAGTGGCGCGTTAATGCAGGTAAGATGGTTTTACCAAGTGTTACTCATTAAACACCGAAAAAAAATAGTTTTAGATTGAGAAGATCCTCTCAGTTTGAGAGGATTACGCTTATTTTTAAAAAGGAATCCGCATTATGGTGAAGGAATCCTTTCATTCTAAAACTATTTTCTTTTTGGTGAATAGCAATAAACTCTCTAAATTTCTTGGAGTGAGTTTTCACTCCACTAAGAGTGGAAATTGAGCCACTCCAATCAAGAGTCAAAAACCCACTTTAAAAGAGTGAGATCTTACTCTTGTAAAGTAAATTTTTCACTCCAAAAGAAAAGTGAACTCTCACTCTAATTTTGGAGTAAATTTACACTCAAATTGGAGTGAAAGTTCACTCTGTAAGAGTGAGATCTCACTCCACTAAGAGTGGAAATTGAGCCACTCCAATCAGAGTGAAAGATCCACTTTAAAAGAGTGAGATCTCACTCTTAAAGAGTGAACTTTCACTCCAATTTGAGTGTAAATTTACTCCAAAATTAGAGTGAGAGTTCACTTTTCTTTTGGAGTGAAAAATTTACTTTACAAGAGTAAGATCTCACTCTTTTAAAGTGGGTTTTTGACTCTTGATTGGAGTGGCTCAATTTCCACTCTTAGTGGAGTGAGAACTCACTCCAAGAAATTTAGAGAGAAAGAAACAGCTCGCTACGAAGTGTGTGATTGGTTTTATCCTTATACTACTTGACATACTTCTTACTTAGCATAATTTTTATTTAATTATAATTCTTATTTGGCATACATTTTTTTTGACACTCTCTAAATCTGAAATGGTTAAAAACTACCATTTTAATAGTGAAAACTCGTTTACCAATTCAAATATTAATCTTTTACTAAAACTTTAGTAAAAAACTAATAATTTAATTAATCAAAGTAATTTTAGGTTATGTTAAACTACTAAAAGAATTAGTAGATTTCTATTTACTTATTACATTAATTATTTTTTGCTATTTGATTAGTTAAATTTAACTACTGAATTAGTAGTTTTCGACTAATAACTATTACTAGTTAATAGAGTAACCAATTTTTCTTTAATTGTTTAATAGGAAATTACTAATTCAGGTTTAGAGAGATAGAAAAAATTTGTTTTAACAGAAACATTTTTAATACGAGAAAAATTTGAAATTTATTTTTATTTACCTTCAAGCGGGGCTATTTTGTACACTTGAGGTTTTTAATAAATTATATCTTTATTTTGAGTTGTTTCAATTTGCTAATTGGTATAGATATTTTTTAATGTTGTTTACAGATTAATAATGATAATACATAATAAATACAAATGATAAATGAAATTACTTAAAAGTTATATTAAGGAGGTTCTATCGTAAAAAGAATAAGGATTACCATTTTAATCAAATTTGGTCTACTGGTAGATAATGGTTTTATAATGATGACAAAAGTACCTTGAGGTCTTAAAAATTTAACATCATTATAAAACCATTATCTACCAGTAGACCAAATTTGATTAAAATTTGGTCTTTGGTTTATAAAAATGGTTTTATAACATCATTA
Source organism: Ganaspis brasiliensis (assembly GCA_037103525.1). Lineage (NCBI taxonomy): Eukaryota > Metazoa > Arthropoda > Insecta > Hymenoptera > Figitidae > Ganaspis > Ganaspis brasiliensis. The sequence goes on along the minus strand of JAZKLR010000533.1, from coordinate 279,205 downwards.
TAAAACCATTAGCTACCAGTGGACCAATTTTGATTAAAATGTTAATGTTTATTCTTTTTACGATAGAACCTCCTTAAGCAAACTTTTTTTTAAAAAATTACCTTCTTTCGAAATCTACATTTTCCTGAAATTTTATTGTTCTAATTTCAAATTAGTTGAACAATTCCTACAAAAAAATATTTCTAGCTCTGTTTTTTCTTTATTGTACTCTCTAAATCTGAAGTAGTAGTTTTCCACTAATGAATTAGCGAAAAGTGAGTCATCAAACAAAAATTGTTATCTTCTCTGCTAACTCGGTTTCTATATAATTAAAATACCGTCGAACGGGGCAATTTTGGTACATCGGGGGCTATTGTGGTACAAGCTTATTTTTTATTTCTAAAATATTTATTTTGAATTTTATTAATATGATTTTTATTTGTAAATATAGTGTGATATTTTACAAACAAAATAACAGTATTGTTTCTAATAAATTCTTTGTCAAAAATCTGGAAGAAATTTACATATATAGGGTAAATGCGGGGGTAGTCGGACATTTAAGGATTTGATCTTAAATAATGATATTTGTCTTGAAATCGAAAAGTATTTTAACATATTGCTTTCTCTCTAAATTTCTTGGAGTGAGTTTTCACTCCACTAAGATTGGAAATTGAGCCACTCCAATCAAAGTGAAAGACCCACTCTAAAAGAGTGAGATCTCACTCTTAAAGAGTGAACTTTCACTCCAATTTGAGTGGAAATTCGCTCCAAAATTAGAGTGAGAGTTCACTTTTTGCTTGGAGTGAAAAATTCACTCTATAAGAGTGAGATCTCACTCTTTTAGAGTGGGATAAATTGCTTAACATTGCTTGACATAAAACAGCTCATAACGTTATTATGGATCATATTAAGTCGTTTAATTATTAAAATAACATAAAATACAAATTTTGAAAATTTTCATTATTTAACTTTTTATTTTCATAAATAATTTCTATAATAATAATTACTATTTGGCGATTTTTAGAAAAATTTCTTTGGGATATCTATTAAAAGGTTCTTACATAGTTATTAAACAAAAATTTAAACAACAATTTTTGTTGTTAAATAATTCATTAAATCTACATTAAGCAAACAATGGGTTGAGCTACCTGAAGGCCAAGAAGTCATTAGACTTCTCGACTCAAAGAAAAAATGTTTTTTTATGGTAAAACTGCCAGTGAACTTTCAGAAGGATGTAAACAACGTAGCTAGTTAGTTAAAAAAAATTTTGTATAAAATGAAATTCTGATTTTTGGTGAAGCTTAAAATACAAAAAAAATGTTTTTGTACCATAATAGCCCAGTTTGGCGGTAGTTATATTTTAGTTTTAAGTTACACTGCAAAAACATGGTGTCTTAAATTGTCCAAAAATGTCTTAAATTAAGATACTTTTGGTGTCTAAGACAAGAAAAATGTCTTATTTTAAGACATTTTTAAACAATTTAAGACACCTGTTTTTGCAGTGTAGGGTAAGTCCGGGGAGATGGCCATACTTTCTATAAAGGTCCATAAAAATAAAAAAAACAACATTTATATATTGATGTTTATTGTTAATTAAACATTGACTATTTAACTTTAAAACAACCATAAATAATATAAAATATTTTAATGTTAACAATCATCAAATTAATGTTTTGTAAAAAGTGACATTCAGGGAGAGATGGCCAATCGTAGTGTGAGATGGCCATAGGTGTAAGGGAGAGTTGGCCACACCTATTATTTAAGTAAATAAATATAATTAATATATCATTTTGAGTTTATTACATGAAAGAATAAACAAAACACAAAAATAAGTCTTATCTTAAAGAATATCACCACAATAAATAGATATTTAAACAAGTTGAAATTTTTCAGTACTGGAGTAGGGGAGACCGAGGAGGAAAGTAACAGAGGTGGAAAGTAACGACGCTTATAACTTCTAAACCAATGAGCGGACAGACATAGTCCTTAAATAATTTTAAGTCAGTTTTGCCCCCTCTACCTCCCCCAAATTATGTTTGGGGTCTACCGGAAGCTATATATCTGATACAGACATTTTGTGCAAAAATTACGTCAAAAGTACTTTTTTGCCTAAATTTTCAAAATATAATATTTTTTTGATTTTATAGATATTTTAAATATGCTTTTCGTTTTTTTGAAGCTTTTTTATTTATCTTTAAGTCGTGCTAGTGCATAATTAAAAAATGCGAAGTACTTTTGTGTAATTTAAACTTGTTTGAAATCCAAGGAAAAGAGGGTTGAGGTGGAAAGTAACACGTTGTTACTTTCCTCCTCATCTAATGCTTTATTTTTATAAATCTCCTCCTTTTTTATAACTATGTGATTTTATATGTTTATTTTATATTTTAAAGATTAAATATTCGACTTTTGATTTGAATGTTTACGAAACGATCCTTTTTTAATGTCATTGCTATTCAACGAATACTAAATAGATAAAAAAAAATTGATTTCAAAAAAGTGCAAAATATTTGTCAATTATGTACAAAATGTAGTTAATATCACTTTGTCTTTTTATATATTCATAATAAAAATAATTTAAATTAATAGCAGTTTTATATTTGAAATGCTAGCCGTAATTTTAAAGTGTTACTTTCCTCCTTCGTGCTGTTACTTTCCACCTCAGGGGTGAGGAGGAAAGTAACAAATAAAGAGCTGATTAAAAAGTCCTGCAGTGAACTATCAAATTATTAATAACGTTTAATTTCAATTTTATTTGATAGGTGAAAGTCCAAGCTTTCGATTAATATGTTTACAGAACTTATCCGACAAATAGTTTTAATGTTAGCATCAAAAAACTGATTTTTGTTACTTTCCTCCTCGGTCTCCCCTAATAGACAAAATAAAAAGGAGGTATTATATTTAATTTTTTATTATTTTTCGCCAAAATTTTGCTTTTCTTTATGTTTAAATGCAAAACGAAGAAATTTAGTTTAGAATAAGTGACCTTTTGAGTCAATTTCTGTAAAAATATTTGAATTGGCCATCTATCCCTTATGACATCCCCCCAGATTTCCCCTAATATTTAAATAAATAAAAATTTTTCATGTATAATTCTGACGTTATTACAAAGCTTGCCTCATGTATAGTTCCAAAAAATACGAAAATAAGCATTATTCTAAAAAAAAGAACACTTTAACAATCAGTAAAGTCAACCCATTGATGTTTTCGAGCACTAGTCAAAAAAATACACCAGGATTTCAAGTACTTTTTCATTTTTAATTTTCAAGTTTTTGTTGTTGTTTGCTTTCACGCACACAAATGAAGCAAAATAACCAATAATAACTGATATTTAATAACAAATTCAGTAAAATATTTGAATTGGCCATCTCTCCCGTATGGCCATCTCCCCCGGACTTACCCTATGTGAAAATAACTAACATTTTGTAAATTTCAATTTTGTAATTGTAAATTTTAACTATTTTTTTATTATTTTTTTAATTAATAATTTCTCATATTTTAGTAATCATTATTTATTTTTCACTAATTTCCGAAACAAAAACTGAGCTACGATTTTACTAATAATTAGTTATTTTTAACTAATTAAGATTTGGAGAGTAAAATAAAAGTTACGTTAAATAAGAAATCTGTTAAATGAAAAAAAATTGCTTTTCTGAAGATCGTAAAACTTTATTTATTTTATAATGTATTGCAATTTTTAATTAGCGAAATTTATTCAATCAAGTTCTTAATTGAAGAGATTAATCAAAGAAGCTTTACAAATATGACACTGGATCTCGCACTGGATCAAAGATTTATTCATTTCAAAATTTTAATAAATCAGTTAGTTTTGACACGTTAGCATAATGAAAAGGTCTGTAGAGTTTATTTTGATATCTTCAGGATCATCTATTATTCTACTCTATTGCCTTCGAACTTACAACTGGGAGCGGCCGGATTTCCCCACTGTAAAGATTTATAACTTTCTTTATAGTATTATGTACCTACTGTAGCCCAAAAATACAAATTTCCAGGAATATTTCCCTTTAAATTTTAAAGGTTTGAAATAAGCTCCTCCATGTTTTACTTTAGTTCTGAATAATCTGAATAATGAGACCTCTGTGAAATAATCTCGAAAATAATTATCTAGAAGGTTATATTATAGTTAGTAAAAATTTCAAAAGGCAGAGTGTTTATTTCACCGAAAATTTGTTTCCTCGAATTAGAACACTTTTTTTAAAGATGTTTTTTCGTGAGATAAAATAAATGGAAACATTATCTGGAAAAAAAAATTCAAGAAAATAAAAAATGAAAAATTGTAATCGATAGAGCATTTGAATACGCACATTTTTTCTTAATACAATTTTTTTGTCTGACTTTTATTTCTTAACTCTCTAAATCTAAATTAGTGGTTTTCTACTAATGAATTAGCGAAAAGTGAGCTACTATTAAAATAGTAAGAATTTTACTAATTCTTAGTAGAAAACTACTAAGAATTAGTAGAAAACTACTAATTTTGTAGTAGAAAGCTACTAATTAAATTAGTAAAAAAATCTACTTTTTTAAAAGTAAAGTTTCACTATTTCAATTAGTAGTTTTCTACTAAGAATTAGTAGCTTTCTACTAAGAATTAGTAGCTTTCTACTAAGAATTAGTAGTTTTCTACTATATGAATTAAAGAAAAATGAGCCATGAATTTGACTAATTCATAGTAGAAAACTATTAATGCAGATTTAGAGAGAAGATAAAAATTATAAATTGAATTTATTTCTTGAGTTGAAAATAATAAAATTTTAATAATCAACTCGTGATATCTCAGAAACCAATGGAGGGAAAAAGGTTCAATTCCACTTATCAACTCTAAAAACAATGCAGATTCTACTAAGTTTGTTGAAATGATAAAAAAAGTTTAATTTGTCGGTGATTTTTAACAATAAAGTAGTCGCTGTCGTTACTTGGTCTTTACTGACTTTGAGCAAAAAGTCATAGTGAGGAAGTATTGAATTTTGTAAACTTAAATCATACAAGTTATTCAATACGGTATTAGAAAGTTTTACCAAAAAGAATATTTTCAATCCCTTATTTATTTCAGCTTTTATGAACAAGTTATTTTGTCACTTTATGTCACGCGTGAACTAAAATCAGCTGACTGGCTGAGCTCCGAGCTGTAAGCGGCGAAAGAAGGACGCATGCAAGCGTAAGAGAGAGAAAGCGCCAATAAAGACTTACAAACAGTGTTTGTTTCCTGAATGGATGTTTTTAATTTATAAAATATATTAGGAATGAAAAAGTATTACTAGTTTAAAATTTAATTAAAATAAAAACATTAATATGTAATAAATGATGAATTAGAACAATTTTTCATAAACATTAATAAATTAAATAAATCAATGAATTTCAAAATAATAGTAAAATTATTTTTATTATTTTTAATGAGGATATGCAACAATTTTTTAAAATTACATATTGTTAAAATGGCAGCTCCTTTTAAAGAAATTTTTTTTAACTTATTACATTTCGTTAACGTGCTTAATAAGATTTTAAATGTACAATAATTATTTTATTAAAAATAAATTTTTTCAAGACAGCTCTAAACATTGTTAAAGAAAATAATTTTTTAACAATAATTTTTTAAGAAAATTGTAAACATTGTAAAAGTGATCATTGTTAAATGATATTCTTTGTCTTAAATAATATTTTTTTAAAATAAAATATCACAAATAAAATTTCTATATTTTTTTAACATTCATTTTGGTAACCAATTTTGAGAACAGCTTCTTATCAAACTTTTTTAAAAGTTTAGCTTGACTAATGTAATATTTTTTCATTCCTAATATATTTTATAAATTAAAAACATCCATTCAGGAAACAAACACTGTTTGTAAGTCTTTATTGGCGCTTTCTCTCTCTTACGCTTGCATGCGTCCTTCTTTCGCCGCTTACAGCTCGGAGCTCAGCCAGTCAGCTGATTTTAGTTCACGCGTGACATAAAGTGACAAAATAACTTGTTCATAAAAGCTGAAATAAATAAGGGATTGAAAATATTCTTTTTGGTAAAACTTTCTAATACCGTATTGAATAACTTGTATGATTTAAGTTTACAAAATTCAATACTTCCTCACTATGACTTTTTGCTCAAAGTCAGTAAAGACCAAGTAACGACAGCGACTACTTTATTGTTAAAAATCACCGAAAAATTAAACTTTTTTTATCATTTCAACAAACTTAGTAGAATCTGCATTGTTTTTAGAGTTGATAAGTGGAATTGAACCTTTTTCCCTCCATTGGTTTCTGAGATATCACGAGTTGATTATTAAAATTTTATTATTTTCAACTCAAGAAATAAATTCAATTTATAATTTTTGTCTTAATAAATAAAAGTCAGACAAAAAAATTGTATTAAAAAAAAATGTGCGTATTCAAATGCTCTATCGATTACAATTTTTCATTTTCTTGAATTTTTTTTCCAGATAATGTTTCCATTCATTTTATGTCACGAAAAAAGAGACAGACAAGACCTTCGACCGTAGATCGAGTTCTTCTTCCCGGCCGGTCAATTCGGGACAAGGGGTAATTTAGGCAGGGCCGGATTGGGAATTAAAAGCGGCCCGGGAAAGATATTCAAAGCGGCCCCTTTCTATATAATTAAAAATTTTTATTAACATTTAAAACTAAAATATAAAAATATTAAATTATTAAATTATTTTATTTAAACTTACCAATAATTTAATTATTTGGAATTTCTTGAACAGTAGCATTCTCTACTGCCGTTTGTACAAAAGCAGCAGTAATTTCTTAGTTTAATGAACACCTCAATCTGGTTTTAACCAATTTTAAAGGACAAAAAATGGACAACTTCTATTAAACAAATATAATAAAAAGCTTTTTAGCGAATTCCCTGGCTTTAAAAATCGCTCAGAATGAATTTCTATCTACTTTGCCCCCTTTAGCATAAAAAAAGTCAGCTTTCATTCACCTGAAAATCATTTTTTCAATATTTGAATACCCAATTACTTTCTTTAATTTACAATTATTTTCTTCAAATCTCAATTATTTTCTTCTATTCACAATTATTTTAATTAATTTTTAATCATGTTTTTCAATTTTCAAATATTCTCTTTAATGTTCAATAATTATCGGCTTCTTTCAATATTTTTATCAATTTTCAATTGTTTTCTTCAATATTCAATAATTCTCATTTTTTCAATTGTTTTTCCAGTTTTCAACTATTTTCTTCAATTTTCAAATATTTTCGGTTTTTTTCAATTATTCTTTTCAGTTTTCAAATATTCTCGTTTTTTCAATTATTTTTTCAGTTTTCAATTATTTTCTGCGATTTTCAAATATTGTCGGTTTTTCAATTATTTTTTTTCAGTTTTCAATTACTTTTTCAGTTTTCAAATATTCTCATTTTTTCAATTATTTTTCAGTTTTCAATTATTTACTTGAATTTTTAATTATTTCAGTCAATATTCAATAATTCTCGATTTTTTTTCAATTATTTTTTCAATTTTCACTTGTTTCCTTTAGTAGGCAATTATTATCCAAGAATTTCAATCCAGTTCAATTTTTTATAATCCAATTAAATTTACAATTATTTTCTACAATTACTACAGTAATTTTCTTTCAATTTTTATTCATAGTTATTTCTGTTCTAAATTTTAATTTACATTCTTAACTTTTAAGATAATTCTGTTGAAATGTAAACTTTTTAATGTTGCAATTTTTCGAATTTTTTGCAATTGTCCTTTATTTTCGTCTTTATTCAATTATTTTCTTTCATATTATTCAATTATTAATCATTTTCTTGAAATTTCAATTCAGTTCTTTAATTCTTTAATTATTTGTATCCAATCACAATTCTTGTCTTTTATTGATACTTTTTTTCATTTTCAATTATTCTCTCAATTTGGAAGTATTTTCTTTAAATTTTAATAAAGTTTAATTTTTCAAAAAGCAATTAAACTTTTAATTGTTTCTAGAACTATTCCTGTCATTTTCTTTCTTTTTTAGTTTTTTTTTAATTTCATGTTTATCTTTTTCTGTTTAAAATTATTTCTGTCAGTTTTTAATTTAATAATCTTGCCATGTTTAGAATTTTTTCCAATTGGCAATTATTTTCTTCAATATTTAATAATTCTCGGCTTTTTTCGATGATTTTTTCAATTAACAATATTTTTCTTGAACTTTCAATTCAATTTTTCAACTATCCTCTTAAATTCACAATTATTATTTTCTTTAATTTTGAATTTTTTTCTTCAATTTTCAACTGTTTCTTTTAATTTGAAATTATTTTCTTCGATTTTCAACCAACTTTAACTTTTTGAAATCCCATTCAATTTTCAATTATTTGTTATAATTATTCCTACAGTTTTCTTCAGTTTTTAATTGTCAATTATTTTCTTAAATATTCACCAATCCTGGGCTTTTTCACTCTTTCATACTATTTATTTATTTATTAATATAGTAATTTGTAAATTATTTATTATCAATAATTTTTTTGAAATCTCAATTTAACTCCTTAATTTCTCAATTTTTCTGTCTAATTCACAATTATTTTCTTCATTTTTTAATTATTTTGGCAATTTTTAATATTATTTTCTTCTTATCAATTTGTGATTATTTCTTCAAATTTCAATCCAGGTCAATTTTTTAAAATTAAAATTTTTTTCAATTATTATTATTTCTGTAATTTTTTTCCTTTTTTAATTTCCAATTGTATTTTTAAAATATTATATTTGTTCTTTAATTTTTTAAATTATTTTTGTCAATTGTCGATTTATTAATCTTGTCATTATTCCAATTTTTTTCATTTGTCAATTATTTTCGTCATTTTTTAGTTATTTTAGGTCGATATTATCAACTCGAGAACATTTTTGGATGGTCAAGAGATTTTGAGATCAATATCAATATTGCTCAAATATGATATCGTCTTGATATCGTAAAGCACTAAGAAATAATGGTCAAGAGAACAAAATAATTTAAAAAGTTAAAGATTAGTTATAAAATTTTCTGAGAATTACTGAGGATTGAAAAAATTGAAGGAGATAATTGAAAATTGAGGAATGTAATGGAAATTTAAAAAATGTAATTAAAAATTGAAAGAAGTAATTGAAAATGTCTAGAATTCTTGAATATAGAAAAAAATAATAATTGAAAACTGAAGAATGGAATTGAAAATTGAAGAATGGAATTGAAAGTTGAAGATAATAATAAATAAGAATTGTAAAAAATAGTTGTAGAATTGAACAATTTAATTGAAATTCTACAATTTCTGTGATTGAAAGGAACATAGAAAGAAGCCGAAAATGATTGAATGTTGTAAAATTAATTGAAAATAGAAAAGAGTAATTGAAAGTTAAATGAAATTTAATTACATAAATTAAATTATTAATTAGACCTACAAAAATACCGGCCCGCCTGGCGGCGGCCCACCGGGATTTTTCCCGGTATCCTGAATGGCCAATTCGGGCCTGAATTTAGGATAAACGATATTTAAGCCTCAGATCATCTAGAAGAGGTTCTGAATATTTCCCAATGTTTTGATTGTCAATTGTCAGTAATAAGGTATAGTTTGTTCCTACTCACCCCAACTGACCCTATTGTATTCCAAATATTAATGTTATTTTCTTCTCCTACTAAAATCAAAGATTTTTAAGTTTTATTTATTAAACAATTAATTTTAAAACATTAAATAATATTATTGAAAAGATATTATCGATTTCACTGAGTCAAATAAAACGAAAAAATCTTCACTTTTTTAACGTTTCAACAGCTATGCTGCCCTCATCAGAAACTAAAATTTATTAATAACATGTTTAACAAAAAATTAATTTACAAATTATGCATATAATAAAATGAAATGGTGTCAACAATAATTACCGTAAAAAATTAACAATAAATAAATTAAATATAAAGACGATGACAAATTTTTGACAACAAGTGTCTCGTCCGTTTACTAAAATTAAACTGAGGTAATTAGAATATTATTGAACTAATCAATGCGATCGGATTATTATAAGTCATTGTGTACAAAATATAAGGGTACATTCTTGATTGTCGAAAGTTAAAATAAAATTAAATTTAAATTATACTTTGAAAAAATATTACAAACTTAAAAATTTGTTTATAAATTATATGAAGTAGATTATTTAAAAAAACACATTTTTTTACATAAAAAAATATTACCTAGTCAATCAAAACCTTGAGAAGGAAATAAACAAATTAAAGAAAGTAATAAAAAGATAGTAAAAAATTTTTTTCTTAAAATTTATTGTTTTTGATAAAATTATTGTGTTATTTTAAAAGTAATGTTAATATTCATTTCGATATCTATATTTACGTTCATTAAGAAAATGAGTATAGGTCTTACTAAGATTCTTTGTGTCATCTTTTTTGTTAATTGGATTTCTCTGCATGTTGATGTGAATCATTTCTGAAGTTAATCTTTTATCTAGATTAGATTCTTTGTCTAGAATTGAAAAATTATCCCAGTCAAAATCATGTTTTAAGTCATTTTTGTGAATATTAAACACCGAATTTTGATTTTTTGACGTTCTGTGTTCATTAATTCTTTTCAAAGTCCTTCTTTTTGTTTCCCCGACGTAAGATGCTGTGCAATTTTTGCAATTAATTTTATATACTGTATTGTTTGTTTCTGTTTTTTTATTTTTATCTTTTCCTTTTTTTATTAAAGAATTTTTGTTTTGTTGATTTTTTGTAGGAATAGATGAAATTAAATAATTTTTTAATGAATAAGCTGTTTTTTCAAAAAGGCCGTTGACATATGGTAGAAAAACTTTAGGTGATCTTTGATAAAGAAGTTTATTTACATTATTGTTAATATTTGATTTAATTATGTTAATACGTTTATAAATAAATTTTTTAATTAGTTGTTCTGGATAATTATTGTTTAAAAGAATCTGTTTTATGGTTTTTATATTTTTTTCATGAAATTTTTGATGTGAAAGTTTTATGGCTCTATCTGTTAGATTATAAATAATAGCAATTTTTTGAGCCTGAGAATGTTGTGATTTAAAATTTAAAATACGTCCAGAAAACGTGGGCTTTTGATACCAATCGGTGATAAGTTTGTTATCACTTTTTATTACTAAAACATCCAAAAAGTTGAGACTATTGTTTTCTTCTATTTCATAAGTAAATTGAAGTCTATTGTCATAACTATTGAAAATATTAATTGTTTCATGTAATTTGTTTTTTGGTATGCATGTAAAGATATCATCAACATATCGAACAAAAAATTTTGGTGTGTAGGACAATTTCTCAATGCAATAATTATTATTATTATTAACTGAGTGATAAATTCATAATATTATGGAAATAAATTCATAATATTACAATAATATTAAAAGGCTTAATGATAATCCAATAAATTCAATTATTCAAGAATTACAACTTGAAAACCTTTTGATTTTAGTAAGAGTACAAAATAACATTTATCTTCGGAGTACAATATAACAATTGTCACGAAAAATTTTCTGCCGTGCAAAACTGAAAAACCGTAACTTTTTTTTTACTTAGGTTATGTTGACTATTATATTGGTTCAATTATAAAAATATGGAGATTGTAATTATGAAAAATTTTATGCATAAAAGGTGAGGAATTTTTATTTGTAACTTCCATGCATGATATTTGTTAAAATTTCAATCTCTATATTCTTATAAATGAAGCAAAATAGTAGTCAACATAACCTAAGTAAAAAATGAAGTTACGGCGTTTCAGATTTCAGTTTTGCACTGGGGCGGAGCGTTGTCGCTTGGGGGTCGTGATTGCAGGTACGTTGCTTCAACAATGAAAAGTTTGTTTACATTTTCCAGAAGATTACTTTCATAACGGTATTGTATTTTTCAGCACGGTCGTATTGTTATAGTATTACGTATATAGTTTTTGCGTTACTCGTATCTTATTTATATAGGTTAGATAGGTTTAATGCATTTTTGGTCCAAATGAAAAGTCTCCATTTTGCAAAAGCATGAAAATTTACTATCTACTATGCGGAAATTACTATCTTCGATGTGAAGAATTTCCATATTACGCAAGATAGTAAAAATTAATTCCTAAAGTCTTTCAGTATGTGATGGCTATCTTTTCACAGCTACAGATACACTCAGAGAAAAAATATGTGTACGTCCATATGAAAAGGGCCCAGGTTGTCGATTTTATTTATCGAGATATTCGCATTTTTCTAAAGAAGATTCAGATTTTCGAAATTTTTTTTATTGCTGAAAAACAAACTACGTAATGTCCTTCGTCGAATCATGCATTTACAATAACTTTATAGTAATTAAAAACACAAAGAAATCTTATTTTTAATTTTAAAAATGCATGGGCGCTAATGGAAATCTTGAACTTTAAACTCGTTTTTCTCAAAACTAGGATTTTTATACTTTTAACTTTGAATGCTTATAACTTTGTGAATTTTTCATCTAAAGGAGTCCAAGACCTCTCGAAATGTTCGAAATTTAATAAAGAATATGGTCATATAGATAAGTCCAATAGTGCCAAAGTGGGCCCTTTTCATATGGACGTACACATATATTAACTCACAGCCTACTAACTTTTTTATTTGAATTAAATAATAATAATAAGAATAATAATAACTTGACTCAACTTTGGCAACCTTTCCTCAAGTTTATAGATTTGCAGCAAACTTTCTGAAAGTTGACGACACTTGAGGAAAGGTTGACAAAAAGAAATATATTTCTTAAAATAAATAGATATTTCTTTATTTAAAAAGGATGTAAATTGGCAGGCAAATTGAAATATTACATATATACATAAATTTTAGGTTATGTTGCTCGATAACTCGACCATAGTAAAATTACACACCGTATGTTTCTTAACAACAAGGTTATGTTAAATCACTGTCGGTCTGTAAAATTACTACGTCAGACGGGATGAAACAAATTTACAACTTCGGACGTAGTAGAAGTACACCAACTTTTTTTAACAGTGTATCTTTGTGTCAAATATATATCTTCTCTGCTCTCTAAATTAAAAATAACTAATTATTAGTAAAATTGTAACTGAGTTTTTGTTTCTCCAATTAGTTAAAATTTGACTCATTAAGTTAGTAAACAGAATTTTACTAAAATATTAGTAATTTTGACATAACCTAAAAATGAATTTGACTAATAATTGGTTATTTTTTACTAAATGGTTAGTAGAAATATAACTATTTTAATTAGTGACTGAGTTTTTGCTTTCAAATTAGTTATTTTTAACTAAGTCAGATTTAGAGAGTGGGTGTAAATATTTGTTTCGTGACTTCACGCTGGATATAGTGGAAAAGAACCGAACTGTCCACTAAATCTAGTCTCTGGTGTATTTTCAATTTTATGGTTCTTTTTTAAAATAATAAACATTTTTTTAAGTTTTACAATTCTGGAAGAATGTTTTTTTTGCTTTTAGGTCTACTGGAAACGACTAATCTATCCAACTTAAGACTATGTAACAGACATTTTAGAAACAATGATTTTACAACACCACAAAAAGAAAGGTTATTAAGAACTGCGGTTCCTTTCCATTACAATACCGATATTATACCTGATTTTAATCAGGCAAACGCTTGTAGGAAATATGACAGAATACCTGATGAAGCAAATAAGTTCAATTTTTCATTTTCAACTGAACAGGGTTTTCAGAAAGACAAAGAAAATTCAGTTAAAGATAGTCTAGAAGAGAATGACTTAAAAATGTTATTTTCTCCGTCACAGGTACTTCAGAAAGTAGAAGAACCAATTAAAAATCAGGAATAGGAAAACAAAAAAGATTCGGTATCGAAGGAAAAAAGAGAACCGTTTAAGAAGAATGAAGAAAACATTGAGCAAAATTTCAAGGAAAAAGAAAAATCTGAATTGTATCACAAAGATATACTGTCAATTATGCCGGACAATTCAGAAACTAATACAACATATCGAGTAAAAGTGTTAGAATTGGAAGTAGGAAACCAAACATTACGAGATGCGCTTACAAATATTGAAAATAGAATGAACGTTCTTGAATCAGAAAATGATAGACTTCGAAGAATAGTTAAAAAACTGGAGATTCAGAAGATAGAGAATAAACTAGCGTCTAAAAAACAAGAAAAGGAAGAAGAGGACAATTTTGACGTTGAACAATTTTTAAATGACAGGAATGTGACTAATGATTTAAGAAGAGCAATGATAAAATTGCAGCTTAGATCGCCTGATAAGAAGATAGCAAAGTACGATGAAGATGAACTGAAATTATCAATATTATTTCATTATCATTCAGCATCTGCTTATGAAAAAATGAAAAATGATGGGCTTTTATTTCCGCACAGTAGAACTGTCGAAAAACGAATTTCTCAATGTTCAATAAATCCTGGTTTTCTTGAACCAGTTTTGCAAAATTTAAAGAAGGAATTAGAAGAATTGCCACCCAGTGCAAAAGTTTGCATTATAAAATTCGACGAAATGGACATTATGAATTGTCTAGAATTTGACTCTTGGGGGGATAGAATCGAAGGATTTGAAGATTACGGGCCTTTCGGAAAAACTAATAGGCAAGCAACAAAAGTGTTTGCTGTAACGCTTAATGGATTAAATACTTTTCATTGTTGGAAAGCTTTAATTTATTATGGGTTATCGCATAATGCCATGCTATCAGAAATTATTAAGACGATAGTTATAAACTGCATCGAGAAAGCCACAGAATGCGGTGCAGATGTTAAAATGATAGTTTGTGACCAGGGAGGACCAAACAGAAGTTTATTTTCAGAATTGGGAATTACGAAAGAAAAACCATTTTTTTATCACATGGGTAAAAAGTACTTTGCCATTTTTGATTTTTGCCACGAAATTAAAAACTTTGTTTCTGCTTGGCAAAAATATACTACATTGAGCGTAAATGACGTTAACACATCGTTTAAAGACTTGGAAAATACATGGAAAGCAGATAAAACCAACCAATTATCCAACATGTTGGGACACATTACACAGGAGCACATGTACCCTAATAGATTTCAGAGGCAAAATGTGAGAAGAGCCTTTCAACTTTTAAGCAAGAAAGTGGCAAGTGCAATGGGAGCGGCTCGGATAACTGGAACCGTTGTAACACCGACAATAATTGATTCAATCTGGCTTGTAAGTCAGATGAATGATCTTATTGATGTATGCAATAGTTCTAATATCTACGATCCAAATCCATTAAAAAGGCCTTTATCTTCAAAGAATTCAAAAGGCATTAATATCTTACAAGAATTTTTAAAATGGGGCCCAACCATCAGAGCATGGCGAAAAAATAAAACGGGTTGGAAGAAAGTTATAATCGATTGCTTCGATGGCTTAGTCATAACAGTACAAGGCATTTTAGACCTTTACAATGATTTAAATGAAACGTTTACTTCTTTTGTATTGTGCACAGTGCTATGCAATCAAGACTCACTAGAGGCACTTTTCTCAAAGTTTCGAGGTCGAGGAGGATACAATCCAAATCCAACTGCCCGGACGCTTCGATTAACGATTCGTCACTTGGTTTGCGTAAAAAATGTGACGTCTTCGAGCAGAGCTAACGTAGCTCGTGAAAATAGCGACTACTTTTCGGCAGTAAGTTACAAGGAGTTAGTACAACAATCAAAATCAATCGAAGTACAAGAAGAAATGGATGTTCAAGATATGATAGAATACATTGAAACTCACAATATTAACAAAGAAAAAAACTCTAAAAGTTCTAGAGTGACAATTCCTGAAAATATTGAAAATGGTGAAAATGAAGACTTCAAAGACAAAGAAGAAAATGAGGACAATGGAAAAAGTGAAGATGGTGAGAATGAAGATGAAGAAGAAAAAGAAGAAGAAGAAGAAGAAGAAGAAGAAGAAGAAGAAGAAGACGAAGAAGCCGAAGAAGAATTACTACTTCTAGAAAATGCAAACAAACGCCCGTTTGATGATATTAACGGAACGTTTCATGCGTTGTCTATAACGTATTTTGCCGGTTATGCAGCATTCAAAACGCTACAAAAATTTAAATGCGATAACTGCCAAGAAACCTTGCAGAGGCCACCAGATGACATGGGAGATATTAATGATGAGTATATAAAACTCAGAGAGTATGAGACCAATCATCCATTAAAACTTAGCGTACTTGCAAAACCAACAGAAAAGTTTAGAAACATTGTGACTGCCAATCTGGAGGCATTGCATGAATATTTTAACCTAAA
Source organism: Ganaspis brasiliensis (assembly GCA_037103525.1). Classification (NCBI taxonomy): domain Eukaryota; kingdom Metazoa; phylum Arthropoda; class Insecta; order Hymenoptera; family Figitidae; genus Ganaspis; species Ganaspis brasiliensis. The sequence continues at coordinate 263,045 of JAZKLR010000533.1, read as the reverse complement.
GAGCCATGTATCGAATGGAGTGAGAGAGAAAGTTATGAGTTTTGTAAAAAAACGAATGCAGACTATCGATCCTGAATGGTATTCTGAAGGGCCATGTACTCAGCATAGAGAATTTGCTTTAAGTACTCTTTGCACTGCAAGAATTCACAGATTGTGTAGATTAGAAAATAAAGCATATCATGCTAAATGCTTAGCTAAGAGGCGGGAAAACGCAATTCAAAAACAGAAAAAAATTCAGAAGAAAAACACGAAAACAAAAGCTACTACTGAGTACAAGGCAAGAGGCCAAAAAAGAAAAGCGGAAAATACGGAAACCACAAAGTGTATCAAGAAACAGAAAGACACTATCGAGAAAAACGCAGTTGCACAAAAAAGAAAGTGCGATGAGTTGTATGAAAATGTGAGCAATATAGATAGACTATCAAGACGTGGGAGAAAGCTTAAGATAATGAAGCATATGTAGGGAGAAATATACTGCCGTGCAACTTAAACAGTTATGTATGTGATATCATTGTTTAGATCGACCCTTGATGTGTGTTTGTTTTCACGATTATCGACCTAAATGATATAATGTCGATTACATATTTTTCAAGTTGTAAAGCAGTATAAAGTTGTAATAATACTCTCTAAATCTGAATTTGTCAAAAATTACTAATGAAATTATAGTCATCCACCAATTAAATTTGTAAAAATGTCTTCTAAGACTTAGTGAAATATCACTAATTGTTAGTGAAAAACTAAAAATTGATAGTAAAAGACTACTATAAAAAAAATTACTATCAATTTGTAGTTTTTCACTATAGCATTTACTAATTCATTAGTAGTTTATGACAAATTCAGATTTAGAAAGTATATTGCTCGGTTAATTGAAGAAAAACAATGTAAATATGTATATTAGCTGTAAATATACTTAGGCTTCGTACATGTATGTATTTATGTTTATACTAGCTGTAAGAGAGAGAGAGAGAGAGAGAGAGAGAGAGAGAGAGAGAGAGAGAGAGACACATAAAAATCAGTTGACGCTTGACTTACACTCCTCTCTCTAAATCTGACTTTGTCAAAAACTACTAATGAGATGATGAAAAGTCGTCCACTAATTAAATTTGTAAAAATTTCTACTAAGAATTAATATGAATTTGTAGTTTTTTACGAACAATTAGTGATATTGCACTAATTCTTAGTAGAAATTTTTACAAATTTCATTAGTGGACGACTTTTCATCATTTCATTATAGTAGGTTTTGACAAACTCAGATTTAGCGAGCTAATAAGACCCCTATACTTTCTAAATATGAAACAATGAAAATTCGCTTTTTTTCCAGTGAAAAAGTATACAGCTATTTTGAAAGAGCGTATAATATACGCAAATGAATTAGCGAATTTCGCTGTAAGACAGTGAATTAATCGTTCTTTTATCATCGTATATACACTGTTTCAAAACAGCTCTATACCTTTCGCTGTTTCAAATTTAGGGGCCACGGGTGCTTGCCCCCCCCCCCCAAAGCCTCTTATTTAACCATGAGAGTGAGAGAGATAGCACTATAGTGCTACCTCTTTCTTTCTCATGTAATACCCCCTCCAAAAACCTTGTCTGGATCCGCAACTGACGACAACTAACATTTATATGCAACAGTATGTATATGTGGTAATATTACTTTTTATTACAGGACTCATTATGTCACGCAAAAAGGGTATTTTTTATAATTACAGAAAAATCAATTGTGAATTTTAGTTCATTTTATAGATGACCTGATTTCGTTATGTTGACTTTAAGAGAATAAGATGGAGAATGACGTCACTGGTAAGGGCAAAATTTGTCCTTAAACTTTCTCTTAAAATAAAAAATATTGTGACACCAAACTTTAAAGAATTACTTAAAATATCATTAAGAAGGTCTCTCTTAATGATATTTTAAGTAATTCTTTAAAGTTTGGTGTCACAATATTTTTTATTTTGAGAGAAACTTTACGGACAAATTTTACCTTTAACAGTAACGTCACTTTCCATTGCATGCTCTTAAAGGGTAAAATAAATAAGTTAATATATTGATTTATTATAGAATTAGTATAGAGTAGCACAAGTGGTGGAACTATAATTTTTTTGATATATTGGTTAAAATTTTTCTAAATTTCTAAATTGTTTTAAATTACTTTAAAAATAATATTTAGCTCATTTCTATGACAAAACAATTATAAATTCACTATTTGTGTGAATCTATTATCCCTAATAAATCAACTTTTAACTAATTTAGTTTGTCTTTGAAGAGCGATAAACGTCAACTTTGAAATCAGTTGAGAGCATTTTTTTCTTCATAGGTTTGATGACCAAATGACATAAGTTTGCCTCACTGTTACTTTTCCGTGTACGTAGCAAGCGGAAAATTTTCACATATAAATTTAAATATCGTGGAATTTTTCACAAAACTTTCATTAAATTTATCACAAAAATATCATTAAATTTTTCATTAAAGTCTTATAAAATCTTAAGAAAGTTTTGTACTATACATATATGTGGCATTGGGAAACACCTTTTTTAAAACACTTTTTATTTACTTTTACTTACTTTTTTATTTTTTTAAATTTAAAGTCCTATAGCACAACCGTTTGATTCTTTTGTTTCTGAACAGATGAAAATAATATAGATGGGCGTATCTCAGAAACCTTTAACTTTTCATTAAAAAAAAAGTCTGAAATTTTTTTCTCAGCACACCATTCAAAATTTACCCAAGTAAAGTTTAAATTCCAAACTTGTAAATTTTTTTTATGGACAGATAAAAGATTTTATCTCTAATTAATTATTAATGATTTAAAAATAAAAACTTCTTTAACCTATATTAAAGGAAAAATCAACAAGTGGTTATTTATTTAGCTGAGAAACGATTGACAATTTCCCGCACATTTTAAAATTTGTATTTCTTTTTTTGACTAATTTATTTAAAATGATTGCTTTTCATTTTCGTTTCTCGTCAAATATTCTTCTTGTAACATTTACTTTTTCTCTCTTTAGTTCTTATATACAAAACTATAATTCTTAATAGAAAACTAAAACTTTTTATTTTACACATTATTAACTTCAGATTTGTATATTATGACATTTTGAGCATAATAGTTGATGTTAATAATTAGACAGCTAACTTCACTTGAAGAAAAACTTTATTTATTTTTTAATATCAAAGTAAAAAGACAAAATCAAATAATCATCTTGCACACATAATTCAGAAGGTTTGGAATAATTTAAATTGATTTTCGCTGAGTACTTAACGAATTATGACCTTCCTTAGTTTCGTTACAAGGTATTTTCAGTTTTTTAAATTACAATTACTTTAAGGAGATATAAGGCACAGCTATTTATAATATCTTAAAATCTTTATAAAAACCTAAAAATTTAATTTCAATAAAGGTTTTTGATGTGCCACGAATCTCCTTCAAGTAAATAAATAAACAAAATTTTTATAGTCAAAATGGTTAAAATAGAGGGACAATTTGCGAGTGTTTATAATTTCTAAGATTATTAAACATTTATATTTTCTTTTGTGTAAAATTAATCCTTATCTTATTAACTTTAAATCCATCTGACACAGAGTCATTAATTATTATTCTTTTTTATTTTTTATCACATAAAACATTCAAAACTGGGGTTAGGGACAACTAGACTTGCAAGAGTAAAGTCAACCATTTAAAAATTAATAGACCCTTATTTAAGCAACAAATTTATGTAATATCAATTGGAATAGGTAGCTCCTATTATTATTAACATTTTAAAACAAAAATCAATAAAAAATATATTAGAATCATCTAGATATATCCCAGGGACATAAAAGTTAAAGGTTCCTGAGATATGCCCAGATATATAATTTTATTTCGAAATAAAAAATTGGATAATAACTTTCAATTAAACATTAAGGAAATTTTCTAACTTTTAATACATATTACAAATTATATAAATTTTTTAATAAGTAAGTATTTTGTTTAAATGAAGAAATAATTGTCTTACGTCTAAATTAGACTATAATGCAAAAATTACTCTCTAAATCTGAATTTGTCAAAAACTAATTAATTGTAAAAATTTCTTCTAAGAATTGACAAACTTCAAATTCATAGTAAAAAACTACAAACTGACATTAGTAACTCTTACAAATGTGAATTTATAGTTTTTCACTAACAATTAGTGATATTTCACTAATTCTTTGTAAAAATTTTTACAAATTTAATTAGTGGACGACTTTTTATCATTTCATTAGTAGTTTTTGAGAAATTAAAATTTAAAAAGTAGTGACAATTTTTGTCTAATTTTGAGTCATTTTTCACGAAAACTTTAGTAAAAATAAAAAATCTACTAATTAAAATAGCGAAATGTGAACAAAAACCTGTAGAAATTTTTACCAAATTAAATTAGTTTAAAAATTTTTAAAAAATGTTCCATAATTTGAATTTGTGACCAATTTCTTAGTAATTCAGATTATAAGAGACTTAGATCTATATGAGATAGAAAAAGATTATCTCTTCCTCTCTTATATATCTACCCCCCCCCCCCCCAAACGCCTTGTCGGGATACGCCACTACAATGAGTTCTTTCATTGATTTCTTTGTAATTACAAGAGATAATCATTTTTTCTGGGCATTAGCTTCTAATTCTTAAAGAATAGAAGTAAGAGCGTTTTATACCTTTTTTGGAAAATACTTTTTTGTTTCCTTTTACTACATGACGGTGTCATAAGCTTGTTTCTTTTTTGCATATTCTCTTTGAAAATTTTTGAAAAAAGAAGAAAATTTGAAAGAAAGAAATAAACTTTTACCACCTCTCATGTATAGTAAAAAAGTATTTTCTGAAAAAGAAATAAAAGCGCCATAAACTGCAGATAATGTATGCGGAAATACATGCAGAACAATTTTTTAAACATGCCAGCATGCTCACTGAAAGAAAATATATAAGAAATTCTAATAAATAAATTAAAAAATTTAATAAATATGCTGCAAGTGAAATTTGTTAAAATTAAAAAACTTGGTATAAGTAAAATGCTGAATACAGAAAAGAGTTTTTATTAGAAATATGCTTAAAATTAAATTCAAGTTTGTGCCTATATATAAATACCACTAAAGTTTCAAATATTCAATTAGTGGAACCTAATATACTTTTTTTTATCACATTTGACAAAACTTTCTTATATCTACTTTCAGTAGTTTTTATTGTTGCCAGTCTTAAGCCTGGGTAAAATGTGAAAGAAGAATTGTCGTTGATGGTAAAATAAAATTTAATAGCAGTATTTCTGCATTCTAAAAAATGTGATTCAGAAAAAACTGTTATAAATATAAAACCATTACAGTACCAAATATTCATTTAATTCGAGTAAATTAAACAGTATTAATGATTTACATGAAAACTATTTAGCTCAATATGGAAATATTGATTTTTGATTTAATAATAATTAATAAACAATCATATTATTTAAATATAATATTTCCTAAAAAATATAAATAATTATACAAAAATATTTAAAAATTATTATTAACATGTAATATTAAATTATCATATAAATATGAAAATTTAATATTAATAATACATCATAAAAGAAAAAAGAATTCAATTTTGACTTACCGACACGTCGGTAAGGCGTAAACAAAATTTTTCTTCTCTTACCATAAGACATACTACATCAGAAAACTACTCTAGTTACCTGCTGTTACCTGCCGAACTTGGTAGTACCGAGAGGGCAGCAGTGAAATAGGCAGGAAAATATGGTTAGCTATATATATCGCTTTACCCCCACTTAACCCATCGCCGCATCTAGGTGTATAATATCTTTGGATAAAAACAGCGTTTTTTAGAAAAAATTTCATTTTTTTAGCTGTAAGGATAAATCGTGTTTAGACCATTTTTTGGTGAAAATCACTTTAAAATAATATATTATGAATATGAAACTCATTAACTTAACAGAAATTTATACAGTAAAGCATATTTTAACAGCTATATATAAGTTCAGAATTGAGTAGCCTAACGCACAATGAATCGTAATCGCTAATCCTTAATCGTAAGAATGAGAGGAAGTAGGACAGACATATATCTCTATCCTGCTTCCTCTCATTCTTACGATTAAGGATTAGCGATTACGATTCATTGTGCTTTAGGCAAGTACTGCTAATGCACAGAGATGGGTAGTTACAAAACCCACTAGGAAAATTCTTATTTTGAGTATCACTTCTACGTTGCTTCAGTCTATGTCTACAGTGATAGGAAGTTACGCGTAACTCGAGGTTTTCTACGTATGTTACATAGTATACTACATGAGGTAACATACGTAAAGAACCCCCCACTCCCAAAAAATGCATGGATGTAACAAAACAAAGACGTAAACTACTAGGTAACATACCGTAACAAACCATGGTAAAATACTTCGGTAATTATTTAGAATCTCGGCTTTTGCGAATTTTTAAGTTTTTTGATCGGGACCAAGCCTAAGTGGTGTATTTCAGCACCAAATTAAATAATCAGGTGAGGGAGGTTGAAAAAGTTTACCTGCTTTTTTTATTTTTACAAAAAACATCAATTTTTTAATATGATCAAATTTTACTGATTTAACCAATTTTCTTTACTTACATCACTTTAAACATTTTAATATCAGTTTTAGATTTATTGGTTTAATAAATATTTACACCTTTACTATTATTTTTATAGGTGTAAACATGCTCAGGGTTGTATAGGAGACTGTAGTGATACACAGAGGTGGGTAGTATTCACCTGACCTCAAGTGACCGGTGACCGTCACAGAACCGAAATAATATAACAATAATTATTGTCAAAAAATACAGTAATTACATTAACAATGTGTTCCTATCGGCCAGCTTGAAAAAAAGAGAGAGTGAGAAGGACAGTCCTAGGGGGGGGGGGGGTGGGGTGCCACTAAACAGACTGATATAAAATACGCCGACTTCACGTATTAGTGGCACCCCAACCCCCTCCTAGGACTGTCCTTCTCACTCTCTCTTTTTTTCAAGCTGGCCGATAGGAACACATTCCTAATTACTGTATTTACTGTATTACTGTATTTTTTGATAATAATTATTGTTATATTATTTTGGTTCTATGACGGTCACCGGTCAGTTGCCGCCAGTGCTTCGTCACTACACAACTCTGGCCTTAGGGTGAAGTTCCATACGACGGTGTAGGGTATCAGTGGATTACAATAGACCAATCATATAACACTAGTTTACAAAATTTTCCTTCATGTTTGGTACTATTTTGGAAATGTGTTTTTAGGCTAATTTGGGGTCTCTGAAAACGAAAATGACCACCAAAAATTTTTCCAAAGAAGCGTTTTTAAGATATTGACAAAAAAACCTGTTTTTCGGTTCGTTTCTCAGTTATTGCAAAAAATTTTGAAAATGGTGAATGTAAAGAATGAAATTTGATAGAGTTTGAATAAAAGATCATTTTTTTTTATGATTATGTATTACTTGTATGAATATTATTGGTAATTTTTCGTTTACCGACGTTGAAAGTCAAAAAAAGTCATTTTTTAAGAGTTTTTCTAAAATTTAAAAGCATTTATTTCTTTTAATAGGTTGTATAAACATTTTGTATAAACATTCTACAAACGTCAAGGAAACTTACGAGACAATGAAAAAACTTCTTGAACTGTTGAACTACAATTTGTACAAGTGGAAAATATGCTGTGATTTAAAAGTTGTCGCTATACTTACTGGTCTGCAAGGTGGCTACACAAAATACGGCTGTTTTTTTGTGCCTCTGGGACAGTAGAGCAGATGAAAAGCATTTCACCCAACTCGATTGGCCACAGCGTGAAAACCATGTCGTAGGAAAACACAACGTTATTAAAAAAGCACTTGTTGACAGAGAAAGCGTCATTTTTCCACCGTTACATATAAAACTTGGGCTTATGAAAAATTTTGTTAGAGCATTAGCAAAAGATCCACAAAACAAAGGTTTAAAATACTTAATGACAAAATTTCCTAAACTGTCAACGGACAAAATTAAAGCGGGAGTATTCGTCGGTCCGCAGATCAAAAAGTTGTTCAATGACACGGAGTTCACAAAATGCTTGAACAATCCTTAAGCAAAAGCTTGGAATTCTTTTCAAGAAATAGTTAATGGTTTTTTAGGAAACAATAAAAGCCCAAACTACAGACAAACAATTCATGAAATGATGGAAAACTTTCATATCATTGGTTAGTAAAAAGTATTTTAAAATTTTTAAATTTATGACTTTAATTTATGTATTTAAAAAAGTATAATAATTGTATTCATTACAGGTGCGCGCATGTCCTTGAAAATGCACTTCCTTCAAAACCATTTAGATTTTTTTCCTCTAAACTTAGGAGCTGAAAGCGATGAACAGGGAGAAAGATTCCATCAGGACATTGCAGCAATCGAAAAGCGGTATGAAGGGTTTTGGGATCAAGGCATGATGGCTGACTATTGCTGGATGCAACTTGGGGAAAATGTAACCAACCATAAACGAAGGAATTCGAATCAGAAAATATATTTTCATCCAAAAGAATAGGTATGAAGAAAAAATGTTTATACAACCTATTAAAAGAAATAAATGCTTTTAAATTTTAGAAAAACTCTTAAAAAATGACTTTTTTTGACTTTCAACGTCGGTAAACGAAAAATTACTAATAATATTCATACAAGTAATACATAATCATAAAAAAAAATTGCCTTTTATTCAAACTCTATCAAATTTCATTCGTTACATTCACCATTTTCAAAATTTTTTGCAATAACTGAGAAACGAACCGAAAAACAGGTTTTTTGTCAATATCTTAAAAACGCTTCTTTGGAAAAATTTTTGGTGGTCATTTTCGTTTTCAGAGACCCCAAATTAGCCTAAAAACACATTTCCAAAATAGTACCAAACATGAAGGAAAAATTTGTAAACTAGTGTAATTGGTCACAATGGAAAGTTTTTTCTGATTGTTCTATTCTATTCCCCTGATAATCTACTCCTTCGCATGGGTCTTCACCCTTACGTAAGTGATCACTTTTAAAAGGATGCGTAACTGCCTGTCTTAGTACAGTTAAAAAATTGAAGTTTTTTGTAAAAATAAAAAAGCAGGTAAACTTTTTCAACCTCCCCTACCGGATTATTTACTTTGGTGCTAAAATACCCCACTTAGGCAAGCAATAGCAATAAAAAATATTATTATATATATATACACATACTTCATCTAGAATTATTTAAAAATTGCTTCTATAAACAATATATTAATAATATTTTTTAAAAAAACCAAAATTCTAGTTCGTGCCTCCTGGTTTTCTACGTAGATTACGTAAATACGTAATGTATCTGGCACACGCATTACACGTAGAAAACGTTTAAAGATATGCTTTTGTACATACTTCAAGATATTTACCTTTTACCGAAAGAATCTTTAACTTTTATAGTATTTTTCAGTTTTCTGCATTTTTCTCGAAATTTTTCCACTTTTTTTAAAAAATGTATATAGCCTAAAGCACAACGAATCGTAATCGCTAATCCTTAATCGTAATAATGAGAGAAAGCAGGACAGAGATATATATCTGTCCTACTTCCTCTCATTCTTACGATTAAGGATTAGCGATTACGATTCATTGTGCGTTAGGCTTATGACATAAAAAGTGTATATTGATAAGATCTACAACTTTTCTTTAAAGTGCTTTAAGGTATTTTTATTATTTATCGAGATAATCGCGAAAAACGATAATTTTCAAATAATTTCCCATCCCTGGCTTCCGGCAGTAAACTTTTTCAGGCTCCCCCACCTGATTATTTGTTTTAGTGCTAAAATATACCACTTAGACTTAGATCCGATTCAATAACTCGAAAATTCGGAAACGTAATGATACTGCAATATTACCGAAAGAATGCAGCGACTATTGAATAAACATATAAAAATATAAAAATATAGAAATATAAAAATATAAAAAAAGACTCTAATGACAAGAGACTCGTTTGTCTCACTCTAGATCTCTTTCACTCTCTCTCTCTCTCTCTAACCCTCCAGCTCATTTGCCGAACGTCTGAAAAATAATAAAATAATGATCGGTTGATTAATTTCCCGACACTACAAATGAAAAGAATACAAATAATTGTAAAATGACGCGATGTTTCCTATCTGGGTGGTTTCTAGAATACACCCCCTAGCTCTGCGACCGGGTGCGACTCCCGGGTGTGTACACGAATTAATTTTCATTAATCTAAAACTACGTCGACGTACCTGTCGATTGCCTTACCCGACACGAAACTAAGATAGGAATAGGGTTCTAGGATGACATGAGAATAGTACGACCTGAGGAGCAACTCAAGGACGTCATCTCCTGTTGAACGAGGAGCACCTCTATTCAACATGGTGGATTGTAATGGATGGTGGTCAGGATGGAAGTCGAAGATGAACCTGGACTCGGGAGCACCCGTAGGCCATGGTACCTCTTTTTCTGGGAAATCATCGGAGCTGGTGAAGGAAGAGCACCTCTCTTTACTTACTCTTTTGATAGGAACATCTTCTTCTAGCCAGGAGGAGCACCTCACTAGCTAGAGAAGATAAGGGTGGAAATTGGTAGTGAGAACTACCGTAGAGCAGCTCGAGGCAAGCCCCGAAACCAGTCGACGGCAGACTAAAGAAAAGTTCTGGCGAACGAGAATATATTATTGCTTGAGAGGCGAGCGTCTAGGGGAGAAAAAATAAAAATTGATACATTCTGAATTAATTTTAACTTCGATTTAAAATTTACATACCCCAAATGTGTCAAAAAAAATGAAAATTAACTAACTCGATCTGTTAATCTTTCCTACCGACAACAAACAAAATTAAAAAATAAAATTTTTCATCAGTATCACTTACAATACTTTCTTGGCTTTGAAAATTCTTCCTGTCGACTTGTCGAGGCGAAGAACCCACTTGTGTTTTCCGACAGGAACACGAAAGCGATTTGTTCCTAGGGGTACCTGGATCCAAGGTCCTTCTCGTAACTTGGCAACTACCCAATTTCTTTCGTTCATTTTCTCTGGAAGTCGAATTGGACTTTCTGCGCTGTTTTCCCTTTCTGTGTTGTTGTATAAATCCAAGTCAGCCTTCTCGATAGTTCTCTCGACACTGGAGCAAACTTCTTCGAACGAGTTCGTGTCTTCATTCATCGATAACTTTTTCATTACAACAGGTTTCAAAATTATTTCTTCCGAAATAATTTTCGGTTTTTTATTCTCAAGTGCTGCTTTTATTACCACTGGCTTCTCTGGAAGTGGTAATTTTCTTTTCTTTTGTTGCTTAAAATTACTTTCTTTGAAATTCTCTGGAGTAGAAATTAATTTTGTGCTCTTCGCACGAGGTAAATTATTCTTCACTATTTTTTTTTTAGTTTTAAATTCAAATTTTGGCGGTTTCTTGGCAGGTGTAAAAATTTTTGTAAAATTTTTATTTCTGCCAGTATCCGGTTTTAAAACTTTCGTTTCCACTTTCTCCACTACTGAATTATTATTAATTCGAAACATTTTTTGATACTACGTATCAATTTCTTTTAAAACTAAATTATCTAGTTTAATAGTTTTACTAGCGTCCTTCTTTATCTCTAACCGATCGCGTTGAGCTGCTTGTTTGGATGCTTCCATAATAGCAGAGTTTAAGGGACTAAACTGACAAATTATTTCTATTCCGATCTATTTATTTACCCTTAGAGGTCTATGACCCGAAATTAAGGGGGAAAATTCTTTCTTATTGGCTAGAATTTTCTGCAATGAATTTTTTCAAATCTTGCAAATGAACGTGTTTAAAAATTTTTCCTTGTTCATTTGCAATATTATAAATTACAGGGGAAATTTTTCTTTTTACAAAAAATGGTCCGCTGAATTTTTCTAATAATTTTGCATTTTTCTTTTCCATCTTATTTGACAAATGAAAATTTCTTTTTTAAAAATTTATCTCCTACATTAGGTTTCCATTCTCGTCTTCATAAATTATAATGTTTCTGTTGAGAATTAAAATTTCTTGCCAAATTAATTCTAACTAATTCGAGAGCATTTTGCAAATTTTTCAATCTTGTAGAAGAAACGGTTAAAGTTTAAGAATTCAAACGTGAATCTTGAAAGCCAGGTGAGAGAAATTCTCGGCCGGCTGTAAGGTAGGCAGGTGTAAAGCCGATTGATGTATGCTTCGCTGTGTTGTAAGGAAACTGTAGTTCCGCTAGATGTATATCCCAGTCTGGTTTCTTGCTATCCAAGTATTGTCTGATCATCGTCTTTACTACTTTGTTGACTCGTTGCACTGGATTGCACTGTGGTGAGTACGGTGGTGTGAGGCGACCCTAATAGCACCAAACGTTTCATTAACGTTCCTGCAACGTTTCCGTGTAACGCACTGCGATTTTCCGAATGCCTATTCAAAGTTCCAAATTAACGTTCCGCAACGTTTCCCTGCAACGTTTCTAGCCCCATGACATATGCAACGTTATTTTTCTTGGCTGGTAACGTTGCAATGCAACGTTTGCAACGTTACACGGAAACGTTGCAGCAACATTAATGAAACGTTTGGTGCTATTAGGGGATGAATTATTCCAAAATCTTGTAAAAATGTTTTAAATTCTTTACTTATAAATTGTCTGCCATTATCTGAGACAATTTTTTGTGGGCATCCATAGCGAAAGAAAATTTCTTTTAACGTTGCTATTACTAGCATTGATGTTGCTTTTCGCAAAGGTTTTAATTCAACCCATTTTGTAAAGCGATCTTGAACCACACATAACATTGAATTTCTAGAAGTTGTTCTTGGTAGCGGTCCAACGAAGTCGATTGAAATCATTTCCCATGGATTTTCTACCAGTGTAGCGTGCATCTAGTTTGCTGCTGCTTGCTGCGAATTTTTATTGCGCTGACAATTTACGCAATTTCGTACGTACTCAGCGCCATCACGTAACATTCCTGGCCAGAAAAAAAATTCTGCTAGCCTTTCTAACGTTTTTGCAACCCCTAGATGTCCTGATGTTGTTTCATCATGTACTTTTTGTAGAATTTTCGTTCTATCTTCTTTCGGAATACATAATTTCCACTGTTCTTCATACGGTGTATCTTTGAAGTCCAAAGTGTGAAGTACGTGATGAAAAAGTTTGTCATCTTTAATCCTAAAATCTGGATTTCTTTCTGGGTTATCTGTTGTTAACTTCCATTGACGTTGATACCATTGACAGTTTGGCAATTTATCAATTGTTGAAATTGGTAACGGTACTAGAGATAAATAATCTGGCAAACGATTTTCAACTCCTTTCTTGTACTTCACTTCGAAGTCCCATTGTGCCAGTTCCATAATCCAACGTGCAAGGCGTCCTGACGGTGTGACGATACTATTCGGCTATTTTAGCGCTTGATGATACGTGACAACTATAAAATGGTAACCTTCTAGATAGTGTCTCATCTTCCAAATGCCCCATTTTACTGCTAAGCATTCGATTTCTGTCGCTGAATAATTCTTCTCTGCTGGAATTAAGTTACGACTTGCATAGGGAATTACAACTTCATTTGTGCCAATTGTCTGCGTAAGTACTGCTCCCAATCCTTCTAAGCTGGCATCAGTTTGTAAATGAAATGTATGCGTCTAATCCGGACACGCTAAAACTGGAGCTTCCATGAGTTTCTTCTTTAACTCTTCAAATCCTTGCTGTTGAATTTCTATCCATATCAATGGTGCATTCTTTTTCAATAACTGAATAAGAGGAGATATTGTAACTGAAATATCTTTCACAAATCGTCGATGCCACGAAACCATTCCTAAGAATTTTCTTAATTCTTTCAAGTTCGTAGGGGGTGGTAACTTCAAAATGGCGTCGACTTTATCTGGATCTTGATGTAATCTGCTTCTGTCAATCAAGTGACCAAGATAGGTCAGTTGAGTACGTGCAAAAAAACATTTTTCCCAGTTTGGAATCAATTTAGCTTCTCTTAATCTTGCCAAAACTTCCTTCAACTGTTTGAGATGTTCTTCGAATGTTTCTGAGGTTATAACGATGTCATCTAAATACGAAAATACTCTTGGTGCTAATTCTGGTGGTATTACTCGATCGATGAGTCGTTGAAACGTTGCTGGAGCTGAATGTAGTCCAAACGGCATAACTACAAATTCGAAGAGTCCCAAACCAGGTACTGTGAAAGCTGTGAGTGGTGAACTTTCTTCTGTCAACCCAACATGCCAATAGCCATTTTTTAAATCAAGTGTTGATATATATCTGGCTCCTTTCAGTTGGTCCAATATGCTGTTAATTCGGGGTAGTGGGTATGCATCTTTCTTCGAAACTTTATTGAGTTTTCGAAAGTCGATGCAAAATCTGAACTTCCCATTTTTCTTCTTAATTAACACTACAGGTGAACTCCATGCACTACGTGATTTTCTGATAACCTTCTGTTTTAACATTTCTAAGGCTTCCTGTCTCATAAGTTCTTGTATAGCTGGATTCCGAGGTTGGTAACGCTGCTTCACCGGTGTTGGATTCTCCAGGCGTATCTCATGCTGTAGTAGAGGCGTTTGACCCTCTATATTTGCGAATAAAAGTTTCTCTTTGCCTAATAAAACTTTTAATTCGTTTTCTTGATCCTGGTTAAGTGACATTAAACCAGCTGATCCTATTTTACATACTTCAACCTTAAATGAATTCTTTAACAACCGTGTATTTCGGTTGTTTATTAGTAAAGTAAAGTTAAATTTCTGAAGCAGATCAATACCGATGAGCATGGGTTACGATAGTCCAGGTAATACGAAGAATTTATGTTTCACTTTAGTTGTTCCTGCGACGATCTTCATGTCCAAACTTGTCCTGACTTTGTATTGTGTGCCATTTGCCAAGGCCACCTTAATTTCTTCCAAGTTGGTAACTCCTCCTCTGGCGACCAGGCGATTTGCTGTATGAATATCTATAAATGAACACACTGCTCCGGTGTCCACGAGTGCTGGAATCGTTAGGTCTTCAAAGTGGCAATTTAGATAAATTCTGGAGTCTGCAGGAGATGAGATCGAACTTACTCCGATTGTACGACCTTCTCTTCGTTTCCCGAATTCTTTTTACAAGGACAATTTCTTGAAAATATCCCTTCTTTGCCACAGTATGAACAAAACTTCTTTACTCTGTTTTTACACGTAATCCGACGGTGACCTTGTACACCGCACCGCCAACAATGAGACTTGGGGTTATATGGGGTAGAGATTTCTGTGACTGATTTTTGCTGGTTACTCCTCTTTGCTTCTTCTTTGTGAATCGTAAAAAGAATCTCTGAAATTTCCTCGACTCTCTGGACGAGAGTGCTTACTGAAGTAACTTCCTCTCTTCGCATATGTAATTTGTAAATAGGTTGTATGTTCCTATACAATGTATCCAGTTCCCGTTGCTGATCAAAACCTCCGTGTCTTCTCATTAGTGTTCTTAGAGTGGTACAGAATTCTTTAATTGATTCTCCTGGATTTTGGAATTTCGTTGCTATCTGGGATTCCAAATTTCTTAGTTCACTTGGAGCAAGATAAAAGCTCCTAATCTCTTGTATTAACTCTTCTAATGTCGTTGTATTTCTTATTTCATTTCTATACCACAAAAGGGCATCACCTTTGAGAAGTTCTGGAAATCCTCGAAGAAGTTGTTGATCTGTAAATCTATATGCTGCACACTGGGCCAGGAAACCCGATTTTTGGCCAAAAGTCGAAAAAGTGCAAAGATTTGCTTGAAACTTTTCACTCGGGGGTTTTTGGGGTCGCTGATTACGAATCTGATATCGAATTTTTAAGATTCAAAATGGTGGATCCAATATGGCGTCCAAAATTAAAAAAAATGTTTATATTCGCTTCAAACTTTTTACTTGGGGGTTTTTGGGGTCGCTGATTACGAATCTGATGTCGAATTTTCAAAATTCAAAATGGCTCATCCAATATATCGGACATGAAATCTGAAAAGACTATAGATTTGCTTAAAACTTTTTACTCGGGGGTTTTTGAGGTCGCTGATTACCAATCTGATGTCGGATGTTTATTAAAAAAATATATGGTCCAATATGGCGGACAAAAATTCAATAAAATTTTTGGATTTTTTCGAAACTTTATTTATGGGTTTTTTCGATGTTTCTGAATCCAAATTTCACATCAAAACCTCAACAACAAAAAATGGTGAATCAAATAAGGTGGTTGAATTTTTAAAAACTGAAAGGTTCGTTTGCCTGCAGTTAGCCTACTATCTTAGTAGTTACCAAGGTATACCACGAGGAGGTTGCAGTATAAGTGTACACCTCTTTTAATTATCTGGGAGTTTTCTGTGTGTGTCCCCCTATCCTCTCACATTCGGGGAGGTTTTTGTGTGAGTTCCCCTATCCTCTCACATTCGGGGAGGTTTCTGTGTGAGTTCTTAGTTTGAGACTAAGGTTAGATGTCATGAAGTAACGATTAAAAAATATTAACTCCATTTTCTGAAATATAAAGTAATTCAACGAAAAGTGCAAGAGAAATTTTTAAATATTTTTAAACTTTACATAGTCATTAAACTATCAGATTTTTACAAATTAATGAATTATTTACAAAATAGTTGCCAAAAAGATCACTAATTAATATAACATAAAATACTTTAAAAAAAGATAAAGTTAAAAAAGTCGACTTTTGGCCAGAAAACCGGGTCTCCTGGCCCAGTGTGTGCTGCTTGAAGTTCCTCCACTCGTTCCAGGAAAGAATACACATCCTTTCCATCGAAATGACAACCCCATTTTCTCGTACTCTCCAAGACGTAGGTGTCATTAGCCTGCATAACTGGTGTAGAATTATGTAAACGTTCGTTAAATATACTTGATTCCTCTCACATTCAGGGAGTTTTCTGTGTGAGTACCCATATCCTCTCACATTCGGGGAGGTTTTTGTGTGAGTTCTTCTATCCTCTCACATTCGGGGAGGTTTTTGTGTGAGTTCCCTTATCCTCTCACATTCAGGGAGTTTTCTGTGTGAGTTCCTCTATCCTCTCACATTCGGGGAGTTTTCTGTGTGAGTCCTCTTATCCTCTGTATAGGATAGGGGTAATATTGTTGTGTATTAACAGATTTTGTATTTTAATAATTTTACGTTGAATTTTTCATTTGTTTAAGCAACTTATTATTGACAAATTATAACTTTTTCAAATGAACAGAGAGAGTAGTAGCTATTTTAAAACTTCTCTATTTTTTAGCTTTAGTTAGTACTAATCAATAAATAAAAGAAAAAATTAAGTTAAACTGGTAACAACTAATACTAAAAATTGTTTAAACAAATTTTTTTCTTTGTTACACATTTTTTATACAATTAGCCTAGAAAGATGCAGTTTGTTTCGCAATTTTGCAATTTACCGTACTTTATATAATTATGCATAAAAATAATCAATAAAATTATTATTTAAATAATTTTTAAACAAATAATTCTTGTTATTTACTAAGTTTTTACACAATACATATAAAAAATACAGTTTTTTTTTAATTTTGTAATTAACCGAATTTTATATAATTACCGGTAACGATTGTAATTGAAAATATAATTCAAATAACTTTTAAAGGAATTATTACTATTTAGTTACTTTTTAGACAATGCAGTTTGACGATGCGCAGTAATTCGGTAAATTTCAAAAGAAGGAAAAAACTACATCTTTCTAGGTGCATTGTATTGGAAAATAACAATAATAATTTGTATAAAAATTGTTTAAATAACAATTTCATGTTTAATTTTTATCTGTAATTACCGCGTCGATAAATTGAAAAATTAGGAGGAAACTGCATCTTTCTAAGTGCTTTGTGTAAAAAGTTGGTAAATAACATAAAGTATTTGTTTAAACAGTTTTTAATTAATAGTTGTAACTAAATTTACTCAGTATCTAATATAATTTATTGAATTTATACTAAGTACAATAAATCTTGATGAATTTAAGTATTTTTTACAAAATACAAATAAAAAACTTCTTAGCCACCCGACCTCAGGTGTGTGGCATGCTGTGAAGCGATCATAAACATCATTATTTATATTTTTAAAGTAAATTTATGAATTCGAGCAAAAATGAGCATATTAAGCTTTAAGTACGTATAACAAAGAATACATAAACATGTACAACTTTTAAAAAAGTTGTGGAACCCCGGGGAACCCTTGAATCAAATATTGTCCTTTCCTCAAATTGTGCTCATTTTTATCTTTTATAGTGTTAAAATTGTGTGAAAATATAACATCCAATAATTAGTTATTAGTTTTTTTCTTAGTTGAGACTAAGGTTAGATGTCATGAAGTAACGATTAAAAAATATTAACTCCATTTTCTGAAATATAAAGTAATTCAACGAAAACTGCAAGAGAAATTTTGAAATATTTTTAAACTTTACATAGTCATTAAACTATCAGATTTTTACAAATTAATGAATTATTTACAAAATAGTTGCCAAAAAGATCACTAATTAATATAACATAAACTACTTTAAAAAAAGATAAAGTTAAAAAAGTCGACTTTTGGCCAGAAAACCGGGTCTCCTGGCCCAGTGTGTGCTGCTTGAAGTTCCTCCACTCGTTCCAGGAAAGAATACACATCCTTTCCATCGAAATGACAACCCCATTTTCTCGTACTCTCCAAGACGTAGGTGTCATTAGCCTGCATAACTGGTGTAGAATTATGTAACCGTTCGTTAAATATACTTGATTGGTCGAGTAATAACTGACCAAGTATGCCTGCTGGAGGGTTCACCTCTTCTTGAACTTGTTGATTTCTATCTCCTGAAGTCCCTTGGAAAATTTTAGGATCTTCTAACGCCGTTAAATCTCTTGAAATATAATCTTCTTCCTTATAGTTTTCTGGATCAACCTTCTCTGCGAACAGTTCTGGATTCGACTTCACGAATGCTACAAATCATTGACTTAAATCACTGAGTGTTCCAGTAGCGTCTATTTAATGTTCTAACAGCTTCTCAACTAATTCGCTTTTGATAAGCTTATAGATCCAACTAACTCCCATTATAAGGAATTATAATTTTAATCAGAAGAAAAATAAATTCCAAAATTCTTTTTCGATCTCTTCTTACTGAAGGTGTAATAAAGAAGTGTGCTATCTAATGATCCACTAACCTTTATATACTCTGAATCTATCCCCACTCCTTCTTTGCTATGGTGGTGGGAGAAAAAAAAATGTCTAATCCTCGTGAAGTGGTAACACTGTAACTCCTTGTCTAATTTGACTATTTTCCTAACTTTGTTCTTCGCCTTGTGATGAGCTCTGGATGTCGTCTGCTTCTTACTTGAATAACAATAAGATCTTCTGTCGATAAGTGACACTGATCGAATGCCCTAATCTATCTTATGTTTGCTTATATATATATTCGATTTAACCTTCCCTCTTAATATCGACAACCGCGCCCTCACGAGAGCGGGAGACCTTCCTACTACTCCCACTACTCTACCAAAATCACAGAAATCAATTCCTTTTCCATAAAAAACAATCTCCATTTTTTCCTTTTACTTTCATTCTTAGTAATAAAAAAAAATTCCTTTCTTACTTTCCAAAAAAAAATTTTTTTTTGTCCCTGTTAGGGCGCCATGTAATGATCGTATTTTTTTTTTGTATTGCCAAAGGATTTGCTCGCCGGATGGAGTCCGGGTACCAAGTTATAAAATAAATCTTATTTTTACAAACATGGCGTGAAGCGCCATCTAAGCTTAACATTATCGCTATATCAGAGTTTCTTAGAATTGGATGGAGCAAGGAATAGTCAGTAACAAAAGAATAATTAATCCTTCGTAAGTAAATATATTGTAACAAAAATAAAGAAAATATAATACAAAATAAAATTATAAATGACTCGATATAATACAAAATAAATAAAATAACAAATGACTCTATATAAATAAAAGAAAGAATGCAGCTACTATTGAATAAACATATAAAAATATAAAAGAAGACTCTGATGACAAGAGACTCGTTTGTCTCACTTTAGATCTCTTTCTCTCTCTCTCTAACCCTCCGGCTCATTTGCCGAACGTCTGAAAAATAATAAAACAATGATCGGCTGATTAATTTCCCGACACTACAAATGAAATGAATACAAATAATTGTAAAATGACGCGATGTTTCCTATCTGGGTGGTTTCTAGAATACACCCCCTAGCTACGCGACCGGGTGTGACTCCCGGGTGTGTACACGAATTAATTTTCATTAATCTAAAACTACGTCGACGTACCTGTCGATGGCCTTACCCGACACGAAACTAAGATAGGAATAGGGTACTAGGATGACATGAGAATAGTACGACCTGAGGAGCAACTCAAGGACGTCATCTCCTGTTGAACGAGGAGCACCTCTATTCAACATGGTGGATTGTAATGGATGGTGGTCAGGATGGAAGTCGAAGGTGAACCTGGACTCGGGAGCACCCGTAGGCCATGGTACCTCTTTTTCTGGGAAATCATCGGAGCTGGTGAAGGAAGAGCACCTCTCTTCACTTACTCTTTTGATAGGAACATCTTCTTCTAGCCAGGAGGAGCACCTCACTAGCTAGAGAAGATAAGGGTGGAAATTGGTAGTGAAAACTACCGTAGAGCAGCTCGAGGCAAGCCCCGAAACCAGTCGACGGCAGACAAAAGAAAAGTTCTGGCGAACGAGAATATCGCTCGAGAGGCGAGCGGTGACGTTGCGCGGAGAGGGAAGCGTATCGACGCGGCAAGAGTGCGCCTTCGTTACTCCCGACTCGCCGAGTTGACTGTGCACTGAATTGTATATTCTATATACTTTCCATGCAAAATTAAATGAACTAGTTTCCTCGCGCTAGTTTTTTTCAGCTATATTATAAAAAACACAAGTCAAATTTGTAAGAATTTCAAATAATTTATTTATTTGTTTGTCATAAACGCATGGGTCAGGTTTTTACCTGGACCCCATTAGAAAAATACATTTTCCTTTATTTATCTGAAGGAATCCAGCCAAACATTACAATATTATAATTTGGCAGGAGATTTTCAAAATTTAGAAAATCTAGGGGCGTGTCACTTCTTCTAGTTGTGGGGGTCATCAAGTTACATTTGATTGGTCAACAGGGGTTTGTGGAAGTACATTTCAGTAAGGGACTTGGGGATATTCTTTTTATAAATTCAGTTTTCTATTTTAGATTAACAAAAAAATCTATTATTATTATTATAATTATTAAAAAACTATTATAACATACAGATTAAAAAAACTAATACTCTTCTGTAATGAATCACATTTCATTTTCCAAAATTTGGAAAAAACACTAAAATAAATTATTTAAATTTCTTACAAATTTTTTAAAATTTGTTAGAATTTTAAATAATATATTTATTTGTTTGACATAAACGCTAGAGTCAGGTTTTAACCTAGACCCCATGTGAAAAATACATTTTTCTTTATTTATCTGAAGGAATCCAGCCAAACATTACAATATTATAATTTGCCAGGAGATTTTCAAAATTTATAAAATCTGGGGGCGTGTCACTTCTTTAAGTAGTGGGGGTCATCAGGTTACATTTGATTAGTTAACAGGGGTTTGTGAAAGTACATTTCAGTAATGGAGTTGGGGATATTCTATTTATAAATTCAGTTTTCTAGTTTAGATTAACAAAAAACACTATTATTATTATTATTGTTATTATTATTATTAAAAAACTATTATAATGTACAGATTAAAATAACTAATACTCTTTTGTAATGAATCACATTTTAGTAAACAAAAATTGGAAAAACCCGATAATAAATTATTTAAATTTCTTACTTATTTTAGATAAAATTTGTAAGAATTTTAAATAATTTATTTATTTGTTTGTCATAAACTCACAGGTCATGTTTTTACCTGGACCCCATTAGAAAAATACAATTTCCTTTATTTATCTAAAGGAATCCAGCCAATCATTACAATATTATATTTTGCCAGGAGATTTTCAAAATTTAGAAAATCTGGGGGCGTATCACTTATTCAAGTTGTGGTGGTCATCAGGTTACATTTGATTGGTCAACAGCGGTTTGTGAACGTAGATTTCAGTAAGGGAGTTGGGGATATTCTTTTTATAAATTCAGTTTTCTAGTTTAGATTAACAAAAAACACTATTATTATTATTATTGTTATTATTATTATTAAAAAACTATTATAACGTACAGATTAAAATAACTAATACTCTTTTGTAATGAATCACATTTTAGTTAAAAAAAATTGGAAAAAACCCGTTAATAAAAGAAAATTTGAAAGAATTTCAAATAATTTATTTATTTGTTTGTCATAAACGCATGGTTCAGGTTTTTACCTAGACCCCATTAGAAAATACATTTTCCTTTATTTATCTGAAGGAATCCCGCTAAACATTACAATATTATAATTTGCCAGGAGATTTTCAAAAATTTAGAAAATCTGGGGGCGTGTCACTTCTTTAAGTAGTGGGGGTCATCAGGTTACATTTGATTGCTTAACAGGGGTTTGAGAAAGTACATTTCAGTAATGGAGTTGGGGATATTCTATTTGTAAATTCAGTTTTCTATTTTAGATTAACAAAAAAAACTATTATTATTATTATTATTATTAAAAAACTATTATAACATACAGATTAAAATAACTAATACTCTTCTGTAATGAATCACATTTCAGTTAACAAAAATTAGAAAAAACCCGAAAATAAAAGAATTTCAAATAATATCTTTATTTGTTTGTCATAAACGCATGAGTCAGGTTTTTACCTAGACCCCATTAGAAAAATACATTTTTCTGTATTTATCTGAAGGAATCCAGCCAAACATTAAAATATTATAATTTGCTAGGAGATTTTCAAAATTTATAAAATCTGGGGGCGTATCACTTCTTCTAGTTGTGGGGGTTATCAGGTTACATTTGATTGGTCAACAGGGGTTTGTGAAAGTACATTTTAGTAATGGAGTCGGTGATATTCTTTTTATAAATTCAGCTTTCTATTTTAGATTAACAAAAAACACTATTATTATTATTATTATTATAAAACTATTATAACGTAGAGATTAAAATAACTAATACTCTTCTGTAATGAATCACATTTCAGTAAACAAAAATTGGAAAAAAACCCGACAATAAACTATTTAAATTTCTTACTTATTTTAGAAAAAATTTTTAAGAATTTCAAATAATTTGTTAATTTGTTTGTCATAAACGCATGAGTCAGGTTTTTACCTGGACCCCATTAGAAAAATACATTTTCTGAAGGAATCCAGATAAACATTACAATATTATAATTTGCCAGAAGATTTTCAAAATTTAGAAAATCTGGGGGCGTGTCACTTCTTCAAGTTATGGGGGTCATCAGGTTACATTTGATTGGTCAACAGGGGTTTGTGAAAGTACATTTCAGTAATGGAGTTAGGGATATTCTATTTATAAATTCAGTATTCTATTTTAGATTAACAAAAAAAACTATTATTATTATTATTATTATTATTATTATTAAAAATCTATTATAACATACAGATTAAAATAACTAATACTCTTCTGTAATGAATTACATTTCAGTTAACAAAAATTGGAAAAAACCCGATAATACATTATTTAAATTTCTTACAAATTTTAGAAAATTTGAAAGAATTTTAAATAATTTATTTATTTGTTTGTCATAAACGCATGGGTCAGGTTTTTACCTGAACCCCATTAGAAAAATACATTTTCCTTTATTTATCTGAAGGAATCCAGCCAAACATTACAATATTATAATTTGCCAGGAGAATTTCAAAATTTAGAAAATCTGGGGGCGTGTCACTTCTTCAAGTAGTGGGGGTCATCAGGATACATTTAATTGGTCAACAGGGGTTTGTGAAAGTACATTTCAGTAAGGGAGTTGGGGATATTATTTTTATAAATTCAGCTATCTATTTTAAAATAACAAAAAAAACTATTATTATTATTATTAAAAAACTATTATAACATACAGATTAAAATAACTAATACTCTTCTGTAATGAATCACATTTCAGTTAACAAAAATTGGAAAAAACCCGATAATAAATTATTTAAATTTCTTACAAATTTTAGAAAATTTGAAAGAATTGTTATGTCCGGAACGGACATTCGCACGTTACAAATCTATCTATTTTAATATTTTACCCCTGATTTATTTACAAAGCCAACGGACTTTGAACTAAGGGAACAGGGAAAAGAAAGTCCACTGAACAAGATGTGTAGAAAGAAGGGTCGATGAGATTTATTAGCTTCGCAGGTTTGTGCTCTCCGGGAGAAAAATAGAAATAGGCCGCGACTCAATTCAAATGAAGAAAGGGAGTGCGTAGGTGTTGTTCTCCACTATCCCAATAGCATGTTTATATATATCAGCACGAAGGTGAAACCTGGTCCTTCCTCAAGTAATTGGTGAACGATCGAAGACAGCTGGCTCGATGATTTACAATTTTACTGTTCAATAAACTGTTTACTGTTTTTTGGACACAAGGATTAAATTCAAGGGTTAGAAGGATTTAAATTGTTAAAGGGTTAAAGGATTGGAAATTGTTACTGACAAATTATGTCAGGAGTTCTTACACCTTCACTAGATTCACAGTTTCACTTAATCTCTATACCAACAGTACTCCAATTTTACAATTATAATATTATGAAAAGTTTCTCACTCACTACAACACGTAAATAATTATTCGCAACCGACACAGTACGAATTGACAATATTAACCGCAGAAATATGTTGCGATAAGTGTGAAAACTATGTTTGAATATAAGACTTAGAATTGTAGACTATGCTACCAGTCAATCTTTACAGAAAATGAACCGGAGGTGACCGTGGCGAAGCAAGAACTATTTAAAAATGACAAGTTCGATTATAGCGAGTTCTTTGGAGTCACAATTAAACAAATCAATTCCATATAATTATGGAGTAGAATTTGATTATTTAACTCGACCAACAATGACTGATAGATATAATGGCGCGTTACGAGACCGATACTGGGGAGATACAATATTCGCGGAGCTTAAGAAACTTCGTTGCGACTCTAGTGATGGTAGCTGAGGAACTGATTTTTGGTTTTGCTTAATTATTAAAGAAACCTTGGTTCTCTGTATTTTCGTCCCTTCCAGGATTTAGCGTGGGTGAATTTTTCAAAGTGAATTTATTTATTATTATACTTAAGATCTCTTTTTATTTTTTTATTTTACTTCAAACTTGTGTCCATAGTGATTTTGAACGAAAGATTCTAATTTATTTATATAGTGAATACTTTTATTTTATTTTATTTGACAATTAGCTAATACTTCCTCTGAGAGATTTGATTTTTCATTAGATCATTTGTAAAAAAATTTATTGATAATTCCTGTAATTAGAATGTGATTTAAAGGAATTTTTCCTGCTTTTGAAAATATTAAATTTTTAATAGTTTCTTTAGAAAATTCTTTAGATTAATTTATATATGATAATGAATTTTTTTGTATCATTGATAAGATATTGAAATTACAATTACTTCTTAAATGCTGAAAAAACATAGAACTTTCAAAACTTGCTCGGACTTCTTTAATTATTGTTGAAGTGTTGCACATATTGTCTTCAATTTTAAATTAGCAAGATTTAAATCAAGGGACATTTAACGTGACAAAAATTGTTATCACTAATTTTAATATATTTATGGATAAAAAGGTTAGATTAATTAATAAATTCATCGCTTCCAGTCCCACCTGCAAAAGAAAATACATTTTATTAGTATGATTGTTCTATTTTAATTATAAACTATTAGAGAATAAAACTTAAATGATAAAAGTTAAAGCTTGCGCTAATTATATATATATTTTTTGTTGTTGAAAGAATGATAATTATTCTTAGTTTTTTTATTACAGATATACCTTTATAATCAACATTCTGGAAAAGTAAGTTAAATTTATCAAAGCAAAAGACAAATAGATTAGAATAGTTCTAACGCATGACCATGAAATAGAAAATTTTACTTATTTTTATATTTTTTTTATTTTTTATTTTTGGTTAGAATGCTGAATATGTGATAATCTAAGTCTATTAATATGAACGATTTTGGGCCCTTTACTTAAATTTATTTTAATATTCCCTTTGCCTAAAATCTCTAAAACTTCATGAGGACCAGTGTATTGATCGCCTAATTTACCAGGTTTAGGTCCCTATAAGAGAAATACGCTATCGCCAATCTTAAAATTTTACGGATTGATTTTACGGTCATAGTACGTTTTTGATTTTTCTTTCGCACCAATTAAATTGTTTCGAGCTGAAAATTGAATTTCATGCAGTTTAGTTACTAAATTTACCAGAAAGTCGTCATAAGTTTTTAATTTTTCTTCTGGAAGTAAGGCTTGACTTGAAGGTAATCTGGCTAAACGACCAAAGACTAATTCATATGGAGTGCATTTAGTTCCTTCATGAACACTAGTATTATATGAAAAAGTTGCCAATTCTAACCAATCATCCCATTGTGCATTTTTGTTAACAAATTGTTTTAAATATTCCGCTAAAACATGATGCGATCTTTCTAAAGAACCGTTTGATTGTGGATGGAAAGCTGTTGCTTTGAATTGACGAATACGGAATCTTTTTGCTACTCGTTTTAAAAGATTACTCAGAAAATCACGACCTTGGTCAGTTAAGACAGCTTTTGGTGCACCATAAATGCAAATAAATTTTTTAATAAATGCATCTGCAATAGTGCTTGATGATTTGGTCATGGTATCGCTAGAGAATATTTAGTTAAATTATCTTGAATCGTAAGGATATACTCATTTCCGTTTTTAGTAACAGGTTTTAAAGGACCTACAATGTCTAAACAAACTTTTTCAAACGCTATACACGGAGTGTCAGTAATAATCATTGGATTTTTTGTTTTAACTCGAACAAGCTTTTTCAATTGACATTGCAAACAAGTCTGTATGTATTTTTGAATATCTGTTTTCATATTTTCCCAAAAATGTTTTTGTCTGATGCGATTGTAAGTTTTACTCACTCCTTTATGACCACCTAATGCCGAAGAATGTGCTTCTTCAATTACAATTTTTCTTTGCTCGTTTGTTGCATACTGAGTATAACCATTACAAATTATTATTGTAATTTTGTAACCTTGAAAAATTTCTCGAAACATTAAAATTATTTCATCCCAATTTACGTGATTTATTACCATAGTTTTTCCCAATGCTAACAGAACGAAGTTGTAATTTTTCAGCTAATGTTTTAAAAGATTGAATGGTAGATTTTATATTTTTATGCATTTCGGTTAGGCTAACGCTAGATTCTGAGATAATTGGTAATGCGACATGATAATAATTTCCCTTTTTAAACTCTTTAGCTACACCGATTTCGAGATTTTTAAACTTAGGTAATTCGTTTTGCTTAAACAGACTTTTTGAACCATTATCCTGAGGTACGCACGTCGTCGATAAAAAGTATACGTAGTTATCCTTTCTTATTCTTAATTGAATGCTTGATTATCAAAGTTTATTTTACGAGGCCTTCCTCTTTTCTTTTTTGATTTATTTATTTTGACAGGATTTTGCATATAATCAGGATCAGAATCTTCATCAGAATTCTGTAAATTTCGCGAACTTTGATTTTTATCTTGAACTTGAATTTCTTGATTTAGTATTTCTTCCTCATCTTCTTCATTATCGACCATAGCATCTGAATAATATTTTTTATTTCGACTTTCCTCTATATTCCTCCGACTTCGTAGATTTCTTGTATTACTCCGACTTTGAAAATTTTTTTCGATTTTTGATTCTTCACAATTATTTGTTTCAAGATTAGATTTTTTTAATTTCATTTTCAGTTTTTCGCGATTAATTTCACCATCACTTGATTTAGTATACACAGAATTAGTATTTTCACTTTTTTGATTCTTTATTATTTCACTTGATTTAGTACCCGATTTAAGATTTCGATTTTCACTTGATTCACTTGACTTAATATTATCCGACTTAGTATTTTCGCTTGATCCACCCGACTTAGTATTCGCCGACTTAGAATTTTTATTCACTGGATTTCGACTTACACTTGATTTATTCGACTTAATGTTCGCAGATTTAAAATTATCACTCACTAGATTTCGATCACCATTTAATTCACTTGATTCAATATTCATAGTTTTAGGATTTATTTTCACTGGATTTCGATCATTTTTTAATTCACTTGATTCAATATTCACAGATTTAGGATTTATTTTCACTAGATTACGTTTCCCACCTGACTTGCTTAACTTATTTTTCACAGATTAAGTATTTTTATTTAGCTTCTCATTTTTTCCTTGATTTAGTTTCTTTAATTGTCGTCTAGTTACCACTTTAAAATCAGAGTTTTCTTCTTTGTTATATAATTCTTTAGACAGATCATAATCAAATTCTTCGTAGCAATTTAAATCTTCTTCTTCATTTTGAAGATTTATATCATTTTCTTCATTCTCGTCATTTTTATCTTCATCTTCATTTTTATCATCATTGCCATCCTCATATTGATTGTCAGTATTCTCAACTCCCCAACCAAATAATTCATGCTCATCTTCATCTGTATCTTCTTCTTCAAATAAGTATTCAAATAGATTATTTATTTCATCTTCTGCTATTTCAATTATTGGCTTCAATTCATCACTTTTATTATTAAATTCTCTTGGAATCATTCTTTTTGCAATATTAACAGGGTTTCTAGATAACGCGTCCTCATTTACATTCATTTTTCCGGATTTATGAATCATTTCAAAATCATACTCTGCCAATTTAAGTTTCCATCTTGTTACACGAGAACAAGGATCGCTTGAATTTTTAAACCATAGCAGAGGTTTATGGTCTGTAACAATTTAAAATTTCCTACCATACAGAAAATGTCTAAAATGTAAAACACAATACACAATTGCCAAGGCTTCCTTATTGTAAGTATCATATTTTACTTCATGCTCATTTAAAGATCTAGAAGCGTAGGCAATTGGTTTGTCCTTTCCTATCTCGCCTTGAGACAAAATTCCACCGATTGCAAAACCCGAAGCGTCAGTAGTTAAAATAAAGGGTTTATCAAAATCAGGTCTTATCAAGAGAGATTCTTCGCAAAGTTTATCTTTTAAAATTTCAAAAGCTTTTTGTTGTTTATCGCCTCACTTAAAAGGCATATCTTTCTTTAATAATTGAGTTAAAGGTGCTGATTTCTTTGAAAATTTTTCAATAAAACGCCGATAATAACCTGCTAAACCTAAAAATTGTTTAATGTTTTTAACAGTTTTCGGAATCGGAAAATTTCTGACTGCAGAAAGCTTTTTTGGATCTGGTCTTACCCCATCTTTATCAATAATGTGTCCTAAATAAACAACTTCTGGTCGAAGAAATTCACATTTATCTGGCTGTAATTTTCAATTTGCTGCTTCTAAACGATTTATAAAATTATCAAATTTTATTTGATGTTCTTCTAAAGTATTTGCAAAAATAACGACATCATCTAAATAAACAAATAGTTCCGTTCCAATTAATCCAGATAGACACGAGTTCATTAACCTTTGAAAACAACTTGGAGCATTTTTAAGTCCGAATGGCATACGATCAAATTCATAATGACCATATGGTGTAGAAAAAGCAGTTTTATGAGAATCTTTGGCACTCATTTTAATTTGATAAAAACCGGAGGCTAAGTCAAAAACTGAAAAGTATTGCGCATTCCCGAGAGTTTCGAGTACTTCATTTATATTAGGCAATGGGAAAAAGTCAGTAATAGTTTTTTTATTTAATTTACGAAAATCGAGTACCATTCGCCATTTTTTATTACCTTGCAAATCATCTTTCTTTGGTACAATCCAAACTGCAGTATTATACGGAGATTGGGAGGGTTTAATGATTTTATTTTCAATTAATTCATTTGTTTGTCTTAAAAGTTCTTCTTTATGTACAGGTGGAAATCGATATTGACGCGTGAATACAGGTTCTTCATCTTTAGTCGGAATATTATGTTCTAAAACGTTTGTAGCTGTAAGATATTTACCTGGTTAATGAAATCCATTAGAATATTTTTCAATTAAAGCTTCTACATGTTTTAACCTTTCCGGTCTTAAATGATCCAAGCGAAGTAAATCTAAAATTTGTTCAACTCTTTCTTTACCTGAAAGCTTTTTAAAAGCATATTGTTCATGATTTGAAAGTGAGGTAGAAAAGAAACTATCTAAAAGTTTTTCGACTGAATCGCAATTGATTTTAGATTTTTGTGGTATTATTTGTTTAATTTCATTTTTCATTTCTTTAAATTCTTCGAATTCTTGTAATTTGATTCTAGGTATTTGAACTTTAATTGGTTCGGAGTGAGTATTCGCTACTTTAATATATGCTTTTCCTTGATTATTTGTGACAATTGCGTTACCCATAAATACACCTGGATTTGTGGTTACTAATGGAATATAACCTTCTTTTACTTCCGTATTTTCAACTATCATGTGCATACCTGTAATTGATCTGGGTGGTAAAATTATTGTATCTTGAAGTGAAAAAGAATAAAATTGACCGTTTACTACTAAACATTTTTCTGCATAATTAATTTTTACATTATTATCTGTGAAAAATTCTGAGCCTAATTCTCCATCTTCTTCGACAGGTACTTCATCAGGTATTATGTAAAATGTAGTTAAATATCCGAAAGTTTCTAATTTAACTTGTCCCAAAGTATGTACAGTGTGTTCATTAATTCCAGTGAGCTGTATTTTCCTAGAAGTGTTAACCTGCATTAAAGAGTTAATTACTTTATTTTTAATTAAATTTAAACCTGCCCCTGTATCAATCATCATATGAACTGGATTTTCAATTTCTTTTAAATTAATAAAAATTGATGGAATCATATTACCCTTACTGAAATTAAATTTAATACTTTCTGCTGATTTTTCGATTTTAATTTCAGGTGCATTTAATCCTGACTCACCTGTCCCACTGCACCTTGATTGGGACGGTTCTGATCGTTTCCCTGATTCATTGGCGTTGGTGAAAATGAACGCCGATTATTTTCCCTGAATGGGTTATATTCTCGAAATTGGTTGTTACCATTATATTGCGTATTATTCCTGAATTGATTGGTTTCTCTGAATGGACTATTTTCTCTATATTGGTAATTTTCTCTGAACTGACTATTGTTACCCTTAAATTGACCATTATTATAAGCAAATTCATTATTTCCTCTGAACTGATAATTGTTACCCCTGAATTGATTATTATTTGCTCCGAATTGATTATTACTCCTAAATTGATCATTATTACCCCTAAATTGGTTGCTATCTCTGAATCGATTATTATATTCTCTGCGCCTACAATCTTTTAATAAATGCCCCTGTTTCTTACAATAGTTACATGTTACATTGTTTCTGTTATTAAAAGATGTATTTGAAAAATTAGGAGAAAAATTAGATCTGAAATTTGTTGATTGTTGCGAAGGTCTCCATGAACTTTCACGATTTGGAGAAAAATTTTGTGTGCGTGATGGGATTTCCATCGACCTTGAGGTAATGGAGAATTTGCTCGATTTTGAAAGTTTCTTTCCCCATTCCAGGGTGAAAAATTTCGACAACGATTTTGAAAATTTTGATTATTAGTAAATCTTCGACAAGTAGCAGCACTATGACCTTGCAAATTACAGATTTGACAAATCACAGTCTCTATTTTTGCAAAAGTTACTTTAGATTCGTTTGGTTCATTTGCCCTAGACTTTCCTTTTCTAAGCTCGTTACTAGCATTTATTCTTCTTTCAACCTCAATAGCTTTGTTTGTAGCTTCGTTAAAAATCAACACGTCTGGAATTCGAATTTCTATTTCTGGTTTTAACCCTCTTCGAAAACATTGAATTAGATCTTTTTCGAGAGATTCAACAAAAGTTTTATCCAAAGTCCCTTTATTATTTATTCGATGTGCTTCATAGATTTGATCGGCAATTTCCTTTACTCGATTCGCGTATGATAAAACCGTTTCATTTTCCCACATATAAATGTTCCCTAACTCGCCTTGCAACTGATAAACACTTTTCCACGGTAAATAAATTTTTCTTAACTGGTCCGTTAATTCTTTAATTGTTTCGAAAGTTAAACCATAAATTCCCCTTCTAGCCTCTCCAATTAATTTACCACGAATTAATTTTACTAAGTTTTCCTCTACTTGAGGTGTCTCTGGAATAATTAGTTTTGTCTCATCGCACCCCTCTATAAAAGCTGAAAGAGAGATATTTTTACCATCAAACACTGGCACTACTTCCAACGCATCTCTTAAAGACACTTGTTGATTGTACGGTACACTCATTGTATTAGAAGAATTATCTGCTCCTGAGTTATTGATTTTAGGATATTTAGAATTAAAATTTTCTTCTTCAGGAGTATTTTGTAAATTTTGAATTGGTTCTAAATTTTGTGACAGATTTTTTAATTGATTTATTTCATCGATTTTGTTATCAAATGTATTATTCTTTAATGAATTTCGCAAAATTTCTCTTAATTCTGTTATTTGGTCTGAATAAAATTTTTTAGGAGTTGAAAATTTTAAACTGTTATTAGGGTTAAATATTGTTTCATCAAATTTATTACTTGAGAAACTACAAGATGGTTCCCCAGTATTGATATTACTATTTTCTACTCTTTTTACTGGTGGTGAATGAACAACTTTAGGATTTTTGGATTCCCCAAAATTTATAAAAGTTTGACTTTTTTGCTGGTCTGCTAGAGTTTTAGTTTTACTTCTAGTTTGACGGTCACTTTTCGTATTTTTATTTTTATCACTCATAAATGAGATTGAAAAATTTAGTTTGCCCAAAGCTCGGACACAGAAAAATACAAGAACAATCAGGAAAATCATTCATAAATAGATATTTAAACGATTGCAAAACCAAGGATTCAGACTTTATTATAGAAATAGTAACAAAAAGAATTTATCCCTTCCATATTGTATTGATTTAGTAGGAACGATCAGAGGAAGGCAGTGGAAAAAATATTCCAAATTTTTTGTCGTCTAACAACTTTGCGACGTTTCGTTGCCCTGGTTCGGCAACCTCATCAGACTTAAGTAATAAATTTTGTATATCCTCATTTTTTGTTTAGAATTCACATTTTTTGAAGACACACACAATTTAAAATTTTTATTTACGTTTTTAAATTGTGTGTGTCTTCAAAAAATGTGAATTCTAAACAAAAAATGAGGATTTAAAAAATTTATTACTTAAGCCTGATGAGGTTGCCGAACCAGGGCAACGAAACGTCGCAAAGTTGTTAGACGAAAAAAAATTTGGAATATTTTTCCCACTGCCTTCCTCTGATCGTTCCTACTAAATCTTTATTATAGAAAATTTAATTTTCTCATAAACGACTTAATAAGTTTACTAATTTGATCATCAAGACAAGTCTAGTACTTAAATATCATAAACAATATTTTTTTTTTTAATTCTTTCCAATAAATATAGAATCGTATATGATAAAATATCCTTTTATTACAAAAATTCTTCAGCCTTCAAAATTTCGTACTAATAAAATTTACGTAATTTTGGCTTCAACTTGATTTAATAAATTTTCAAAATATTTGGAAAATTCTTTTTGAGTTTTAAATTTTCGAACTTTTATCTGATTTATTACACTTATTGAATTATATCGCTTTTGTGCCTTTTTTCCACCTCGAGATCTAAACGGTTTTTCTTGCTTTTCATTGAACATATTTACTAGAAAACATTTTTTATCAAATTTTTAGAAAAAATAAAATTTTGAAATAATCTATTTATTTTAAAACTTTCTTATATGCACTTTGATATTCTAGTTCCAAAATATTAGGTAAATAAAAATAAAAATTTTCTCAAATGTAAATTTTACAAAAAAAAGAAAATTTAAATAAGGAAGTTTTAAAGCTTTTGATTCGCTGCCGAAAGGCGATTCCTCAATTGCTCTTAGAAATGTTTCGTCTGCCGAAAGGCTAAAAAACGCTTCTATTCTTTTCCAAATTTAAATGATTAATAAGGAATATTTCGAATTTTTGATTCGCAGCCGAAAGGCGATCTCACGTTTTCTATGTTTTTCCAATATTAATAAAGAGAAACTTCTTACTTGTTCAATATTCAATTTTATTAAAAAAATTTAAAATAAGAATTCAATATAGGCTGAATGCACAATAACGAGATAATTTTGTAATTCAAAATTTATAACTTGAATTTTTAATAATTTTCTTTGATATCAATTATGCTGAAATTTGAAAATTTAGTAACACACTTGATATTAGAATTCTCTGAAATATTGTTTATGCTGAAATTGGAAAGATTAGTAGTTACAGAGAAAATCAGAATTAAAGATCAATAGTATCTCTTAAAAATATGTTGGATTTTTTCTCTCTTATTTTTTTTATTCAAAACTTTAGAAATGATTTTAATGTAAATATTTTTTTTCGGATTTTTCCTCTCAACCTTTTAGCATTGTTCAGTTTCTTTTCTTTCTTGTTTCCCGGCCGATGCACTAAAAATTTAAGAATTGTATTCTGTTATGTCCGGAACGGACATTCGCAGGTTACAAATCTATCTATTTTAATATTTTACCCCTGATTCATTTACAAAGCCAACGGACTTTGAACTAAGAGAACAGGGAAAAGAAAGTCCACTGAACAAGCATCAATTGGATTATATAATTCTCAAACATTTATTTTATTGAATACAAGTTTTAGAGGAGTAAGAGAAGGAAGATGAGAGGAGAAATCCCTTGTTTTGTATCCTTGGTTGTTTTAAGAAATTGTCATTGACTGAAACAATGAATGATATTTAGCTAGGGAAATTATTTTGCTCGTGATAAAAGCCGAGTAAAATTCTTAACTTACTGTGTTTAATAGTTGAAGAATGTCTCAGTTGAATTCCCTGAATATACAGAGTGATCGTTCAAGATGTGTAGAAAGAAGGGTCGATGAGATTTATTAGCTTCGTAGGTTCGTGCTCTCCGGGAGAAAAATAGAAATAGGCCGCGACTCAATTCAAATGAAGAAAGGGAGTGCGTAGGTGTTGTTCTCCACTATCCCAATAGCATGTTTATATATATCAGCACGAAGGTGAAACCTGGTCCTTCCTCAAGTAATTGGTGAACGATCGAAGACAGCTGGCTCGATGATTTACAATTTTACTGTTCAATAAACTGTTTACTGTTTTTTGGACACAAGGATTAAATTCAAGGGTTAGAAGGATTTAAATTGTTAAAGGGTTAAAGGATTGGAAATTGTTACTGACAAATTATGTCAGGAGTTCTTACACCTTCACTAGATTCACAGTTTCACTTAATCTCTATACCAACAGTACTCCAATTTTACAATTATAATATTATGAAAAGTTTCTCACTCACTACAACACGTAAATAATTATTCGCAACCGACACAGTACGAATTGACAATATTAACCGCAGAAATATGTTGCGATAAGTGTGAAAACTATGTTTGAATATAAGACTTAGAATTGTAGACTATGTTACCAGTCAATCTTTACAGAAAATGAACCGGAGGTGACCGTGGCGAAGCAAGAACTATTTAAAAATGACAAGTTCGATTATAGCGAGTTCTTTGGAGTCACAATTAAACAAATCAATTCCATATAATTATGGAGTAGAATTTGATTATTTAACTCGACCAACAATGACTGATAGATATAATGGCGCGTTACGAAACCGATACTGGGGAGATACAATATTCGCGGAGCTTAAGAAACTTCGTTGCGACTCCGGTGATGGTAGCTGAGGAACTGATTTTTGGTTTTGCTTAATTATTAAAGAAACCTTTGTTCTCTGTATTTTCATCCCTTCCAGGATTTAGCGTGGGTTTCATGAAAAACGCAGGGAAAATCATACATCCCACGCGAAAAAGGGTGCTACACCTGAGGGTTGCATAACCGCATCCGGTTGGTCAATTAAACCTTCGAAAGAACAAATATTATTTAGACAAGGGGAGAGTTTGATCTCATAAATCTGTCGTAGCTCCCCTCGGTCATTTACCAAATCTTAAATTGTCAAACTCGTCAAGATTCAAGTATTGATTTTTAGAAAAATTCAAGAATGTAGTATGATATTTGTAAAGTTCATTGGCATCTGAACTCAACAAGTCACGGGGACGTGACAGAATTTTAAATAATTTATTTATTTGTTTGTCATAAACGCATGGGTCAGGTTTTTACCTGGACCCCATAAAAAAATTCATTTTCCTTTATTTATCTGAAGGAATCCAGTTAAACATTACAATATTATAATTTGCCAGGAGATTTTCAAAATTTAGAAAATCTGGGGGCGTGTCACTTCTTCAAGTTGTGAGGGTCATCAGGTTACATTTGATTGGTCAACAAGGGTTTGTGAAAGTACACTTCAGTAAGGAAGTTGGGGATATTCTTTTTATAAATTCAGCTTTCTATTTTAGATTAACAAAAAAAACTATTATTATTGAGTCAAATATTCTGAACTGGGCCACCTAAAACTGACTTTTTAAATTTGCTTTACTTCTATACATAATTTATTACAGCCAGGTGGTACAAAAACATTCCTGGAAAGCTTTTTTAAAAATTTTAATTTTTCAATTAGTTATAAACAATTAAAGTTTAAAGCACCTTTTTACAAAATTGTCAATTGCTCAGCTGTTTTTTGATAAAATTGAATAATATTTGGTAGAGACATAAAAAAATAGTGCCTCTATTAATCACGATCAGAATTTTAAAAATTTGTAATTATTTATGCAAAATAAATTGTTAATTAATTAAACAAATGAAATTTTTTACAACTTCTGGGGCAGGTATGAAAAAAAAACAAAAAACAGCAGAAATCTGTGTTTTCTGCATTTTAATTTAAAAAAAAAAAAATTTTTGTACCTTTGAAAATTGAGCAAATGGCGTAACTTTAAAGAGCGGCGTCCAAGCATCCGAACTGCCGCGGCCGCTGCGTTAGCGCTGCCGCCACAGTGGGGCAAAAAAAGCTTCCGTGGAAAAATTAACATAGGGCCCAGAAATATTAACCGATTTATATGTATTTCTTTTTAAATTAAAGGTAACAAAATTCTGCATAACACCCCTTATTTTACTTTTTCAAAAATAGTTGTTTTCATTTATTTATTAAATGTTAAACATGAAAAAAAAGTTTTCTTATTAAAACCAGTTTAATTTTTTATTAAACGCATAATTTATATCAACAAGAACAACATTTTTTTAAATAATTATTTTAGAACAACTTCTTATAATAAGCTAATTGTTTAAAAAATGTTTGTATAAGTTATAAACTAGACAATCTTATGAACAATGCATTTTCTCAATATCGTTATAAAGAAGCTAATAACATGATTTCTACATTTTTCTCATGATTAAGGGGATGACAACTTATTTTTAATTTAATTAATTTTTAGGTTTATTATTGTTGAAACAAACATTAATTAACAAACTACTTTTACTTTTTTTTTATTTAATTGACAAATTTCTTGTATACTTTTGAAGTCTTTTTAGTATTTATTTCTTTCGATACTAAATTAATTTCATAATTTTTTGAAAAATTTAAGAACTATTCTTTATTTTTATTTTTATTATCAATTTTATAAAGAATTTTTATATTTTTTTTATCTTTTTGTTTTATATGTTTTGAATAATTAATATACATGCTATCTAAATCTGAATTAGTTAAAAATAACTAATTTGAAAGAAAAAACTCAGTCACTAATTCAAATAATTATATTTCTGCTAATCATTTAGTAAAGAATAACTAATTATTAGTCAAATTCATTTTTACGTTATGTCAAAATAACTAATGTTTTAGTAAAATTTTGTTTACTAATTCAATTAGTCGTATTTTAACTATTTTTTAGTTAGGTTTTTACTCACAATTAGTCATTTTTTTACTAATAATTAGTTATGTTTAACTAATTGCTGAAATATAAACTTAGGCACGATTTTACTAATTATTAGTTAATAAAACAGCTGAGCAATTGACAATTTCGTAAAAAGGTGCTTTAAACTTTAATTGTTTATAACTAATTGAAAAATTAAAATTTTTAAAAAAGCTTTCCAGGAATGTTTTTGTACTACCTGGCTGTAATAAATTATGTATAGAAGTAAAGCAAATTTCAAAAGTCAGTTTTAGGTGGCCCAGTTTAGAAAATTTATAAAATATTTAAGAATTTCAAATTATTTGTTTATTTGTTTGTCATAAACGCATAAGTCATGTTTTTACCTGGACCCCATTAGAAAAATACATTTTCCTTTATTTATCTAAAGGAATCCAGCCAAACATTACAATATTATATTTTGCCAGGAGATTTTCAAAATTTAGAAAATCTGGGGGCTTGTCACTTCTTCAAGTTGTGGGGGTCATCAGGTTAAATTTAATTGGTCAACAGGGGTTTGTGAAAGTACATTTCAGTAAGGGAGTTGGGGATATTCTTTTTATAAATTCAGTTTTCTATTTTAGATTAACAAAAAAAACTATTATAATTATTATTATTATTATTAAAAAACTATTATAACATACAGATTAAAATAACTAATACTCTTCTGTAATGAATCACATTTCAGTTAACAAAAATTGGAAAAAACCCGATAATAAATTATTTAAATTTCTTACAAATTTTATAAAATTTTTAAGAATTTCAAATTATTTGTTTATTTGTTTGTCATAAACGCATAAGTCAGGTTTTTACCTAGACCCCATTAGAAAAATACATTTTTCTTTAATTATCTGAAGGTATCCAGCCAAACATTACAATATTATAATTTGCCAGGTGATTTTCAAAATTTGTAAAATCTGGGGGCGTGTCACTTCTTCTAGTTGTGTGGGTCATCAGGTTACATTTGATTAATCAACAGGGGTTTGTGAAAGTACATTTCAGTAATGGAGTTGGGGATATTATTTTTATAAATTCAGCTATCTATTTTGAAATAACAAAAAAAACTATTATTATTATTATTATTAAAAAACTATTATAACATACAGATTAAAATAACTAATACTTTTCTGTAATGAATCATATTTCAGTTAACAAAAATTGGGAAAAAACCCGATAATAAATTATTTAAATTTTTTGTTTGTCATAAACGCATGGGTCAGGTTTTGACCTGGACCCCATTAGAAAAATACATTTTCTGAAGGAATCCAGATAAACATTACAATATTATAATTTGCCAGAAGAATTTCAAAATTTAGAAAATTGGGGGCGTGTCACTTCTTCAAGTAGTGGGGGTCCTCAGGATACATTTGATTGGTCAACAGGGGTTTGTGAAAGTACATTTCAGTAAGGGAGTTGGGGATATTATTTTTATAAATTCAGCTATCTATTTTGAAATAACAAAAAAAACTATTATTATTATTATTATTAAAAAACTATTATAACATACAGATTAAAATAACTAATACTTTTCTGTAATGAATCATATTTCAGTTAACAAAAATTGGGAAAAAACCCGATAATAAATTATTTAAATTTTTTGTTTGTCATAAACGCATGGGTCAGGTTTTGACCTGGACCCCATTAGAAAAATACATTTTCCTTTATTTATCTGAAGGAATCCATCCAAACATTACAATATTATAATTTGCCAGGAGATTTTCAAAATTTAGAAAATCTGGGGGCGTGTCACTTCTTAAAGTTGTGTGGTCTTAATAAAAGTGTTTTATTTAAGTAGATTAAAATATTAAATTATTTAAAAATGGCAAAAGCCCTTTCGGCATTAACTTAATGTTGAAAGTTTAACAGTGCTCTTTCTCGCTTGGAATTGAGATTAATATGTAAAATTCAGAGTTTTTTTCCGATTCTCCCTTGTATCATTGTGTCGGGTTATAAAGTGTTTAAAAGTGTTAAATTGAGACAAGTCGTTCTCTCTAGAAACATGTGCTCGGGAAAAATCGTTGAGGTGTCACTTCCGGAGTAAAATTTTCTAAGTTTTAATATCGAAAGATTCTCTTATAGTTCGGAATACACTTCGAGGAAAATCTCTGTATTATTGAGAGATCTTTTATAAAAATTAGAGTCTTAATATTCTCCTTTTTATTTAATCTGAAATCTTGAAATGTGTGAGATTGAAGCGTGACATGTGCTCACAACGTCCCTTCCGGCCAACGAGTTTTACACCATCAGTGTATTAAAAATTATGTAATTGTAAATTCTGTTCAATTTCTTTATTGAGTAAAAATTGTTTATCTCGCTAAATAAATTTTGTTTGCCGTACTTGGGGCAATTTACATTAAATAATCTGATCTTACAATGGCATTTCTAACCTCGAACCTACAACCTGATTGCTGGAAACAAAGTCCTTCATGCTCTTGTGTGATTAAAAGTGATAAGTGAATATAACCTTAAAAATTTGTTAAATAATTCAAAATAAATAAATTATAATAAATTTATAAATTGAATTTGTTTAACTGGCGCCCTTGATTTTTTGTTAAGTCTTAAGTCTCAATGATTTTGTTGATTGTGAATATTTAGTGAATCATAAATTCCGGTTTTATTAATTAAGAGTAATTGCTTAATTGTGATCAGAGACTGGGCAATTACATTTTTACAACTGGTTGGAATTTCGAAGCGTGGCGCTTGCTACTGGTTGGAATTTTGTTGCGAGGCGCTTGCTATTGGTCGAAAACCCAACAATTTTTAATGTTGCAACGTTTCAAGAGACAGTAAAGTAAAATAAAGTCATATGGTAAGTATTAATCTTATAAAAGTAAGTAACCTTGTACACATGTCAAACATACCCTTGTATTAAATTATATCAAATTTTATTGGTAAATAATAATTATTGAACATTTTGTGTTTTTTCTTGAACTTTCAGTAAAAATTCATTTTTACTGAAATTCATTTTATCAACATTTATTATTTAAAAGTGCGTTTATGAAATACATTTGTAGGTCTTATTTCCAAGGAAAACACTTGAATAGAGTTTCATCACTTATAAATATAATGGTTAAAACAATGTAAATATTAAACTAGGTGAGAACTATGTCCATTTCATGGATATTTCGCTTCCAAGTAAGCAAAATAATTTTCTTCCTCATAGAGGAAGCAAGAAATTAATATTATATAAGTTAATTGGGGAAGTTGTTAAAAAAATAGTTATTTATGACACAAGTTATTTAGGACCCTAAATGGCACTTTATAGTACGAGTATGTATCGCAATACGAGCCTAAGTCCAATCGCAGCCGAGGCTCTGATGTGGCTTTGGCGAGTTGTACGATACACGAGAACTTAAGTGCCGAAAGGGTCCAAGTGTCATATAACACTAGGTCAGGGAACTCTTCTGCTAGGAAATTTAAGTCTTTTAAATTTCGGGAGGATCGTGTGGAGGTTGTAAGTGAGTACGTGTACTTGGGTATCCCGTTCGATAGCTCTTGTTCATTTTTATCTGCAAACAAAAAAGCAACTGGTGCAGCGAATTTGCAGCTCGGCTCTGTCTTGAGAATAATTCAGACGGTCAGAGCTGATTCGTGGAGTACTTACGAGAGGTTGTTTAGGAGTCTGTCATTAAGCATTCTTTTTTATGGTAACCAAATTTGGAGTCTAAAACGTATGGATTGTTTGGAAAGAGTTCAGCAATCTTTCTACAAGAAACTCTTGTTTTTACCTACGTGCACACCAGGCTACGCGGTTTGATTAGAAACTGGTTCGTTGCATGTATCTTTTACTGTCCTCAAAAATGTTGTGTCTTGGTTAAATAAATTTTTAGCTATGGAATTTTCTCGGTACCCTAGGCGTTGCTTTGAGAGGCTAAAGATACTTGCATTAAATAACGAAAAGATCAAATTTAACTGGTTTCTCTAGATTCAGTATTTTTTTTAAGAATGTGGCCTGGTGGACATGTGGAGGAATTTGAGGGTGGACTCTAGGTCAGTTCTCAGAGAATATGAAACTTTTTTGAGAAATAAGGATCTCAATAGCAGAGCACTCTCAAGAAGCCTTTTAATTTTTCCTCATCTTGAATTGCAGACGGGAACCCAACAATACTTACTCATGAGACTGCCTCTACTTTTTAAAAGAATTTTTGCTCAGATTCGTCTTCTCATTTGTCATATCTGTAGAGTATTTTGGGGGAATAATAAGTATGATTTTCATCTGGATATAAGATGCCTTTTCTAAAACCTAGAGGAAGAGAGCCAGCACCATATTTTGGTAAATTGCCCATCTTGTAAACACATTTGTGAGGAAATTTTTCCACTCGTTTATTGCGGAATTGATGTGGAAAACAGCTGGACTTTAATTATGTCATCTAATGAGCGCACAATGATTAAGAATTTTGTAAATATGATGTTGCGTATATTGAATGATCGACTCAAATCTGGAACTGTTCTTTAGATATGGTGGTTGTCGGAATTATGCCAAACTCCACTTGTATTTGCTGAGTGCAAAAAGACAATTGAATAAAATAATAATAAAATAAAATAATAATATAACTATTGTCAACAATAAATCCATGTTCTTTTTTATAATTTTGACCTGTACATCTTCTACGATACTTAATATAGCAGTCGTCTTCAATTGTAGTTTCTTCTTGAAAAGTTTTAGGAAACTTTTTAGAACATTTTCCATCAATGAAAGACCTGTCTCCACAAAG
The DNA here is from genome assembly GCA_037103525.1 of Ganaspis brasiliensis. Lineage (NCBI taxonomy): Eukaryota > Metazoa > Arthropoda > Insecta > Hymenoptera > Figitidae > Ganaspis > Ganaspis brasiliensis. Next base: position 220,577 of record JAZKLR010000533.1, on the reverse strand, counting down.
ACCATGAATATTATTTTATAATATAATTTCATGTAATGTAGAATTAACATGTTCATGTGGAATAAGGTTGACCGCCATATTGGATCACCATGTTTAATTAAGTGAAACACACATTAGATTCATGATAAACAACCTCAAAACTCCCTTGAAACACAAATTCATGATTATGAAAAGGACATTTTTGTAATATTTTAGCCAGATTGGATCCGCCATTTTGAATTTTGTGAAACAGACTTCAGATTCGTAATCATCGACCTCAAAAAACCCCTAAAACCCAATTTCATGAACATTAAAATAAAATTTTTGTATTTCGTCCGCCATATTGGATCCGCCATTTTGAATTTTGTGAAACCGACTTCAGGTTCGTAATCAGCGACCTCAAAAACCTCCTGAAACGCAATTTCATGAACACTAACATATAATTTTAGTATTTCGTCCGCCATATTGGATCTGCTATTTTGAATTTTGTGAAACAGACTTCAGATTCGTAATCAGCGACCTCAAAAACTTTCTGAAATCCAATTTCATGAACAATGAAAGACGATTTTAGTCTTTCGTCCGCCATATTGGATCCGCCATTTTGAATTTTGTAAAACAGACTTCAGATTCGTAATCAGCGACCTCAAAACCCCCCCAGAAACCCAATTTCATGAACATTGAAAGACAATTTCCGTATTTCGTCCGTCATATTGGATCCGCCATTTTGAATTTTGTGAAACAGACTTCAGATTCGTAATCAGCGACCTCAAAAACTGTTTTATACCTGTCCCCCCGAAAATAGGAAAAAGATTTGATATTTTGGCCAGCTTTTTGGCATTTGGCCCCACTGTGAGATGTCCAGTTCACTTCCGGCTTCTTTTCTCAGGAAAGTTAACCTCATAATGTGAAATTAAACAACTTTGAATTTACTAACATAAGTTTAAATGTTTTAAATATGGAGACCAAACGTCTCAAAATGAGACATTCGGTTTTGCAGTGTCGGTATGTTAGTTTATTCAGAGTTTTTATTTTCACATTATAAGGTTAATTTCCTTAACGAAGTTAACCGGAAATGAAACGAACATCGGTTGGGTACTTAGGCACTAACTGCTTTGCATTAATTCCGAGGTTAGAATTTTTTTTCCCATCGAAATAACAATATTCTCTGAGCTTAACTTCAAGTATGCCACCTCGAGGTGTGGTAATTTTATCCGATAATGTTATCAGATTAACATTTTCCGGTGCTGTGTGGGTACTAATTAAGAGTTACGTTCCTATTTATTTAATTGTAAAGCTTTTATTAAAAATTTTCTATCGCCGTAATTACTAGAATTTACAGATTCTCAATTTTAATAAACCGTAATTCTAACTTCAATATTTGAACAATTTTATTTAATAAGAAATAAATTCTTTTACCAGTACATTTGTTAAATTTCTAATGTCGAAAAACGGTCGAAAGACATAGTCAAACTTTGAAACATCTGAAAAGAATTACAAACCAGAAATTAAAATTTCTCTAATTTTGTAATTAGAAATTTATAAATTGAGAATTTGCATTCTACTTGTTTTAACGATTCTAAGTCTCCAAATTTTTCCCCAAAAATTTTGTTTCTAATGAAAAAAAACAATATTTATAATAACTTGCTGTCATTTAATTTGATTAATTTTAAGAAAATTTTAAGATATTCATAATCGTCAAAAACAAAAAATTTACAATTATTATGTCTTCAATTTAAAATCTGCAGATTGAAAAATTTTTGAGTCATAAAGCTTTTGGGTAACATAAACCATAAAAGAAAAAAAACCGGTAGCAACGGAGATTTATGATCCTATTGAAACTTAAATAAGTAATCGCGACATTTAAGAGAACTACCCATGCAAAGCAAAAAATGGTAACCTGTATTGTAAGAGTAAAAATGACTGAAGAACACTAAATCAGTCATTTTCTAGATATGTTTAAGGTATTTTCTATCGACAGGGTATTTGGGGACTTTAGAGAAGTCGGTTTTTACATTTTGAGATTTACTTCTCTGCGTAAGTTGAACGGACATGACCTAGACATCTGTCGGGTACTTATGCACTTGGTAGAAGTCGATTTTTACAATTAGAGGTTAACTTACTTGAAGAAGTTGACCGGAAAATACCTGGACTTAGGTTGGTTAGTTCTGATTTGTTGTTTTTTACATTTTAAGGTTTACTCTCCTGTAAAAGTTGACCGGAAAAGACCTATATATCGGATAAGTACTTAAGTATTTCAAAGAATAAAATTGAATAAACCCTGAATCAATTCCAAATTTTTATGTAGCACCACTTTTTCATATGCGCGCGCACTCTACTTGCACCTACAGAGCGGTATACAGAGGCCCACTTATTATTAATTTTTATTTATGGAATTTACTGTTTTTGAGGTCTCCGAACACAAATATGTTTTGTAAAAATTAGAGAATTAAAACTGGCCTATCCAAAATGGCGGACAACAGTTTTGAAAATTTATGGATTATATTGAAACTTGGTATTTAGAGATTTTTGAGGTTCCCCATTTGCAGGATCGGCCAGTTTTAATTCTCTAATTTTAACATCATATTTGTATTCAGCAATCTCAAAAACAGTATAATCCATAAATAAAAATTAACAATAAGTGGGCCTCTGTATACCGCTCTATAGGTGCAAGTAGAGTGCGCACGCACATGAAAAAGTGGTGCTACATAAAATTTTGGAATTGATTCAGCGTTTATTCAATTTTATTCTGTTAAATGAAGGTTCAAGCTTTAATTTAAGCCTAAATAGAGACTGCTAGAACGCCAGAATCACTTTCTAGATATGATGGGCACTTTTCGAGGTCAGATTCGTGTTCAGCGATAAAAAAAACCTATCAGAATATCATGGTCTGATTCTTGAATCATTTTCGGAGTCAACCAGTGCAATCTTATATAAATATAGGATTTATTATTTACAGCTTAAAATTTGATTCACTCATCAAATCGTTCTGTTAGAATCGAAAATAGCATGGTCTTTTATTATTGTAAATAAAGACATTACTAATAACTTTTTTTAAACATCCAATGTGACTTTGTTGGGAAGGAATTAAGCAATAATTAATTGGTTATTTAAATTTTTTCCATAACTTTTTTGTATGAAATCAAGTCTTGAAGTCGATCATTTTCAAAGTTGGACAAAAATTAGATATATTTTGTTCCATTTCAAAGCCTGTGCGAAACAATGTTTTTTTTTTTTGAAAAACGACCTTCCGTATACTTCTGTATATTCTGTTTTCATTATTTTCTAGCAACTTTTTGACAGATATATTAAAAGTAAAAATCGGACTGTTTCAAGATGCTTAAATTTTCTCGCGGATAGAAGATTTCCCGAAGAGCAGATATTTTATTTTTTGTTTTGATATTAATTCCAAACGTTCGATTTCTTTTACACTCCCGGTAACAAGTCTTGCATTAGTGAGTATTAAAGTTTTCAGACTTAATGCCAAATTTAATGCAATTCAATATTATTTAATCCCTGATTGTGCCAAGCACTTTTAATACCTGAAATTGAGAATAGTTTGTTGTAAATAGTTTAATGCGTCTGACTCGTGCAATGTCACAACAGACCTGTCATTGCACACAATAAATAATTATTTATACTTTTATACAAGTTTAAAAGTATACAATTTGTTTATGAAATAAAGATAAGAAGAAAAACACGTTGCATGTTGAATAATTAACAAGTGTATTTTGTTCATTTTTAAATTGCTCTGTAAATCTAAATAAGTGTTTTTCTATTTGTTTTGTCGTTTTACTTTCGAAGTGGTTAAATACATCCTCAATTCCCATATATGTCTATCCGGGCCCTCAAGTTTTCAGCAAAGAAAAATTGATCGACTTTGATTTTGATCAAAGTTTTGGTGCTATACCCTCCTTTTCATTGTGCTTCTAAAAACTGTTTTTAAAGTGATAGTTTTAGGTTAGAAATAAATAGGTTAACGTCCCACTATTTGCTTTTTACATTTCTCTAATGAAATAGTACAGAGGCGCGCATCGCGCGCCCTTTCTTGTTCTAGTATTAATGAATATCCAAGAAAGCATCGGTGCCACACTGACAATTCTACCCGGCAAGAAGCCTTGAAAAGAGAAGAATTAAGTTTATTTGACATTTACTCAAAATCGCAATAATTTCTTTTCTATTAAATACTTGAATTCCCCTCAAATACTTACTTCTAGAATTAGAAAAGAATATTTTTAAAATTGATTCTGCTTTATTCTAAAAGGATTTTGAATTTCATGCAGCCGAATATAATTAAAATTTTTTTAATTCCAGAAACTTCTTCTATTCTGTAAAACAGTATAGGCATTCATGATTTTTCTATCCCTAATAATTCCTTCTGGAATAGAGTCTCCAAAAATTTTAATTCCGTAATAGAGAATAAAGTTGAAATTTTTCCTTTTCCTGGAAATTCTTTCACAGTTTCAATTCAAAAGGCTCATTTATGTTTACATATTCAAGTCACGAGTAGCTCAGTGGTCACTTTCATAGACTTGTGGCATAAAAACATGGGATCGATTCTTATATTTATTGAAATTTTTTCAAAAACTGAATTACAAGGAACAGAATTCTGTTATTTTTAATTTATAATGCAAAAGCATAAAATGAAGGGATATTCAAGTATCAAATCCTATTCTAAAAAAGGCATGAAAGTAGGAGGATTCCATTTTAAGTCGAATATCGAAAATCTCGAAAAAACTCGAAAAAACTCGAATGAAAGTTCAAGCATGGGAATAGAAAATTGTAATAGAAAGGCATTTCGAGTGCATATAAATCATAACAAGTAGATGGAGCTGTAGTCGAATAAAAGGTTTCTGCTTATGATTGGTTGGCACATTATATGACGTCATAATTCTGGGAAAATTTAAAAATATGCGATGTAATTTTCAAATTGATATAAGTTAAAAGAATATAAATAACATAAAGTTAATTGATTATTTTATATTTACAAAAAAATACACAGCTAAGTACCTAATAATTTTTAAATTATTTATAAATTTTAAAAAGAAAAATTCGAGTTAATTATTTATTTTTTTACAAAAATTTTTTCAATTTTCTAATTAAATCAATATTTAACTTTAAAAGAAATCAAGGTGTTAATAACACAGCCCCACAAAAAAAAAAAAAGTGTCATGTACTTTTGACCGGAATACCCTAGCCCTATGTATTTTGACGCGCTGAACACGAATCCGAAGTCCATTTTGCTCCATCACGTCAGGATTTTTTCCTAACCTCAAAACCAATAAAATGACACTTTTTGTTCATTAGCATGTGAACCCGACTTAACATTAATACATGCCTAGGGCGAATAGAAAGCTTGGATTGTGACCTTTAAAACACTTTTTTAAAAATTGTTCTACGATGATTTTTAACGAAGTTATGATGTTTTATTTAAAATCATTTTTTCCATTACACCATACCACATCAATATTTGAAGTGTTATTTACATTTGGAAAAAATTTATATTTTAAGTAAATCATCATAACTTCGGTAAAAATCATCGTACAACAATTTTTAAAAAAGCGTTTTAAAGGTCACAATCCAAGCTTTCTATTCGCCCTAGGTATGTATTAATGGTAAGTCGGGTTCACATGCTGATGAACAAAAAGTGTCATTTTATTGATTTTGAGGTTAGGAAAAAATCCTGACGTGATGGAGCAAAACTGACTTCGGATTCGTGTTCAGCGCGTCAAAATACATAGGGACTGACTAGTCTGGTCTGCTGTACACGAAACTTTTTTTTTTTTTTGGGGCTGTGTAATTAAAGTTAATGGAATAAATTAAAGGTAATTAAAACACAGCTAAGTAATAATTTTAAAAAATAAAAATTAGAGGTAAGTAATTTTTTTTTCAAACAAATGTTTTAATTTTCAAATTAAATTAATACCTACCTTTAAAAGAAATCAAAGTGTTAATTAAGTAAAATAAATTAATTATTTTATATTTGTAAAAATTACCCAGTTAAGTAGTAATTTTAAAATTATTAATAAATTTAAAAAAAAAGAAAAATTAGAGTTAATTAATTAATTATTTTTTTACAAACAAATGTTTTAATTTTAAAATTAAATTAAAAGAAAGAAATTAAAAGAAATCAAGGTGTTACCTAAGTAATTAAAGTTAATAACTTATATTTATAAACAAACACAAAGTTAAAGTAGGTACCTAATACAAAATTTAAATTATTTATAAATGTTAAAAAATAAAAATACAGTTAATTAGTTGGTTATTTTTTATTAACAAACAAATGCAAAGTTAATAATAATTTTTAAATTAATTTTTAACTTTGAAACAGAAAATTAGAGTTAATTAATTATTTTTTTACAAATGTAAACTTGACGTCATAATTCTGTGAAGATTTAAGAAATACATACGTAAGCGATTTAGTTTTGAAATTAAATAATATAAAATTTAAAAAGAAATTAAAGAGTTAATTAATTACTTTATTTTTACAAATACAAACTTGGTGTCGTAATCATTTAAATTTATTTCTACATTTTAAACAAGCAAATTAAAGAGTTACTTTATTAATTGTATTTTTTTTACAAACAAATGTTAACTTGAATTTATGTGAATTTTAGGTCAATTGTAGACTTTATATTGGTCAAATCGATTCGTTTTGAAATAAGGGATATAATTCTTTCATTTGTTAAGTTGTATTTTTACTGCGAAAGAAATGTTTGGCAAAAAACTATATTTTCTGGTGAAAAAAGGTACTCAAAAAATTTGATTAGTTTTTTTCAAAAATCCCTGTGTCCAAATTTCGATATTTATGAGCTTAATTCGTAATCTAAATTTTCTTAAAATCAATTTAGATGTTTTCGAGATATCCCAGCGACAAAAAGTGACCACACACTGCATCCGGACTTTTTCTTAAAAATGAAAATTTAGAATTTTTGAATAAATATAAATCGATTTAGACTATTTTTAAACAACCGAAAATCTTTAAGATCTTAAAGTTTCTTTTATGAGTAGGAAGTAAAAAAAAAAAATGTGTAGCGAAGGGTTAAAAACCTAAAAACTTTAAATAAATGTAAATGTAATTTATATTGCGGTAAATAATTATTAATTGAAGGAAATATTTGAAAAATGACGAAGGTCAGTTGCAAACAAAATTTGAAAAATGACTAGATTAATAGACAATTGAAAAAAATAATTGAAAAAATTGAACTAGAAACATTTAATTTAAAGAAAATAATTGCAAATTGAAAAATTAAGAATATTTTATTATTATAATTATTACTATTATTATAGGAATAATTGTCAGAAATAACTGCCCCTTTTACAACTGGATTAAAAATCAAAACATAATAAAAATTAAAGAAAATAATTGAACAATTATATTAAAATTAAAGAAACTTAATGATAATCGAAAAAAATAATAGAAACAATGCGATATTTTTTTTTAATATTAAAGCAAATAATTTAAAATTGAAAAGTGGAATTTAAATTTGTAAAAAAATAACTGAGAATTGAAGAGAATAGTTCTACAATTGAATAATTGAATTAAAAATTTAAAACAATTTTTATAAGTGAAAAAAATAATTGAAAATTCAAGAAAATATTTGATAATTAAAAGAAAAATTACAATATGACGAAAATAATTAAATATTGATGAAAATAATTACTATGAAAAAAATAATTATCAAATGAAAAAAAAATCAAAAAATGGTGAGAATAATCAGCATTCGAAAAAACAAAATTGTAATTAATAAATAATCATAAAATTGAAGGAGAATAATAAATTGTCAATTGGAAATGGAAGAATTGTATCGAAATTTCAAGAAAATAATTGATAAATGAGAAAATTGAAATTTTAAAAAAATTGTCGATAATTGAAAAAAAAATTACAAAATGATTAAAATAATTAAACATTAAAGAGAATAATTAATAAATGAGGAAAATAATTGACAATCGAAAGAAAAATTTGAAAATTGGCGAAAATAATCGACAACAGAACGAATTACTTTTAAAAAATTAAAGAATAATTATAAAATTTAAAGAGAATAATCCCTGGCGAAAACTCTTTAAAATTATAGAGAAAATATAGATTTATTTATTAATGAAATTAAAATTATTTGATCTGATATTTAAAATTTTTAATTTTAAGGGGGGGGGTATGGTATTTAATTTTTTTTGGCAATTTTTTTTTTATTTTTTTAAGTGAATGCACAATATTTTAAGAATATTGTGTCCAAATTTTAAGTTGATCGGAGCAAAATTGTAGAAGTTACGAGTATTTGAGTGACCGTTCCTCGGAATCGTTTTTATACCGCTCCCGTGCTGAGAGGAAGCAAAAGTCGACAAAAGTTTAAATTTCCTTTCGTTCGCGTTCGTTGTTTTTTAGTATTTTAAATTGCAATGTATCTGGACGAAAGAACTTTACCCTATGGATCTGGCATTGACGATTCTAAGTGAGCTTTACAGAATTATTGAATTTTATTTTGAATTTCTTAGTGTGTAAAACTTTAAAGCTCTCTACTGAAAAGTGCCATTTTTTAAGACGGTGCGCAACATAACTAAAAATCTACTGAACCAATCGTTTTTAAATTTTCCACAGTACTTCTTCGCATAATTCCCCAGGTAATGTCGAGGGTTTTTTGTTTTTTTTAAATAATTGTTCATTTTACAATAACGAATATGTCGGTTTTTTGGTCGAAAATCGGTTTTTGACTTCAAAGTGCTACCAAAAATTCAAAACTTAAAAAAAAAACAAAAATCCCCTCGATGTTACCTGGAAGAACATCTCCTTTAACAAATGCATTTTGATTTTTTTGTTTCTGATGATTCTGTTGCGAGTTACGCTGCGCACCGCAAGACAACTTTTTTTCGAAGCGCATCAGGAAATTTACATTCACTCGCTCAATTTTAAATACTTTTGAATGAGAATTTACCCAAAAATTGTTTGAATGTTGCTTTATTGTATGGAAATTGATTTAATAAACTGATACACTCTGCATCGCCAAAAACAATTCATAAAAACATGCCTTCTTTACCGTATTAAGCCCTAAGCAAATTGAATACGCGTACTGGACCAAAGCATGAGACAGAAAAGGACAGAAACAGTCTGTGACCTTTTTTATCTCATGCCCTGCTCCCGTAACCGTATTCATTGTGCTTTGGGCTATAACCATACCCCCCCCCCCCCCCTTAATCAATTTAAAATGCATTTTTTAAAAAATATCTGATTTAAAACAAAAAATATCTTAGTTCAAAACTTCAGATGTAAATAGACAAAAATGAATGAAAGGAATGACAGAACGTAAGGATTATCATTATTATAGATTTGTGAAATATGAAAAAAAATTGATTTTCGATAAAATTTCTCATAACTTTTAGACTCACAAGGAAATTCCCGGTTTAATAACAAATTTCCCGGTGATTTTCCGGTTTTTTCCGGCTTCCCGGTCAAGTGACCATACCCTGTTTGTTTATTAGAACCAATCAGGAATTTAAATAGTAATAAAATCTTGACCTTTTAATTATGGTTCCTTTAAGAAAAAATTCCCTGACTTTTCAAGGTGTTTTTAGAAAATCCCTGATTTTTTCCAGACTTTTCCCAGACCTGCGACCACCCTGTAATATATTTATACTTCTCAAAGTCTAAGATAACCTCCCGGTACTTCGTAGAATGAAACAATGCACTAATTTTGATTAATATTCTATTACCTAACAGTTTCAACCCACTTCGCCTAAAAATGTAAAAGAATTAAGCACTAATTTTTATTAATACTATAAGCAATTGAACGCTGTATTCGAAATAAATGCGCTTAACCATATTTTCCGTCATTACTTAAAAAAGTATACTTTGAATTTTCGCCCCAAGACTACGCGACCAGAATCTTGTGCCCAACTAATAAATGTTTTTAGAAATTGCAATATCTTTTAAATTAACAATTTCCAAACAATAAAATGTAGTTTCCAATCATTTCCAAACGATTTGGAAATCGTTTGATTTCCATGATGCGAAGTTGGTACTGTACTTTTTAAAATTTCTATACTTTTTTAAGTTTGGATTTCCAATCAATCAAACAATTTAGTTTCCAATTATTTCAAAATAATTTTCAAATGATTCGAAAAAAAAAAAAAAAAAGATTGTAATTTTTATGGTTTAGTGCTAACTTTACAGAGGTAAACTTTTTAAGGTGATGTCAGATGCACAGGCAGATTAGAGGATCAGTGAAATAGAATAGATGAATCAGATAGTTGAAAACCATTTTTTGATTCGCTAATCCTTCAAAACTGACTTTAACCTTAATAGACGTTTTTATTTAACTTTTCTGTCTTCGTCTAATGCATGTACCATTGCATAAGCTGGAGAAAGACAAGAACTAAAATAAAAAAATCTATATAGTATTATTAACACTTGATGACAATGGACAATATATAAATTTGCCTGTCATAATAATAATAATAATATAACAAAATTTATTAATTTAAGCATTTATCAAATGAGATTTTAAATTAACAAAAATAGAAATAGGATATTGCATTCAAATCAACGATGACGGCCGCTGGCGGCCGTCTGAGGCGCTAGTAGAATTAATAAAATTAATTCTAGGTTATTCCAGCCTTCATACCGGGTACCTAACCTAAAAATGTAACTGTCAATTTTGTCAGTCATATGGCTGAAACATCAATACATTGCTGTTCTAATATCAGCAATATATTATAAAAGATCTACCCATAGTTATGAGAGATCCACGGAATTCTTTTTTTCAATGTACGATAATTAATTCTTAAAAATTGTTGTTATAATTAAAAAAGACAATAAAAATTATTAGAATATAAAAAAATTTGTAAAAAAAATATTACAAATTCAATGAATAATAAATTCACTAACATTTTATAAAATGTCCACATCAATAAGCAATTAAAGAAATAATAATCACCGAGCGAGCGTAAGCGAGCGAGGTTAATTACGCTAGTCTTCTATTATATAAATACGATACCGAGAAAACTTCGTTCGTCGTCGTACACACTTCCAAGTTCACCTACTTTTTCCAATAGTCAACTTACAAAAATGTTCATTTTATCATGTTATTACAGTTTGTAACAATGCGCACTGGCACTATTCGTATCAAGCATGTTAAACTTAACATTTTTTCATGCACAACATATTGTTGCACATGCGCAGTAGTGCACCACAACTGTGTAAACGTGCGCACTACAACACAAACATTTCACGTGCGCAGTTGTTATGTATTGCTGTCACACATGCGCAATGATACACAGTGATAGTCAAACATGTGCTCTAATCAAATTTAAAAATTACGCATGCGCAGTGCTGTACTTTACCAGATAAGTATATTTTCAGTACATATAGTTTACTTTTTTTCATAAGTGCGCAGTAGAAGTCTGTTTAATTATTGCGCATGCGTAACACTGTAGCATTGTAAGTGGACAATCGCAAAAGTAATATTATTTAAAAAATCAATTGAAATTGGTTTTTTCCATTACTATTGTAATTAATGACCAATTATAGAAAAGAATATGCGAATCCAATCTAAATATTAAAATTTAAGAAATTTAATAGATAAATTTATATTATTAAATATAAAAAATAAGAAAAACGTTAAAAATGAATTCAATTTTATTCATTTTTTTCTTTTTTTCTTTAAAATATTTATAAAATGTAACAAATTTTGTTCTGAAACTTTTCAATTTTTCATACTTTTAAAAACCATTTTCTGTGGGTACTGGGGGGGGGGGTGTGATAGTTATGCAACATACTGTCAGAAAATCTTCTATTTAATTAGTGCTTTTTACGTTCGTACTTATTAAAATTAATTTTGTTCAAAACTCTACTTTAGTTTTTTTATTAATTAATGTAATTGTCGTTGTTAAGCCTGACAGCTTGTTTCCAATCTAAATTAAATCCGTTTCATATTAACATTTGCAATTTTTACATCTTAAAAATCATAAATCAATTTACGAATTTTACAAAAACAAGAAAACATAAATATGATAAAAACTGTAAAAGTGGAAGATGATTTAAGAGGTTTTTAAAAAATTTCATTTTTTTCATTTTATTTTTATGTGGAGATTATCAATAGATACTAAAAAAGAAATAGCTTTTCCGATTAGGCTAATTTGCAACAGTCGAACTTTAAATTAATTTTCAGAAACAAAATTTAATTCAACTTTTATTATTATTTACGTTATATTGCTTATAAATTGTAACAAAATTTATTTCAACAAAAAGTGAGAAAAGGGAGCTATTTACGTTGCACCTAGCGGGTGGGAAAATCGCACGTGAAAGCGGATGCAAGGCAACAGACGTAACAAAACAAGTTTCAGAATTATGTTAGAAAAATACAAAATTTACATCATTTTAAAAGAATATGTGCATCGTATATAACAGTACGATACTCAATAGTTGTTATTGTTGGGTTTCTACCCACAGTAAAAAGCTAATTGAACAGATTATGATTAAAAACAAATTAAATAAAATTATAATCAAATCAAACACTGAGTGTGTTTGGGGCAAAAGAGGCCATCCAATTTCAGGCAATATTTCTGAGCCTTAATACCTTACGAGCGTGCGAAACGAAATTCAGCGTTTCGCGTTCATGAAACCGCCTGCATTAGTTCGTGCATCGAAGGTAGTATCTCCTCCCACCTAATTAACACACCTTGGCAATGAGTACGTGGCGAATTAAGTATCTACTCTCATCGTCATTCCGATATCAACCGTTTACCTAGAGTGACGGCTCTGAAGATTGACTTGTCGCCAGTTGTAAATCTATTACTCTGGCTGCGTATAAGGCGAGACTAAATTCGGGAAAATAAATTCAAATCTCTGAACTTGATTTCGAGCCGGTTTAGTTATTTAAAGAAACTTAAAATCTGAGAAAATAAGATAAAGTCTTTGAACTTGACTTAAAATCGGTTGTTATGTCCGATGCTCGTCATACATTTTTTCTTTTTTTTTGTGTTTTTGTTCTTTATTGTATCCCTGGTATTTTCTGCTGTTTCACGTAGTTATAAATTGGACCAACAATAAAACAAGACTGTCATTGATAAGGGAAAGGTTTGCAAAGGATATTTGTCTAATAAGGTGTGACGAAGCGTTTCGTCACTGACGAATTTATTTGGTTGGTTCAGGTGAAATTACTGTTTATTGTTAAGAGTTATTTTTCTGTTTATTTAATCGGTGCAGCTCAGGTATTTTCCGTATTTACGGCCCTGAATAAGCGCCCGATTTCCGCTTCGTCGCAGTCCCCGGAAATAGTTTGATTTTGAGTTCACGTGGGGTATCGAACCAATTAAATTGGTGCAAAGTTTTGCGCGGTTTTTCCGTCGTTTTCCCTCGTCAACAGCAGAGCCCTCTTTTTCGTTTTCAGGTGGAAGTGACCATTGGTTCGAGGAGGACAGCGGCCGATGAAGAGAGAGAAGGAGAGAGAAAGGACGACACCGAAGGGGCGGAGTCCCCACCCCTCACGAGTCTCACGTGTTGGCTAATGAGCCGGTTGCAGTCAGTTAGAATCTCGGCCTCGTCAAAGATAGAGTGTTCCCGACCACGCTGGTATTTTTCCGTTTTCCCGTCACGGATTGAGTTATAATTTTGAGTTTTATATCCTTTTTTTTTGCTACGGTGTAATTTTGGTTGAGTTCCCCGTTGGGACAATAAATACTCTTAAAATAGTGTGCAGTGTTTTTCTTTCTTTGGGGGTGACTGTGGGTGCGGAAGAGTTTCCGAGGAACCTCTTGTTCTTCGAGCACGTGTTGGTGGATTCTGGTGTTCCTGGTAAGTTGGTTTCGAGATTTTCTGGTCGTCGTTCTCCGATTTGTCGACAACTCCGCGAGGTTCAGCCGAATCTCCCTTTGGTAGTGGAGAAAGAAAAATGTTGTGGTAAAGCGAAACTCAATAATGTTGAGTATTTCAATTTATTAAAAATTGTTATTAACTCATACGTTACATTTGGCATCCCTTGTGGGGAGTTTTGGCTGGAAGTCGACAGGTCGGAAATAGACGAAGAGTGAAGGTTGGGAGAGAGTTTTTGAGGGTGAGTTGAGAGATAACAAAATGATGAGAGAATGATATCTGGAGGGGAGACGAGTGACTGGAGTGCGTTGATTAATGAAAATTCATGTTAGAATTAATTTGGTGTAAAACGGTAGAGCCAAATAAGTGTAAAAATTCGATAACGGGATTGTGGCAAAACGTGGTCGCGGGAGCAAGTACCGGAAGTGCGGGTGCCGGACGAAAAATTCTAAGCGGAAATCGGGAAAATATTAATTGAATTCTAGAGGGGAGAGAAACGAAGAAGTTATCAGGAGTGAGTAAAATTCATGCAAAATTTTTTTTTTTTGAGGGGGAGTAGAGAATAAGTGACGGGAAAGTGCAATTTAGTGATTTCCGGAAAACGTGGTCGTGAGTGCGAATACCGGTGTACCGGAAGTGCGGGTACCGGGCGGACAATTAATTCGAAAATCGGGAAGAGTTGTGCGGTAATTTAGAAGGGGAGAAATATTTTAAAAGAAAGAAAAATTTTTTTTTGTTAGTGAGAAACGGGAAGAGAGTAAAGGCAAAATTAAAATGGGAAAATAAAGCGGAATTTCAGCCGGCTGAAAAACACGTGGGTGTGAGTCGACGTGAAGTTCTGTTGGAAAGTGCGGTACAGGGCGCGTCAAAAGTTGCTAGTAGTATCGTGGAATTTAATTTAAATAAAATAAACGTGCACCGGGGTAAAAGAGCTGTTAATTTTGTTTTATCCGTTCGTTTTCCCGTTTTCGTGATTTTTCGCGCCACGAAGGTTGGCGAATAGCTCGCGCATGCGCTGACGGTGTTCCGGGCCTAGTGAAAATTTTTTTTTGAATAAAATTAAATTAAAGGTTTTTTTTTGGGTTGTGGCGTTATTAAAATTGATTTAAAAAGGGTATGTCCGCGTTCGTGGTCTGGAGGTGAGATCTGAGGAGGAAGGGGTAATTTTGCAAAATAATTAGGAATTAATTTTCACCACGTGGTGAAACCGGAAGCGGAATTTAAACCACGGGATTAAGAACATTGTCGTTTGCCCTTTTTCGATTTATGTTTTCTGATGTGAAAAATTTTCCTGAAGTTCGGGGAAAGCCACTCTACGGAAACTCCCTGTAAATTAAAATTTTTTTTTTTTTGGGGTTATGGTCCTGAAAAATAATTCAGGAAAGCCACACAGCGGAGACCCGTTCCATTAGCGAAAATTTTTCCGAAAAATAATTTTGGAAAGCCACACAACTGGAAATTCTTTCCCAAACCAATTTTTTTTTTTTTTTGTTTCTCTCTCGTTTTGTTTTGGGAGAGCCACTCAGCGGAAGGAAATTTGTTTAAAAAGTTTGTTGATGATTTGTTTTTCGTATTTGCATTTGTTTGCCTTTTTCTAGAATTCGTTGTTTTTAATTTGGTCTGCCGGCAGTTTTAACTTTATGGTCTTTTGAAACCCATTTAGAAGTCATTAGTCCCTTCAATTAGATCTTATCTTTGTTACCTGCGCCTTAACTCAAAGGTTGTTCCTCCCTTGGCTATAATAACGAATGACCCTTGGGACCTCTCTCGATCCTCGCCCCCCACTTTCGCTCCACATCTTGAGGACGCTTCGATCTGGGGCTTTTCTAGCCAGTCAGTTTTCCGGTTGCTTACGTGAGTTGATGGAGTGTACGGATCCTCCAGAATCGAGTGCTCGGGCTTAGAGCATCGGTTACCAGAGTCTTCACCCTTTTTCGTGGCCTTGACCAGCAAAGTGAACAGTGACCTTCTGAGAACTGGAAATTCACCCCACGGATCGGCGTTAGCCGAGGTGCCTTTTTGGTTGGAATCCCTCACCATAGATCGGTTCAAAGCCGAGTCACTCCTTCGAACACTCCGAGAAATCGCTGCTGATCTGGGGTAAGTTTCTTTCTGTCTCCGTATTCCTCTGTTATTTACAATCGCTTTGTTCCTTTCATTTTTCTTCCTTTTTTCGAGAATTGACCTAGATCAGCACGAAATCGCCTATGTGAAAGACTTTAACCCGACACAAGGTTTACGCTGTCTAAGTTTACGAAAATTGCTCATACGAACGATTGAATTGATTCTGAATTGTACCTATTCTAAAGTTTGAATAAAGTTTGAGTTTTGTTAAATTTAAGAGTTTGATTTCTTCTGTTGATCATTTTGACCTCATCCCAACAAGTTTCTCATACATATTATTGGTCCTTCGAGCCGGATACGTTTCCGAAAGTTAGTTTGTTTTCTTTAATAACCCTAGCCCGTTGAACAAAATGAATCCAAATCAAATAGAGGCACAATTTGATCATCAGAAGATGGTTTCGGGTCAGATTTTTAACGCGGTTGATGAGTTGTGCCGGGTCGGAGTGGGGTCAGTTGGCCTCCGTCGTATTGAAACTCATCTTTCTGCTCTGAATGATGATTGGCAAGAGTTTGCTGGTAATCACAAGCTTATAATTGCTGCTGTTGCCGAAGTTGAAGAGAATTCGAGAACCCAGATAAAAAAGAACTCATACTTCACAGAAAACTTATTTAAAACCACTCGAAGAGCTTTCCTAGAAAGTCACGAGAAAATGACTACACTTCTTGACTCTGTCAATGCTTCACCCTCCGTATCCGGGTCAAGTGCAAGTCCCGCTACCCCACTATCATCTCTGACGAATTACCACCTGCCCCGTTTAGAATTGCCGAAGTTTGATGGCACCCTTACCGAATGGCTGACGTTTAGGGATTTATTTTCATCCATGGTTCTAAATAATCCTTCTTTACCTTCAGTTGAGAAACTTCATTATCTGCGAACCAGTCTTGTCGGGCAAGCAGCACTATTATTGAAGCACACGGCTATGACTGGCAATCACTTCGATAAGGCATGGGCTGACTTAGTTTCATACTATGACAACAGTAAAGTCCTAATTGACTCAACATTGCATTCACTGTTCTCAATCAAACCGATACAGAAAGAAACAGCGTCAGAACTTGAAGAGTTATATACCACTGTTCAACAAAATATCCGTTCCCTTGAAATGCTGCATCAACCAGTTCAACACTGGGATTCAGTTTTAATTTATCTTGTAACTCGTTGCCTTGACCACAATTCACTTAGGGCTTGGGAATTAGAACTCGGCGCTTCTACTGCCTATCCTACATGGCGGGAGCTTTCATTGTTCATTATTAATCGAATACGATCCTTGCAGGCTATTGAGAGATCAATTCCCTCAACATCAACCAGCTCCGCCAGCACTCGTATTTGTAAATCTCACGTAGCTCAGCAATCCAACCCATCAACTGGGGCTAAGCATTGCCCAATATGCGGAAACGATCATCTAGTATTCGGTTGTCCAGACTATGCCTCGAAACCAAGAGAACGCAAAATTGACATCATAAAACAAAAGGGACTTTGCTACAACTGCTTGGGGCATCACAGAGCCAACACGTGCCCGTCGCCCAAACGTTGTCTCAAGTGTGGTCGCAAACACCACACATCCATTCACACCTCAGGAATGGATTCGTCATCGTATAGCATCTCTCCAATCCAGTCTCTCTCTCCCCCATTAGCCCCAGATTCCAAGTCGACACTCGATTCAGATTTACCAGCTATCCAAAAGCATGCCAATCACTCTTCAGCAATACAACCTTGACTAACACCCGTTCTTTTGGCTACCGCTCAAGTTAAACTTGAGTTGCATCATGGGCGCTTCGCGGAAACGAGAATCCTTATTGACCCAGGATCCGATATATCCCTTGTATCAGAAACGTTTATCCAGACCTATAGAATCCCAAGGAAAAAATCTTATCTCTCTATTACTGGAGCTGGAGCCCACTCCCCAGAAAAATCTAAAGGATCAGTATCATTGAAACTCTACTCCAAGATCGATCACTCCTTTTCATGTGAGATTGACGCGGAAATCCTGCCGAAAGTAACTGGAAATATTCCTTCCGAAAAAATCAACACCACTACCTGGACCCACTTAAAAGGACTTAAACTCTCCGATCCAAATTTTCATGAACCTGCCCCTATAGACATCATCATGGGAGCTGACGCATACCCTAAAATCATTCAACCCGGTTTAAAAATGGGAAAAGCTAGTGAACCGATAGCTCAATCAACTCGCTTTGGATGGATTATCTTAGGCCCGGTCAACCAAAATTTGTCATCCACGAGAATCCAAAGTTATCATTGCTCAGCAGAAACCGAGATATACGATCTGATTGAAAAATTTTGGCTTCAAGAGGAAGCAATCGATCATAGGCAGTCCTTGTCACCTGATGAGCAGGCCTGCGAAGATCACTTTAAAGTATCCCACACTCGTTCGTCCTCGGGGAAGTATGTCGTAAGATTGCCATTCAAGTCTTCCCCAACAACTCTGGGTGAATCGAAAACTACCGCCTCCAAAATGCTTAATCGACTTTTTATGAATTTCCGTTCTAATAAACAACTTCAAGCAAGTTACCAAGAGTTCCTGCAAGAATATCAAAATCTGGATCACATGCGTCCAGTAACAGCTGATACTTCTGTAACCTCTTCAGGTTTTTACCTACCACATCATGGAGTGTTTAATCACTCCGCGGGTACCTCCAAGTTGCGAGTAGTCTTCAATGGCTCAAGTAAGTCCAGTAGCGGCGTGTCGCTCAACGACACTCTTCATGCAGGGCCCAAACTCCAGATAGACCTGATCGACGTTCTTCTAAGGTTCCGAAAGTTTCGTTACGTATTTTCTACCGACATAGAGAAAATGTATCGCCAGGTCCTGGTTCATCCAGACGACTGGCGCTACCAAAGGATTCTATGGCGAGATTCCCTCGGAAATGACGTGACCTTTGATCTAACGACTGTGACGTATGTCTTAGCTTGTGCGCCGTTTCTTGCACTTCGCGCCTTAAACCAATTAATCGAAGATGAAGGCGAAAAGTTTCCACTTGCAGTCCCAGTTCTCCAAAAAGGACGGTATGTCGACGACATATTCGGCGGTGGTGATTCGATTGAAATTGCGCAAGAATTAGCAACACAAGTCACAAAACTCTGTCTGACAGGCGGAATGCCTCTTAAAAAATGGGTCAGTAATAACCCCACAGTACTGTCTCAAATCCCTGAAAATCATAAATTACCAATTGCTTCTGTCCCGATAGATCAATCCATATCCGTTTCTGCATTGGGTTTGTCGTGGAGACCTGTGGAAGACACATTTCATTTTTCGTTTGATACACCTCTTGAACCTATCCCAACAAAGCGAGCAATCTCTTCACAAATAGCACGGTTACATGATCCTCTCGGATTCATCGCCCCTGTTACCATTCAAGCTAAAGTTATCCTTCAAGAAGTGTGGACTTTGGGATTAGGATGGGATGTGCCCGCTCCCCATCAAATTGCACAGAAATGAATTGAATTTGTCCACCAATTACGCAACATTCGGACAATCACTATCCCTCGATGGATTGGATTCGATCACACAGTGGATCTACAAATCCACGGGTTCTCCGATGCATCGCTGGTAGGAATGGCAGCTGTAGTGTATTTAAGATCCACCGCTAACCAGTCAGTAAACACATCTTTTATTTGTGCTAAAACAAAGGTCGCACCGATAAAACGACTCACGATACCTAGGCTTGAACTCTGCGCTGCTACATTACTCACCCACTTGACCCGTCGTGTTGTAGAAGTGCTGGAATTAAAAACCACTCCTGTTTTCCTTTGGACTGATTCGTCGATTGTCCACACTTGGATAAATAACCATCCTTCGAAATGGAAGGAGTACGTTCACAACCGTGTTCACACGATTCAAGAAACGCTGCCTCAGGCAGAATAGAAATTAACTCCCGGTCAAGACAATCCTGCAGACTGTGCGTCTCGTGGAATAACTTCTCAGGAACTCTCAGGACACAGCACTTGGTGGAGCGGACCACCATGGCTTAAACAAGATCGCACACTCTGGCTGCGTGAAGCTTCAATCCCAGCGTCCGACGAGTCTTTGGAGTCTCGAAGTAAATTGATATCTCACCTCGCCCGTGAACCAAGTAGCGCACCATGGGAATTGCTCTCTCGCTACTCTGATCTAACCAAATTACTTTGGATCACCGCCTTGTGTCAGAGAGTAGTCAACAAATTTCGCCATCGCTGGAACGGATCAATTTCAGAGCCGCTGACTCCAGACGAACTTCAAAAAGCAAAATATCTTTTGGTCCATCTAACTCAAGTAACTTCTTTTGCTGATGAAATTGCAACTCTCTCTTCTGGAAAACAGTTACCACGACAACACCCATTAAATCGTCTCACTCCCTTTGTTGATTCTGCCGGGTTGCTTCGAGTAGGTGGACGCCTACAAAACTCTTCCCTTAGCTATGACAATAAGCATCCTCTTATAGTCCCTCGGCATTCTCATCTATCGACCCTGATTATCTCGGACGCCCACTCTCGAACATTTCATGGTTCCACTCAGATCACCCTGGCATTCATCAGAGCCACCTGCTGGATCATCGGCGGTCGTGCGCCTGTACGGTCCTTCATACTTCGGTGCGTCAAGTGTACCATCCTTCGAAAAAAAAATGCCCAACAAATCATGGGTCAACTTCCGTTCTCACGCGTCACTCCAGTCACCCGTCCTTTTATTAACTCTGGGATCGATTATGCTGGACCTTTCCAATTAAAGACTTGGTCAAGGCGGGCGGCTAAAACATACAAAGCCTACATCGTTCTTTTTGTCTGCCAAGCAACTTCAGCAATCCACCTTGAATTAGTCACCGACTATACCGCTGAGGCTTTCCTGGCAGCATATCGTCGCTTTACTTCTCGACGAGGCATTTGTCAAACCTTATGCAGCGACTGTGGAACAAATTTGAAAGGTGCAGATGCAGAGTTGCGAAGGCTCTTTTCCCGAACATCATCAGAGTTGGGACGACTGGCAGATTTGATTGCCAACGATGGGACAAAGTGGTTGTTTAACCCTCCTGCGGCTCCACATTTTGGAGGAAAATGGGAGGCAGGAGTTAAATCCGTTAAGTACCACCTCCGAAGAACCATTGGTGATACCCTTGTAACGTATGAAGAGATGTCAACTCTTCTCATTCAAATCGAGGCTGTTCTGAACTCTCGACCACTCTGCCCACTAACCGACGACCCTCTTGACATCTCCGTTCTAACACCAGGTCATTTCTTAATCGGGCAGCCACTAAACATTATCCCAGAACCAAACCTGGAAGATGTTACTACTAATCGACTTTCTCGTTGGCAGCGTATTCGCCAGATGATGGAAGGTTTCTGGTCAAAGTGGTCACGAGAATACCTTCAACGTCATCAAGCCATTTATAAGTGGAATCAAGCACTAGAATCTCTATCTGTTGGAACTCTCGTCCTGATCATGGACGAACGGTACCCACCATCTAAGTGGCCATTAGGACGGATAATACAGGTTCATGCTGGAAAAGACGGCCACGTGCGAGTCGCTACCATCAAAACACAAACAGCATCCGTTACAAGGCCTATTACAAAATTATGCCCACTACCCATATCTAACGAAAACACTTAAACTTCGCAACATCGCGAAGGCGGGCGGAAAATGTTTAAAAAGTTTGTTGATGATTTGTTTTTCGTATTTGCATTTGTTTGCCTTTTTCTAGAATTCGTTGTTTTTAATTTGGTCTGCCGGCAGTTTTAACTTTATGGTCTTTTGAAACCCATTTAGAAGTCATTAGTCCCTTCAATTAGATCTTATCTTTGTTACCTGCGCCTTAACTCAAAGGTTGTTCCTCCCTTGGCTATAATAACGAATGACCCTTGGGACCTCTCTCGATCCTCGCCCCCCACTTTCGCTCCACATCTTGAGGACGCTTCGATCTGGGGCTTTTCTAGCCAGTCAGTTTTCCGGTTGCTTACGTGAGTTGATGGAGTGTACGGATCCTCCAGAATCGAGTGCTCGGGCTTAGAGCATCGGTTACCAGAGTCTTCACCCTTTTTCGTGGCCTTGACCAGCAAAGTGAACAGTGACCTTCTGAGAACTGGAAATTCACCCCACGGATCGGCGTTAGCCGAGGTGCCTTTTTGGTTGGAATCCCTCACCATAGATCGGTTCAAAGCCGAGTCACTCCTTCGAACACTCCGAGAAATCGCTGCTGATCTGGGGTAAGTTTCTTTCTGTCTCCGTATTCCTCTGTTATTTACAATCGCTTTGTTCCTTTCATTTTTCTTCCTTTTTTCGAGAATTGACCTAGATCAGCACGAAATCGCCTATGTGAAAGACTTTAACCCGACACAAGGTTTACGCTGTCTAAGTTTACGAAAATTGCTCATACGAACGATTGAATTGATTCTGAATTGTACCTATTCTAAAGTTTGAATAAAGTTTGAGTTTTGTTAAATTTAAGAGTTTGATTTCTTCTGTTGATCATTTTGACCTCATCCCAACAAGTTTCTCATACAAAATTTCAGAAGTGAAATTAACCATTTTTTTTAATATTATTGTTTTTCTTTTCAGCTGATCCATTATAATCATTGTTATTGTGTTTATGAAAATTTTATATATTTTTGAAAATTATGATTTCTTGTGTAATCTGTGTTCTGGTGGGGAGAAAGGAGGAGTGAAGGGGAAAATTTGTTTCTCTCTCTTATTAGTGCGGGGGCGTCGTGAAGACGTGGGGGTTATAAAATACGAGTTTAGTTGAGCTGGATTGGGTGATAATTAAAACTTTTTTATTTTTTTTTACTGTGATTTATTTTTTTTTCTTTTGTTGGGCATGGTGGTAAAATTAGGGTGAATAAGTTAAAACTTATTCTTTTGTTTTTTTTCTTGTTTGCTGTGTTCCTCTCTCCTCATTATCGATTTAACTGAACAAATTTATAATGATGGAGAGATACCGTGAACAAATGTGGCGGATTCTAGAGATTCCGCAGATCGCGGAGGCCTGGCGGCACATTAAGGAAATGTCACAGGAGCAGGTGATTGAGACGTTGACTCAGCAAGAGTGCAGTGTAACAGGCACCTTGCAAGTACTCCGTGAAAGACTCCTCCGATCGGAGGTAAAATTTATCTTCCTGGCAACCGTAGTGGTTCCGTGGTTTGATACCTTCGATCTTGAGGGGTCAGAGGTAGAATTTAAATATGAGGCTCTAATAGATCAAAGAGAGGGGGGAGCCGGACCAAGTCCTTTTGTTCCGAGGATGAGGAGGTTCAGATTATTGCCCGACCCTGGAAGTGAGCCGGAAGTGACAGGTGAAGGGGCGACTTCGCCCACCGTAAATCCGGAAATGCCGGGTACAAGTGGGGAGAATGGAGATCAAGTGGTGGGGGGCAGTGGTACACCAACCACTACCTCAGTTGTAACCACGACGATTTTTGAGACCCCTAGAATATCTAGTGGGACAACGTATGCTACTACGTTGACCACTACCGCATCAGGGGCCGGAAGAGGGATACCAACCTTTGTGACGTGGGTCAGGGGAACTGGAAGTATACCAGCCCCAGGAGTGACTCCCGAGTTATGGAGTAGAAGGCAGGGGGTGGGGGCGTGGGGGTTAAGCCCAGATGAGCGTGCAATGTATGCACAGCAGCAATTGTTGGAATTAGAACAATTGCGTGGGCACAACGCTTTTCTGTTGGACCAACTTAACGCCAGTTCCCACAATTATCAAAGAGCAAAAGCCCAAGGCGAGAGGAGGGGGGAAACTAGTCGGAGACATCCGGTGCACGTGGACCCTGAAGAAAATCGCGAATGGGACAGAAGAGGAGGCCTAAATGATAATGTGGGACAGGAGAATATGCCTCCCCCACCCCCATTACCTCCCCCCCCAGGAACATTTTCGGGGGCAGAGAAGAGAAGGGGAATGCCGACCGGAAGTAGAAGTTCCGGTTCGGGTAGGAAGAGGAGGCCAGGACGCGTCGTGTTGTCATCGAGTGGGACGGAGACGGAAACCGACTCCACTACGAGCAAAAATTATCGCAATAGGCGTGTTTATTCGAACACAAGTGGGGGGTCGAAAGTCGTTAAAATTTTTAAGGACTGGGACATTAGGTATTCCGGAGGGGAGAAGGAGGACGCGGAGGAATTTGTAGAGCGGGTGGAGGATTGCAAAGAATGCAACCTCCTGAGTGATTCGGAAGTTTTAACCGCCCTTCCTAGTGTGCTACGCAAAAATGCGAGTCGATGGTTTCGGCTCGTGCGTAAAGACTTGTGTTTCTGGAACACGTTTAAACAACTTTTTAAACGGGAGTTTTCGGTTGCTCTGGTGGATGATGATGTCCTCGATGAAGCGCGAGCCAGGACACAAGCGAAGGGCGAGAAAATCTCAGATTTTATTTTAAATATGAGGGTGATTGTGGGACACCTTAGACGTCCCATCTCGAGTCAATCCTTTTTAAGGATTATTTTCAAGGGGCTGACGCCGGAGTACCGACGTCAATTGTCGAATTCTGAATTCGACAATATTGAGGGGTTAGAGCGAATTTTGAGGCGCTATGAACGCGTGAAAGATTTGGATAAAAGGTATGTCCCACCTCCGTCCCGGGACAAGATGAGAATTCCGTCCGCAGCTCCGAGGGGAAATTTAAGAGGGGCAAAAGTCGATGCTTTGTTGGGGGTCTCGGGCTACGAGTCAAGTGAGGAAGAAAGTGGGACAGTCCGAACTGTCCCGACGAAAAAGGGGAAGAGTGTGAAGAAGAAGGGGAGTCCAGGGAATGTAGGGACAAATAAGGAAGATATTGGGACGCAAAGGGGGAAAGTGGACGCAGGGACAGCTGGGACAGCACCAATAGCGGCGGTTCAACAGGTCCCGGTACAACAAACACCGGTGACTTATGCCCAAATGGTGGCCTCAAACCCTCCTGTCCCATCGACAAGTGGTGTACGTAATGTGGGACAACAGTACCAGAATCGTCCCTTTGGAGTGGGACAAGTCCAAAATCGTCCTTATGGAAGGGGACAAGTTTCCAACCGTACTTTTGGTGGGGGACAACCACCGGCGTTTAGGCCTAGTGTCCCTAGGGGATTTACCGGTGCCTGCTATCAGTGTCAGTCAGTGGGACACCGTGCATCGGAGTGCAAGTTGAGGATTTGTTTCCGATGCCAACAGCAGGGACATTATGCTAATGAGTGTCCCTTGCCTCGTCCCACTGGCAACCGTTTGTTTTGCCAGGTGTGTGGGACAAATGGGACAACGTTTAGAAACTGTCCCAATTGTGCAGAGTTGAGAACGATGTGGGGAAACGGGGCAGGGGGGGAACTGACCAACCCTTCCCCCCCAGGACCTTCGTCGGTGGGACAATAGAGGAAGAAGAGGTAAATCCGGATAGCTTTTTCACTTTGATTCGTGCAGGAGAATATTCCGGAGGGGAGATATTGGAGTTAGAAGCGGAGAGAAATGAATTGGGACATGGAGAATTGAGTGGGACAGTTGGGACACAAGTGGGACAACAACAGGGGGAACAGGAATTTCAGGAGGAAGTTTAGCAAATTGAGGATGTTGTGGTGGAAGAAACTGTCCCAGTGTCCCAAAATTCACTACAGTGGACAGTAGTGGGGGGAGAAAATGGGACACCCATTCAAGTGGTGCCTGTGCCTCAAGAGGGAGTTCAACCCTTGCTGGATCCAGCAATTAGAAATGAAGCTGGGACGCAATCCAGTAGTGAGGGGACGGAACTAGTTGGGACGCAACTTTGTGACGTTCGGACACAGCCTACGGGTTCTGGGACGCAATTCTGCGAGTCCAAAAGTCACTCCCTCGAAGTCCGGACGGAAGTGGTAAACTCTGGGACGCAACCCACTGAAGAGCAATCCGGGACGGAACTCTCAGTACAGGGGACGCAATTTATTAATGAGGGGTGTTTACAAGCGGATGTTGGGACTGAACCTACTGATGTCCCATCAGCATGTCCAGTCCAGGGGAGGGGTGAGGCTGTAGTGAATACAGCTGCTCCTGAAGTGACAGAGGAGAGGATAGATGCCTCATCTATGGAGAATTGTTATTTTTTGAAGGTGGTAATCGCAGACAAGCCGTACATAGCGTTGTTTGATCCGGGCGCTACTGTTTCGCTAGTTGGGCCGGAATTAGCAGAAAAATTTCGGGATAGGCTGACGAAAGCGAATACAGCGATTGGAAGCGCGCTTGGCGGATCAACAGCAGCATTGGGGAAATTGAGGTTATGGTTAACGGTGGATGGTTTTTCTCAACCATTTAACTTACGAGTAGTAGATAATCTGTCCCATGACATGCTTTTGGGCCAGGATTTTCATCGAGCGGCGGACTTGGATGCGAAGCTAGGAAAGGGGTTGTGGAGAGTTCAAGGGGGGGAATGGCACAAATTTTTGGAGTATGGAGAGTTGAGTCCAGGGGGGAGAAGTGGTATAGGAAATGGCGTAGAGGGGGATATTTTTGCGGAATGTGCGGGGATTTGTGAGTTATCAGAGGGGCAGAGATCGAAAATTCAAAAATTAGTGGATCAGCTGATTTTACCACAGGAGGTGGAACATGGTATGACTTCTTTGACTGAACATAGCATACGAGTCACCGATCCAACACCAATTAAACATCGTTCTCGAAGAATGTCGCCTATGATTTTAGAATGGGCTAATCAGGAAGTTCAAAAGATGTTAGAGAGGGGAGTAATTGAAAGATCGGCCAGTGAGTGGAGCAGTGCTCCAGTTATCGTGAAAAAGGGAGATGGTTCATTGCGTTTCTGCATTGATTACAGAGACTTGAATAAAGTAACTGTAAGAGACGCATATCCTATCCCCTCCATTGACTCCATTTTGGATAAATTACGGAAGGCCCGGTATATTTCCAAAATCGATCTCAAGCAGGCGTACCATCAAGTGCCGATGTCCCCTGAGAGTCGAAAATATACAGCGTTTGCTATTCCTGGTTCTGGTTTGTGGCAGTTCAAAAGAATGCCATTTGGACTCACAAATGCCCCGATGACATTCCAGCGATTAATCGATTCGCTATTTGGACCTGAGTTCGAGCCTTATGTGTTTGGGTATCTAGATGACATAATCATCGTTACTGATGATTATGAGAAACATCTTGAGTGGTTAGAGATTGTGTTGAGGAAATTGGCGGAGGCTGGGTTGGTGGTAAATCCGGAAAAGTGCGAATTTGGGTGTTCGAGAGTTTCATATTTAGGTTATGTACTCGATAGTCAAGGATTGAGACCGGACCCAGAGAAAATCGCACCAGTGGTTGAGTATCCGACACCAACTAATATAAAACAGCTCCGTCGATTTTTGGGTATGGTGGGGTGGTATGCGCGTTTTATAGAACATGATAGCGAACTAAAAATACCACTTTTGAGATTATTGCAAAAAGGTCGAGCTTGGGAGTGGGGGGAAGAACAACAAGAGGCGTTCCAAGCATTGAAAAATAAATTGACTTCGGCACCAGTCTTGGCAAGACCAGACTTTACGAAGCCATTTACAATTCAATGCGACGCGAGTGGTTACGCGATAGGGGCGGTGTTGACTCAGGAGGGGGAAGACGGTGAACATCCAATAGTGTTTGTGAGTAAAACACTCTCTGTACACGAGAGGAATTATAGTGTAACAGAGAAAGAGTGTTTAGCACTGCTGTGGTCGATCAAGAAATTGAGGCCATATATCGAGGGGTACAAATTCACGGCCATTACAGACCATAGTGCTTTAAAATGGTTGCGAAATTTGAAAGAACCAACGGGTAGATTGGCGCGTTGGGCCCTCGAGATGTAGCAGTGGGACTTCGAGCTTGTTCACCGTAAAGGAATTCACCACCATGTTCCGGATGCCTTATCAAGGATGTACGAGGATGAGTTCGAAGAAGTGGCGGCGTTTGAAACAATTTCAGACCCGTGGTACTTAAAAAGACTCGACTTGGTGGTGAAGTTTCCTAATAGATTTCCAGGTTGGAAAGTTTTTGAGGGGAGTTTATACCGATTTAGAGAGGATCCATTGTTATTGCCGTATATAGGGGATGAAGAGGGGTGGAAGTTAGTCGTGCCGCTAGAGTATCGCGAAAGAGTGCTCAAAAGTGCGCACTCGGAGTTCTCGTCAGGACATTTGGGAATTGAGAAGACCTATGACCGGGTAGCGAGAGAATATTATTGGCAGGGTGTGTGGCACGATGTGCAACAATTCGTGCGAGCGTGTCCTCAGTGTCAGTATCATAAGGTCTCACAGGAAGGTCCTCAAGGCCTTATGGGACAGAGGATAGTTGAGAGACCCTGGGTGGTAGTGGCAGGTGACTGCATGGAATTTCCTCCAAGTAAGAGTCGGTGTCGCTATCTGGTAGTGTTTCAAGACTTATTTTCTCGCTGGATGGAGGTCAAACCTTTGAGATCTGCGGATGGCAAGTCAATTGCACGGGCGTTTGAGGAGTTAATTTTGTTCAGGTGGGAGACTCCGGAATTTTTGTTGACAGATAATGGGAAGGAATTTGATAATAAATTCCTAAAATCAGTCTTGAATGATTATGGAGTCCAGCATCTCACTACGCCACCTTATCATCCGCAGGCCAATCCTGTCGAGAGGAGTAATCGAGTGTTTAAGACTATGGTCGCGACGTTTATAGGGGAGGATCATTGAGAGTGGGACAAGCATGTTCATGAGTTTCGTCATGCCATGAACACTGCTGTCCAGTCGACAACTAAGTTCTCGCCCGCATTCCTTAATTACGGACGGAATCCTAAACCGGTCAAAAGTCTGCGTAGAGAGGTAGAGGGGAGAAAGAGTGTCGAAAGAATTGATCCGGAAGTGTGGAACGATCGACTAAAAAGGTTAGATGCGTTGAGAGATCTGGTGGCGCGTTTTATCGATAAAGAGAGAGAGAAACAAACGGCATACTATAATCGAAATAAAAGAGTGGCGGAATTTCACGTGGGGGATTTAGTTTTGTGGCGGACGCACAAGTTGTCAAACGCGGCGAAAAAGTTTTCGGCAAAGCTGGCACCTAAGTATGAAGGGCCATTCGAGATTATCGAAAAATTATCGGACTCAGTCTATGTGTTAAAAACTAATGAGAATCGTCGCGTGAGTAAGGTGCATGTGTCAGATATTAAACGTTTTGTTCCGCCTAGGAAATAGATGTGTGATTAATAGTGTGTGTTATTTTATTTGTTTCAGATTGCGAGTCAGAATGACCCCAAACAGAACTCGGGCATCTGACCTCCCAAGTCTTCGGAGGCAGAGGGGGAGAGAGGTAAGGAGGGTGTAGTTTCCGCCACCCTTCCCGCCCCAGATGGATCTTGCAACCCCAAGAGAGAGAGAGGAAAGGAGGTCTCGAGGGGTAGCAAGGCGAGAGGAAGAAAGGAAGGAAATGGTTGGGGAAGATAAAGGAAGTCAAGGGGGGAGTAAGGAGAATCTGGAGGGGGAGAGAGAGGAAGTGGCTGATGGAGTACTGGTGGAAGTGGTGCCGGAGGTAGCCATGGAGGAAGAGGTCAGCTGGGACGAGGAGGCGCAAAACAGAGAGAGTCCGGAGATGTTGGTGTCCTCCACTGAACAGTCCTCGAGCTTGCAAGAGGAGGACGAGTCAGTGGTGGACGCTGACAGCAGTGAGGCCGTCGCGGACCTCGATCGCCATCTTGAGGAAGAAGAGAGGCGTAACCAGGCGATGTTGGCGGACCTGAAGCGGAAGAGGGATGAGGCGGTAGAAAGGATCCGCCGGAGTCACTTCAATAGGGACGACTTCGTTAGCCCTAGGGATGTGTCTCCGGTGGCCCCACCCCGTCCAATCACGCCCCCTGGACCACCGGAGCGAAGAAGGTCACCACAACCTGTGCCGGGACCATCAAGGGGCCAGCGGCCGGAGGGAGGACGGCCTCCACTAAAAATCAAAACCAAGGGGGTTTGGTTTTCCCGTCACGGATTGAGTTATAATTTTGAGTTTTATATCCTTTTTTTTTTGCTACGGTGTAATTTTGGTTGAGTTCCCCGTTGGGACAATAAATACTCTTAAAATAGTGTGCAGTGTTTTTCTTTCTTTGGGGGTGACTGTGGGTGCGGAAGAGTTTCCGAGGAACCTCTTGTTCTTCGAGCACGTGTTGGTGGATTCTGGTGTTCCTGGTAAGTTGGTTTCAAGATTTTCTGGTCGTCGTTCTCCGATTTGTCGACAACTCCGCGAGGTTTAGCCGAATCTCCCTTTGGTAGTGGAGAAAGAAAAATGTTGTGGTAAAGCGAAACTCAATAATGTTGAGTATTTCAATTTATTAAAAATTGTTATTAACTCATACGTTACAAAGGTGTTTGTCGCACATAATGGTAAATTTAAATTATGTTATTATAGTTAAACATGTGTGTTTAATTATCCTATATAAGAAAATACTTAGCTATTTTCTGTAGACGCTCTGTAGGCGAGAGAGAAAAATGCATGAGGTATCTTAAAGATTGAGAAAGACACTAGACATTTCTGTAGACGCGACGTCTACAGGAAAAGAGACGAATACATTAGGTAGCTTAAAGATGGAAAGAGACACTAGACATTTCTGTAGACGCTCAAAGGCGTAGGATCAGGGGCTTTAGAAAAATCGAGCAGAATAGACCAATCAGATAACTGTCCTTAATGGAAAGCATTTCGTGATTGGTTTGTTCTATTCACTTTATCCGAGAGAGACAAAGTGGATATTGTTATTATGAGCAATAGAGGCGCCCATGCTCAAACCCCTATATAGTTTATACACCGCCACATGTAGGTGTATGTGCATATGCGTATGTATATATGCATAAGTGATTGTTATGTCGTTAGTGGGTAAGTGTTATGTGATTGTTATGTCGTTAGTGGGTAAGTGTTAAGTATTATATTTACTTTTTTAATGTCAAACATAACCTTGTAGGTTGTTTTTGTTGTGACTTTTACCTTGTAGTTTGTTTATGTTTTGACTTTAAATGCATCATTTCTTTAATTTTGCATTGTTATGTCGGTGAGTAAGTGTTAAGTGATTGTTATGTCGTTAGTGGGTAAGTGTTAAGTATTGTATTTACTTTTTTGTATTATATTTACTTTTTTAATGTCAAACATAACCTTGTAGGTTGGTTTTGTTGTGACTTTTACCTTGTAGTTTGTTTATGTTTTGACTTTAAATGCATCATTTCTTTTATTTTGCATTGTTATGTCGGTAGTTTATTTTTAAAGTAAAGTCATATGGTAAGTAGTAATCTTATAAAAGTAAGTAACATTGTACACATGTCAAACATAACCTGTGTTTTTTCTTCAACTTTCAGTAAGATATTGTAATTTTCTGAAAATTCAACGCCTTAAATAAGAAAGTGGGACTTTGTATTTAAAATCTACTTTTTTTATCAACTTTTTAAGACGAATGTAACCAGTTACAAAAAAAAGACTGAAAATAAGAATACTATCAAAAGTTTAATTTCATCTTTTTATTTATTTAAGCTACAGACTTGCAACTGTTTCTTAGTTTTACAACTTTTTATGTTACAAATTACTAACAACGAACTTAAAATAACAATTTATCTATTGTTTAAACAAATTATAATTCTGTAATTACAACTTTTCTTCAAATTAAGCTACAGAATTACAACTTTTTCTCAATTTTACAACTTTTTAAGTACTTAGAAAAAATTAAATTACGAAAAGTTTAAACAAATTGTAATTCTGTAATTTCAACTTTTCATCCATTTGAGCTACAGAGTTTGCAACTTTTTCTCAATTCTTCAACTTTTCAAGCTGAATGATACTAATTACTGACAACAAACTAAAAATATCGATTCTATGAAACGTTTAAACCAATTAGAATTGTTTTTTATTCAATGAAAGTTTAGAGTTGCAATATTTTCCACTTTTGCAAAGATTTAACCTGAATGATATTATTACAGTGAAAAAACAAAAGTAATAAAATGGAATTTCGTTCCTTGTCTCTTGTAATTAATTTATTAAAATCGGACATTAATATTACATCTCTGTCCGTCACATCTTTCTCTACTCTTAATTAAGAAAAGAAGGCCAGCTTTTTAAAATTTTGATTATAGTAAATTGTTGAAACTCTTTACTCAATAATGCAGTCTGGTAGGATTGTTTGATAGTATTTTATCAAAATATCACACCGTTATAGTTTCCAAAAAGGATAGTTTATTGTTATTTCAAACTTGAATACGTCACATTCGTACAACTGTTATGAACACAAAATGGAGAACCAGTCAACAATCCGTCTAGAAATAAACGGGAAATTTTTTATGTGTTTTGTTAGTTTTGTTAATTTTTAAAAGTTTGTTAGTTACAAATTATTTTTAATAATTATTGTTTACATTTATTAATAGCGTCAATCGACTTAGGGCATTTAAAAATCATTATTAGTATCATCTAAAACATATTTTTCACGAAATACCCTCGAAAAATAGTTTTTCCCGTTTTTTTGGTCAATCCGACCACTGTGTGCCCGGAAAAAAAGTTTATAGGACATTAATTAAAAGAAATGAGAATCTAGAATTTTTATTAATCCCTACTAGAAGTAAAGAGATAGAAATCTTATCACTTTTTATCTTTTCTTATCCCTGTTATAGAAAGAAATGTAGAAAAGCTATCATTTTCAAACACGACTCTATATCTCCTTATATCTTTCTATCGACCCCAATCTCTTTTAATCTCTACCTTAATCACGATGACCAGGTTATCGCCATTAATCGGCTTTTTCCTATAACTTTCAATCTCTAATCTTTACCATCCTATACCTTTCTACCTTAATAGACATGGCGAGTTATCGCTTTTAATCACGTTTTTCTATAACTTTCAATTAATTTCTAATACCCTCATATTATTTACAAACCCCACCTGAATGAACATGATAAGCTTTCCATTTTAATTACTTTTCTTCAATACTTTTCAATAACCTATAACATATCCACATATTTTTTGCTATTCCACTCTAACCAGCATCATCAGTTATCGTTTTTAATCACCTTTCTTCTATAACTTTTAATCTTTTACCTATTACCTTCTATCCCTTCCTATCCCTTTCTATCTCTTTCTATCTCTTTCTATCCCTTTCTATCCCTTTTAATCCCTTTCTGTCCCTACTTATACTTTCCCATCCCCAACTGGAAGAACATGATCACTCACTAGATTACTGAAAGTAATGAAAGGAAAGTGATTAAAAGCGAAAAATGATCATGTTAATACAGGTGGGATAAGAAAATATAAAAAGGGATAGAAAAGGGATAGAAAAGGATAGAAAGAGATAGAAAGGGATAGAAAGTGATAGGTGAAAGATAGAAAGTTATTGAAGGAAAGTGATTAAAAGCCATAAACCCCTACAGATGCGCCCGTGTTCCACACATAATTTTATATAATAACCTTGTGTCAAGAAATCTACTGAAAACGCTGTTTTTAGAGTTTTAGGGATTAAAATGAAGAGAATCCTACTTTTTATCACAGTTTAACCCCACCAGCAATGCCATTCAAGTACGCTTGCTGTTCTAACACGTGACGCGACAGCTGATGTTTAGGTTGGCAAGCGTGCTTGAATGGCGTTGCTGGTGGGGATAACTGTGATTAAAAGTAGGTTTCTTCTCCTTTTAAAGTTCCTCCTCCTCCTCTAGAACTCTAAAAACAGACTTTTTAGTAGAGTTCTTGACGCAAGGTATTATATAAAATACGTGTATATGACATAGGTTATTGAAAATTATAGATGAAAAGTGATTAAAAGGGAAAGCACATAGTATTCATTCAGGTGGGGTTTGGAAATGATGTGAAAGGATTAGACATTAATTCTAAAGTATATCATCGATCTTTTTCAAAAAATTCATAAACATAGCCTATAATGTGCTTAAAAATTTAAGCCAAAGAAAAAGATGGTATGTATTATAGTTTTTGAGAAAAAAAGTATTAAGTTATGCTACCGCGGCGCAGACCGGTGTCACCGCTACTCAACGCGTAGTTCCGTAGTAACCGAAATGTATGTATATTATTACATAATATAAATACAGTTAATCGTCATGTTTTTTTTTTTATTTTACAAATTGTGCTGTGCACAGAATTTGAAAAAATTTTTGTTTCAATTTTATTCTCAAGGGGTACGAAGGAATGAAATTTTTGTGTCACCTTCTATCCCTTCCTATCCCTTCCGATCCCTTCCTATCTCTTTCTATCCCTTTCTATCCCTACTTATACTTTCCCATCCCCAACTGAAAGAACATGATCACTCACTAGATTACTGAAAGTAATGAAAGGAAAGTGATTAAAAGCGAAAAATGATCATGTTAATACAGGTGGGATAAGAAAATATAAAAAGGAATAGAAAGGGATAGAAAAGGATAGAAAGAGATAGAAAGGGATAGAAAGTAATAGGTCAAAGATAGAAAGTTATTGAAGGAAAGTGATTAAAAGCCATAAACCGATATTGCTGGTTAAGAGAAGAATAGCAAAAAATGTGTGTATATGATATAGGTTTTTGAAAATTATAGATGAAAAGTGATTAAAAGGGAAAGCACATAGTGTTCATTCAGGTGGGGTTTGGAAATGATGTGAAAGGATTAGATATTAATTCAAAGTTATATAAAAAGATGATTAAAAGCGATAACTTGTTATGTCCATTGAAGTAGGGATAGGGCGGAGTAGAAAGGTATAGATTAGAGATTAAAAGTTATAAGAAAAAGGTGATTAATGGTGATATCTGATCATTATGATTAAGGTTGAGATTGAAAGAGATTGAAGGCAATAGAAAGGGAAAGAAGATTGAAAGTTATAGGGAGAAGGTGATTAATGGGGAAAACTGATTATTATAATTATGGTAGAGATTGAAAGAGGTTTGAGGTCAATAGAAAGGGTTAAGAAGGTATACAGTCGGGATTGAAAATTATTCGTTTTCTGTATCTCTTTCTATAACAGAGATAAGAAAAGATAAAAAGTGATAAGATTTCTATCTCTTTATTTCCAGTATGGATCTTTAAAAATATAAATACCATGTGGGATAGAAAAAGATAGAAGAGGAAGATTAAAAGAGATGGGAGTAGGAGTGATAAAAGACAGTGAAGTAAAGGAGTGATCTGTAGTGTATCGTTCGTTAGCTCAGTTGGTAGTGTGCCTAGGTTAATGCGCACGAGGTTAGGGGATCGCTCCATCATACCAAACGATTTTTCAGTATTATACGCATTAAATATCAGAATAATTTCAGTATATATATAGATATATATAATACCATATAAAATAACTGAAGCAATTGGGTATTTAAAATGGTAGATAAACTAGAAGATAGGGAATAGAAAGAGATTCATTTTTTATAGCAAAGGAAAAAAAGGGGATAGAAAAGGGATAGAAAGAGATAAAAATAGTTGATGGACGAAGAGATAGAAAGAGATTTATTTATTTTAGAAGATGATAGAAAGGGAATAGAAACAGATACATATTTAAAGCGAATAAAGAAAAGATATAAAGAGGTAGAAGTTTAGAGATAGAAAGATATTGTGTTTTCGGAATGCAAAGTAGATATATGGAAGGGACAGAAAAAGTGTAATCACTTTCTATCCTCATATTTCTTTCTCTTTTTATCTTTTTACTCTTAGCAGGGTTATTACATTTAAATACATATCGGTTTCAATTGTAGGTTTGCGCATAATTTATCTTGACTATATAACTAGAAAATTATTTTATGAGGTTGGTCACATAATCTTTTTAATTAATTTAAAACACATGAAGATTTGCATGGTATTAATTCTATTTAAAAGATTGTAATATAGTAAATGCATAATTATGCACAAGTATTCATTTTTATCAACATTTATTATTTAAAAGTGCGTTCATGAAATACATCTGTAGGTCTTATTATCAAGGAAAACAGTTGAATAGAGTTTCATCACTTATGAATGTAATGGTTAAAACAATGTAAATATTAAAAGTAAGGTTATGAGTGTATACACAAATATATTTGTGTTTGCTATTACGTAGAAAATCACTGAATAAAGTATTTCTTGAATGCAAATGTACTTTATCTGTTATTAAAAACATTGTTTTTATTTATTTATTCCGTAGAAAATCACTGAATAAAGTATTTCTTGAATGCAAATGTACTTTATCTGTTATTAAAAACATTGTTTTTATTTTCAATTTTATGTTTTAATTTCATCCGTACACACAATTTTATATTTAAATATTTAACGGTAATTACTTGAAATTACCAGTAAGGTTACTTTACTTACTACTTGGGCAAACAACACAAGCGCATCACTATCCAGATAGCAGCCATTTTGAATTTCTCCCCATCCAACTTGAACATCCTTAGGGTGAAATCCGATGTTAGCAGGAAGCGTAAAACCGAAGGCATAAATTATGAGAGTGAGAGAGGTAGGTACATATTATTGTCTCTCTCACTTTCATGATTGTCTGCATTTGCGCTTTCTGCTCATATGGGATTTTAAGCTCTAAGCAGATTGAATACGCGTACGGGATTAAAGCATGAGACAGAGAAGGACAGAAACAGTCTCTGTCCTTTTTTATCTCATGCCTAGCTTCCGTAACCGTATTCATTATGTTTTGGGCTTTACCCTTATAAGGATATTCAAGTTGGGTGGGGAGAAATTCAAAATGGCGGCTACCTGGATGACAGATTTGCATTGCAGTCAATGGGACGAAATCAGTTTTTGTACAATAACTTTTAAAAAACAAATTTGCGAACCTATGTTTATTAACAAAATATTTTTTATTTATCGAAAGCTATTTTTTAAAATAATAAAATTGTATAAAATTTTTATATGAGTTTTTATTATATTAAAAAATAGCTTTTGATAAATGAAAAATATTTTGTTAATAAACATAGGTTCGCAAATTTGTTTTTTAAAAGTTATTGTACAAAAACTGATTTCGTCCCATTGAATGCAATGCAAATCTGTCATCCAGGTAGCTGCCATTTTGAATTTCTCCCCACCCAACTTGCATATTCTTATTGTTCTCTCTCTTTACACTCAGTGATGGGTAAGTCAAAAACATCATAACTTTGAAACTATTTAAGCTAGAGGGCTAAAATTTGATACATTTGTATATTTTTATGTACAGATTATGAAAATTAATTAGAATGTACAAATTATGGAAATACTTCTACCTTCAAGTACATACAACTTTTGCTTAAAGGTACAGGCTTGTATTTCATATAAATAACATAAAAATCAAGAATTTTTTTTAGGGGGAGGCCCTGAAATTTTTATAAGGTTTTAGGGCTTATAACAGTCTTGATTATAGGTCCTGTGACAGCCTTGATCAAGCCTGGTATAAGATAAAATTTTTTTTTTTTCATAATTTTTCAATTATTTTGAAAAAAAAGGTAATAACAATTTTCAATTGCGTTTTATATCGTTTTTTAAATTCTGAGTATACAAATAAAAATTTTATTGGTTTGAGGGGTACTGTAGGACATTTAGGGTAAACTGTAGCATAGGGGTCTAAACCTCTTTTTGGTGATTTTTTGAATTTTTTATTTGTGACTTCATAATATTCAATTTTATTTCTAAACATAATTTTTCCATAATCTGCATGCAAAAATACACGAGTGTACCAAATTTTAGCCATCTAGCTCAAATAATGGCAAAGTTAGAGAGAAGGAACTTTTTTTTTGAAAATTTGCAGTTTCTCCTTGAAAACGCTATGGCCATCAATTCAGATCATGTTCTCTATATTTTTCGTGTAATCTAGACGTGAAAATACATATGTGTACCAAATTTCAGACCCCTAGGTCAAATAGTTTAGAAGTTAAGGGGGGGGGAATGGTCCATTTTAATACATTGTTGCTAAAAAAAGGTGTTATTTCCTTGACAACGCTATGAACATCACCTTGAATCATGTTCTCTATATTTTTCGTGCAATCTACACGTGAAAATACATAAGTGTACCAAATTTCAGCCCTCTAGGTCAAATAGTTTAGAAGTTAAGGGGGGGGGAATGGTTTTTGGCTACGGACGCACGAGTCTCGCTGTAAGGGTTCCACCGAACACCGAAGGTGTACGGAACCCTAAAGAAGTAAAAAGTTGAAGAAATTATTTGAAAACTTGACAAAACAATTGAAATATTGAAATAATTAATTCAAAACTGGTGTAAAAATTAAAAAATTGTAGACAAAAATTTGTAAAGTTGAAGAAATTAATTAAAGTTTGAATATAATAAGTGCAATTTGAAGAAATTAATTGAAGTTTTAAGATAATAATTGAAATTTGAAGAGAATAATTAAAAAATGTCAAGAAAATGTAAAACTGAAAAAATCCTAGAAGAAAAGGAGACATCTGTCATTGCAATTTATTTTTCATTCTCTTTGTTTACATTCTTGTGCTTGTTGTAGATTACTCCCGTTTATGTTTTTCTCCCTACCCTTCTACCTTTCATTCGTAGCATTTATTCCCCTCCATAATAAGTTGACTCAGTGCGTACTATCTTATACACCTCTGAAGGGTGCAAGTTCAGTGAAGATACTGTAAGGTGGGGAGAGACATCTGTAAATATTTCATTTGTAGGACTTATTCCCCTCCATACTCACTTGAGTCAGTGCGAACTGTTCTATGCATATCTGAAGAGTGCATGTTCACTAAAGATACTGTAAGGTGGGGGAGTGATATCTGTGTGTATTTCATTGGTAGGACTTATTCCCCTCCATATCCAGTTGACTCAGTACGAACTATTCTATAGACATCTGAAGGGGACATGTTTAGTAAAACTCTTTGAAGGTGGGGAAGTGCGATCTGTCTGCCTTTCGTTGAAAGGACTTATTTCCTTCCATAGTCAGCTGATTCAGTGAAGTGTAGTGTGCAATTGTGAAGAGTGTATGTTTAATAAAAATAATCCTAGGATGGGAGAGACATTTGTCATGGTAAGTTTTCTTTTTTTCTCGCTTTTTTGAATTTTGTTTATTATCGTCTCTTTTTCCTTCAAGTTCTTTTTTTCTTTAATTTTTTGTTTATAATTTTAAGTCTTTTTGGTTCTTTCTTTAAGTAACTTTTTTCTTTGGTATATGTCTATGATTTTTGCTTCTTTCTGTTCTTTTTTTCAATATTTATTTTCATAGTTGGTTTTAATTTTCTTTTTTGATTAGTATTTTTCCACTAATTTTTGGTGAATTGATATGTAAAAATTGACTAAAAATGAAATGAAATGAAATGAAATGAAATGAAATGAAATGAAATGAAATGAAATGAAATGAAATGAAATGAAATGAAATGAAATGAAATGGTGAATAATTCATATAATTCATAAGAAAATAAGAATTTTTAGAATGAAAATAGACAGGTAGAAAGATTGATAATTATTAGTAATACATAAAGAATAATTGAAATTCTTCAATGTAATAATCTATTGAGAATGAGTTTATAATTCTTAATAATACGTATGTATTGTATCACAGTTTAATAATTTATTTTAAAAAAGTTGTTATAGTAATTTGAAGTATTTTTATTGTTTCGTTTTGTGGTAAATAATTTTTTAAAAATGAAATAATAACTTTTGTTGTCTAAAACTTCTTGAAGATGGAAAAAAGTTTAGTTGCCGTCAAATTGAATGAAATAATAGAAAACAATGAAAAGATTTTGCTAAGTAAAGTAATTGAAAGTAATGTGAAACAACCAACTGAAGAAGGAAGCATAAATGAAGTGGCAGAAGCCAGAAAGAATTCGAAGAAAGGAAGAATGAGGCGATATCGCGCAAGAATAAAGGAGAAGAAAGAAGCAAAAGAATTTGGTATAAAATTGAATACAATAATAGATAAAAATGAAGAGTTTTCTAAGCCTTCAACATCCCTTCAAAAAGAAAGTACATTTCAAGGAAAAAATGATTTAAAGGGATTAGTAAAAAATGATTTTATTGAAAACACATTAAATAAATGTGGGACAGTATGTGACAAAAGTTTCTTAAAGAAAGGTAATAAAAGGAAAATGATTGATTTACCGCAAAATGCAATTGAGGCAAAAAAAGCAGTTGAAGAAGAAGACATAAATGATATATCAGAAGCCAGAAAAAATTCGAAAAAAGAAAGAATGAGGCGATATCGTCTGAAGGTAAAGGAAAATAAAGCAGCAAAAGAATGTGGTATGAAATTGAAAACAATAATAAAAGATAAAAATGAAGAGTTTTCTAAGCCTTCAACATCCCTTCAAAAAGAAAATACATTTGAAGGAAAAAATGATTCTAAAGAATTAGTAAATAATGATTTTATTGAGAACACATTAAATAAATGTGGGACAGTATATGACAAAAGTTTCTTAAAGAGAGATAGTAAAAGGAAAATGATTGATTTACCGCAAATTGCAATGGAGGTAAAAAAAACAGTTGAAGAAGAAACCAAAAATGATATATTAGATGCCAGAAAAAATTCAAAAAAAGAAAGAATGAGGCGATATCGTCTGAAAGTAAAGGAAAATAAAGCAGCAAAAGAGTTTAATTTAAATTTGAATGAAGTAGCAAAGGATGAAGAAGAAATTTCTAAGCCATCAACATCATTTCGCAGAGAAAGTCCTGTTGAAGGAAGTAATAATTCCAAGGGATTAATAAATTCTAATTGTATGGATAATACCTTCAATAATTCTGGAAAGGAATTAGAGAATAGTTTATCAAAAAAAGCCCGTAAAAGGAAAAGTCTAGATGTACAGGACAAGACAGTTAAAGTAAAGAAGTCAATTGAAGAAGAAGTTATAAATACAATCTCAGAAGCTAGAAAAAATTCCAAAAAAGAAAGTATGAGGCGATATCGTAGTAAAATAAAGGGAAAAAAAGGAGCAAAAAAATTTAATTTGAAACTGAATGAAATAGCAGAGGATGAAGAAGATGTTTCAAAGCCTTCAACATCATTTCACACAGAAAGTGCAGTTAAAGAAAGTAATGATTCTAAGAGATTAATAAGTGATGAGAGGCGATATAATACGAGAGGGCAGAAACAAAAAGTAGTAAAAGAGTTAGAATGTAATGAATTGAGAATAGGGGATGAAAGTATTTCTGCAGCAGCAATAGATTGTAATGAATTAAAAAGCGAAAAACAAAGTAGCATAAATGAAGTTGTTGATTTAAATAACGACAAAGTTTTTCGTGAGAAAAAGAAGGAGAAAAAAGATGCAGAAGATTATCTTGGTGAAATGTTATTTATCTGTAAGAATTGTGAAGCAAAACATTTTAAAGATGAAAGAGTTATTGACAGGCCTGGTTCTTATAACGATTGTTGTAGTCATGGAGGTGTCGAGTTCAAAAAATCAGATTATCCATCTGAATTAAAAGTGTTATTAGATGGTTCACATAAGAAATCGAGGCATTTTAAAGATAATATAAGATGTTATAATAATTCATTTAGTTTTGCGTCTTTTAATGCAAAGGTAGTGAGTTTTAATGATAGAAGTAGAGGACCATTTTGTTTTAAAAATCGAGGTCAAATATATTATCAAATGAATAATGCTCTCTTTCCTGAAGATGGAAATGATCCGTGTTATGGACAGTTGTTTTTTTATGATCCCGATGATGCTGTTGAATACAGATTGAATAGAAATGATAGGTTGGATAAAGATCTTGTAAGAGAAGTTGAGAATGTTATGAGAACACATAATGCATTTAGTGAATCATTTAGGATGATGAAAGAAGTTATAGAAATAGAAACAGTTCTGGCCAGAAACAGAAATGAAGAAATTCCAGAATTAAAATTATTATTTACTTTAAAAAAAGGAATGGATCCACGAAGATTCAATTTTCAAAGAACTAATGAAGTAGCTGCAATTTTCAATACAAATTCTGAAGGTGAAATACCCGAATCGTATGTAACTGTTTACAACAAAGCAAATAAAGAATTGCAATTAGTTAGTAGTTTGGATCCATGCGTAGAACCTTTTATTTATCCGATATTTTATCCTTATGGAGAGAAAGGTTATTGTCTTGATATGATTCGAAATGATAAAGAAAATCGATTAAAGCAACATAAAATTTCTAGAGCAGCTTATGTGAAATATAAAATGGCAATTAGAGATAAAACGTTCAATCAGTTTTTACATGGTGGTAGATTATTTCAACAGTGGTTAGTTGATAATTATGTGAAGGTTGAAAAAGATAGACTACAATTTTGTTCAAATAATCAGGTACAATTACGAAGTGAAACGTACAAAGGGTTAATAGATCACATGAATAATGTATCGGAGAACAATGAAACACCAGTTGGAAAATTAGTTGTATTGCCTTCAACATTTATTAATTCACCTCGTAATATGATGGAACAATATCAAGATTCTATGGCAATTGTGAGTAAACATGGTAAACCAGATTTATTTATAACAATGACATGTAATACACATTGGAAAGAAATTGTAGAAAACCTATTACCTAATCAAACTGCCTCAGATAGACCTGATATTGTTGCTAGAGTATTTTCTCTAAAAGTAAATCGTTTGATAAAATGTATAGTTAACACAAAATATTTTGGAGAAGTTAAGTCATATGTTTATGTTATTGAATTTCAGAAAAGGGGATTACCCCATATTCATCTGTTGGTGATATTGGCATCTAACTCTAAAATATTAACACCAGAAGTTGTTGATCGTTACATTTCAGCTGAGATACCTGACAGGACTGTAAATCAAACATTGCATGAAATTTTAATGGCAAATAATATTCATGGCCCTTGCGCAGAATGGTGTTTAGTTGATGGAAAATGTTCTAAAAACTTTCCTAAAATATTGCAAGAAGAAACTACCGTAGAAGATAATTGTTATGTTGCATATCGTCGAAGAGATACAGGTAAAACTTATATGAGGCCAAATGGATATGTTGTTGATAATCGTTTTGTTGTACCTTATTCTCCTAAGTTGTCGACAAACTTTAATTGTCATATAAATGTTGAAGTAGTATCGAGTATTAAATCTGTAAAATATTTATATAAATATATTTATAAGGGTCATGATGCAGCATCAATTATCATTACGAATAGTAATGGAGAATCTACTATAAACCATAATGAAATAAATCATTATGAAGAAAATAGATATGTAGGTCCAGTTGAAGCTGCATGGAGAATTTTAAGTAAACATTTATCGAAAAAAAGTCATAGCATATGTCGTTTACCGCTGCATTTACCGAATGAACAAAATGTGTTTATTCAACAAAAGCAAGGAAGTCAAGAAATATCATGTGATTTAAACAAAAATACAAAGTTATCTGATTATTTCAATTTAAATAAACGTAATGCTAATGCTCATAACTTTTTTTATACTGAAATTCCAGAATATTACAAATGGGATAAAAAGGAATGTGAGTGGATAGAGAGAAGTCGTGGAGAGAAAGTTATAGGAAGAATGTATTCTGTTAATCCATGTGATATTGAATTATTTCATCTTAGATTATTACTTCTCACAGTAAAAGGGGCAATTTCATTTGAATCATTAAAAACTGTTGATGGAGTAATTCATCAGAGTTTTACGTCTGCATGTTTAGCATTAGGACTTATTGAAAATGATCAGGAATGGAAAGAAACATTGGAAGAAGCTTCTATGTGGATGATGCCTTATTCACTTCGTCGACTATTTGTCAGAATTTTAGTTCACTGTCGTCCAATAAATGCAGGTGAACTTTGGGAACAGTTTAAAGCTTCTTTGTCAGAAGATTATCTTAGAAATTTTGATAATGTAATAGCTGAAAAGAAGGCATACATTGATATAAGAGAATTATTGACTGAAGAAGGATATCACCTTCATGATTTTCCTGGATTAACCGATGTTCAAGATGAATGTGAGGATTTAGAAATTGCTGTTTCTGTGAATTATGACGAAGAAAGAATCCTAGGTAAAGAAAGATATGATCAATTGAATTCTCAACAGAAGGTTGTTGTTGATTTTGTATTAGAAGCAGTAAATGATTGTGACAAAAATGCTTGTCGTAACTTATATGTAGATGGTCCTGGAGGATCTGGCAAGACATTTTTATACATAACTTTGTGGCATTTATTAAGAAGTGAAGGTAAAAAAGTTTGTAATATGGCTTTTACAGGAATAGCTGCAACTTTACTTCCTATGGGTAGAACTGTTCACAAAGTATTAGGTTTACCTGTGCCGTTATATAGTGATTCATCATCCAGTATTAAATTACAGTCTAAACAAGGTTTGTTTTTGAAAGATGTTGATGTTTTTATTTGGGATGAAGCTCCAATGGCACCTAGGTATGCTTTAGAAATTATGGATAGAACATTGAGAGATATCATGCAAAGTGACATTCCTTTCGGTGGTAAAATAATCATTTTAGGAGGTGATTTCAGACAAGTTTTACCAATAAAAGAAAGAGGTACAAAATCTGAAATTATAAACTTGTCTATTAAAAAGAGTAAATTGTGGAAGAACTTTTCAATATTTACATTGTCTGAAAACATGCGAGCTTTACCAGAAGAAACAGAGTTTATAGATTTTCTATTAAAAATAGGAAATGGTACAAATAATGATGTTAAAGATTGTGTTCATTTACCACAAAAAATTATTGAAAAAAGAAATGTTGATATTGCAAGAAATACATATGAACACTTGATTAAAGAGAAAAAATTTCAAGAATTGGCATTTTATGCTATTTTGGCACCTAGAAATATTGATGTTGATGAAATTAACAGACAAGTTGTACTGCTATTAGATAACGATAAAGAAAAAGTATA
The DNA here is from genome assembly GCA_037103525.1 of Ganaspis brasiliensis. Taxonomy (NCBI): domain Eukaryota; kingdom Metazoa; phylum Arthropoda; class Insecta; order Hymenoptera; family Figitidae; genus Ganaspis; species Ganaspis brasiliensis. The sequence continues at coordinate 176,066 of JAZKLR010000533.1, read as the reverse complement.
TAAAAGTATTGATTGTATAGATAATTCTGATAATGTTAATAATCATGACATTATTTTACCAGAATATTTGAACACTTTATCGCTAGCTGGTTTACCACCACATGTATTACATTTGAGAATACATTCAGTTGTAATGTTAATTAGAAACCTTAGCATTAATGAAGGATTATGTAACGGAACAAGATTATTGGTTTTAGATTTATCAAACCATGTAATAAAAGCTGAAATATTGACCGGAGATAAGTGTGGGAATATTGTATTTATACATCGTATATTATTATACTGTGAGAATGTTTATCCTTTTACATTCAAAAGAAGACAATTTCCAATCAAAATAGCCTTTGCTATGACTATTAATAAATCTCAGGGACAGACATTTCATAAAATTGCAATTGATTTGAGAAAAGATGTATTTAATCATGGTCAGTTGTATGTTGCATTGTCAAGGGTTCGCTCGTTTGATTCAGTAAAACTATATCTAGGAAATCAAAGAAGTGAAAAATATATTAAGAATTATGTTTATAAAGAAATTTTTGAATAGATTTTTTGAATAGGTTTTTTATTATCGGAAATTGCATGGGCTTGCGAATAGGCGCTTCGGTATGTCAGAATAAAAATATGAATTTTATTAATTGTTCAAAAAAAATATAATTGATTTATTTCCAGTTTTAGAGAGTTGTTACATTAAAAATAAAGTTGTTGCTTACTCTCAACTTTTTACGCTTATGTATGTGAGAATTGACTAAAAGTAAAGAATATATTCGTTACTGAAACTAATTGAAATTGATAAATTTTAAATTCTTAATTAAAAATGAGATTAGAAAAAGGGCTACATAATTTTATAATTGAGAAGTATAATTTATAAAATTAAACAATAAATATCAAGATGAAAGACTGAAACATAACCTTATACTATAGGTTAGTACACATACAGGAGCTTGCCCATAGGCGCCTCAATACGTTAGACATGACTAAGGAGAAACTGAAAATGTCACTCGACGAAAATGCCATACGAGAAAAAAAATTGTTGTTTATTTTCAACTATTTACGCTTTTGTATGCGAGAGATGATTAAAAATAACAATAAATTATTATAGTTCCAATTTGTCAGAATTTGTAATTATCAGAACTTGCATTGGTCCGAACTTTTAACTTCCCTAATCTACGTTTGTTATAATTTTAAAGTTACTAAACTCGCATTTGCTAAATATTTCAATCGACGAAATTGCATTTCTTAAAATTTTTAACTCCTCCAAATCGTATTTTATTTATTTATTGAAGTTCCTAGGGCTACAGTACTTCTTGGTACTTTTAAAATCTGAAGTTGTAGTTGCCTGAACTTTTACATCACGGAAATTATATTTGTTAAAATATTCAATGACTAGACATTGCAATTATTTCAAATCGTATTAAGAAAAATAGTTAACTACCCACATTTAAAACTATAAGAACTTCCAAATCCGTCAATTACCGTTTGTCAAAACTTTAAAGTAACCAAATCTACATTAGTCACAATTTTAGAACAACCAAATTTGCATTTTTCCGACATTTGAAATCACAGAACTAACGTTTATTTTTATTTTGAAATCTCCGAATTTGTATTTGGATTAATTTTGAAATTACCAAATTCCCATTTATTCCAACATTGAAATGACCAAACTTGCACTTCTTATATATTACATCGATCTATCGTCAATACATTTTTTTTCATTTTTACTTTTTTTTAATGCAATTTTCTTTCTTCCCATATTTGCTTACAATTTATTTTTGACAATTTTCGAAAAAAAGGAAACTGAAAAATTCATATTTAGTTAATATTTAAGGAACATCACGTTTAACCAGAAGAAACAGAGTTTATAGATTTTCTGTTAGAAATATGAAATGTTACAAATAATGATGTTAAAGATTGTGTTCATTTACTACAAAGAATTATTGAAAAAGGAAATGTTGATATTGCAAGAAATACGTATGAACACTTGATTAAAGAGAAAAAATTTCAAGAATTGTCATTTTATGCTATTTTGGCACCTAGAAATATTAATGTTAATGACACTAACAAACAAAATGTATTGTTATTAGATAACGATAAAAAAAAAGTATATAAAAGTATTAAACGTATAGATCATTCTGATAATATTAATAATCATGATGTTATTTTACCAGAATATTTAAATACTTTATCGCCATCTGGTTTACCACCACATTTATTACATTTGAGAATACATTCAGTTGTAATGTTAATTAGAAACCTTAGCATTAATAAATGTTTTTGTAACGGAACAAGATTATTGGTGTTAGATTTACCAAATCATGTAATTAAAGCTAAAATATTGACCGGAGATAAGTGTGGAATATTGTATTTATACATCGTATATTATTATATTGCGAGAATGTTTATCCTTTTACATTCAAGAAAAGACAAATTCCAATCAAACTAGCCTTCGCTATTACTAATAATAAATATTAAGGACAGACATTTCATAAAATTGCAATTGATTTAAGAAAATATGTAATTAATCAGGGTCAATTGTATGTATCATTGTCAAGGGTTCGCTCTTTTGATTTAGTTAAACTATATCTAGGTAATCAAAGAAGTGAAAAATATATTAAGAATTATGTTTATAAACAAATTTTTTAATAGGTTTAATAAAATTATGAAATATATTGTTATATTGTCATGAAATTTAAATATAAGTTTCTATATTACAGTTAACATTACTTTTTGTATAGCTCATTCAGAATGTAATTTCGACTTTAATTAAAGATTACAATTTAATACATTTAAAATTTTAAATTTCAAAAAAAGAAAATAATTTAAAATTACATTTTTAATTAAAATTATAAATAATTAAAGACATTCCTGTTTCTAAACAACTTAATTAATTAAAAAATAGTCATAGGGTAAGTCGAGGAGAAATAGATCATGAGGAGAGATAGATTACTTCTCGACATTTTGAATCTCTTTCAGTTATAGGTCTGGTTATTTGTCAGTTAGCATGTCATGATACATAGACTAAATTCAGAAGGTCTTTTCAATACCAAGTTTATTTAGAAAGCAAAAGGACAAGCACTTTTTTATTTGTTAAAAAAATACTCCAATATTTTTGTCGCGTGTCAAAGATAATAATTTTTCGTTTAGTCATTATATTGTTTGAAAAAATTTAATTTTTTTCTATTCTGTCATTAAATAAAACATTGCTGTCAATAGATGTTTATAGCCATAAAGTTTTAAAATTTTCTTTTATAATTAGTATAATCAAGGCATCATACATGTTTTTTTTGCTCAATTCGCTCGGTCCTAGGAGACGAAAAACACATTTGGGGCTCAAAGATGGTTAGTTCACACCCCTGTTTTGGTAAAAACATACGTTAAGCTTACGAAATCTAAAATTCCTTCACAATGTTCGCCTTTCAACCGATCACGGTTTTTAAAACTGCCTTGTAGCTAAAAGTTATCTCAAATAGAGGTTGTCTAATTCCTGAGCTCCAATCGGTCTCGCAGCGAAATGCCGTAAACAAAATATTCTCAAATATTTTATAAAATTACTTTTATTGGATCGCATGTATTACATCCAAAACCTAATTGACTGAACTTATAATTGACCGAACTTATAATTGCCTGAAATTTAATTATCCGAATTCGTAATTCTCTTAATTTGCATTTGTCAGAATTTGTAATTATCTGAACTTGCATTTGTCATAACTTTTAACTTTCCGAATTCGTATTTGTTATAAATTTAAAATTACTAAACTCGCATTTGCGATTTGCATTTCTTAAAATTTTAAACTTCTCGAAATCGTATTTTATATATTTATTGAAGTTCCTAGGGCTAAAGTATTTGTTGGTACTTCTAAACTCCAAACTTGTGGTTGCATTTGTCCGAAAACTAAATTTGCATTTTTTCCAATCTTTCAAATCACCGAACTCGTATTTAGCAAAATATTAAACTACCCACATTTAGAACTGTAAGAACTTCTAAATCCCTGAATTTCCATTTGTCTGAACTTTAAAATAACCAATTATACATTTGTTAAAATTTTAAAACACCCGAATTTGCATTTGTCCAAACTTTGAAATCACTTAACGTTTGGTTGAATTTTAAAATCTCAGAATTTGCATTTGACTGATCTTTTAAATGACCGAACTCGCATTTATTCGAACTTTGAAATCACCAAACTTGCATTTGTTATATATTATATCAATCTATCTTCAATAACATTTTTTTTTTCACTTTTTTTGTAAATGCTATATTCATTCTTCTGATATATGCTTACAATTTATTATTAACAATTGTCAAAAAGAGGAAACTGCGGAAAATTAATATTTAGTCAACATTTAAGGAAGCTCAAGTTAAACAGACCTTTCTATTGATATTTCAGGTAATTCTAACGATTTTCGTGACAAAATATAAAATAGAATTCAGAACAATAGTGATATAATTATTACAACCCTTTTCCCGTTACATCATATTCTATAAGCTGCCCTTTATTTATTCATATGTTAAAATAACACCATGACATGGCGCGCGTAGCGCGCAGTTTTTGTTCTAGCTAGGTATAATGGCACAAATGTTTAAATGACAACTAGCATTAATATTCGAGTTGGAAGTTGACATATATGTAACACGAACAGACCTTAGGTTTAGCGCCCGAGCGTAGGCTACCGCGCTATACAGGGAAGATTGCATTGGTTTATTTGAAATGCAATTGAATTATGCACGGATTTAATACATTATTATGAATCATATGCTTAAAGGTATCATCTACTATTGCATTTTTAATGTATTAAAAGATTAATTACAATCAATTAATATGAACAACAATATTTTAAAGGACAAATAAAAAGGGAACTATGGTTAATCAGAGTACACTTTAACTAAAAATTTCCATTAATAAAGCTCGAATTCAAACGAACGAGCGAAAGTATCGATATTTTCATACAAAGTATCGATGATTAACCAGAATAAGCCAATAGCAATCGATTATAAGAGTGTTTGACTATAGAGGTCAGTACTGGCATCGAGCGGCTGTTATCATCTATGATAATCGCATAAAAGTCCGAGGTAAGATAAAATAGAGTTGCTGTGGTACCTTGCGCCTTGTGATATAACTAATGTACCATTTGTTTACTATAAATGCACTGGTGGTAAACATGAGAATAAATTACCTTCGAATGAATAAAATAAATAATTATCATGACATGTTTAAACTCCAGAACTATAATATGACATGGTTGGGTGTTGAATAAAAATAAATATCAAAATTATTGTTAACATCATTAAAACTATGAGAATTAGTATATTATATAATAATTGTAAATACACTCAAATATGTCATATAATAACGAATAAGTCGTGATTACCGACCAATGCCAATGCTGCGCCATTATTGACGCCTATTCTCAGGTTTAGAATCGATATAAGAATCGGAAGTATTCCGTTCGACAACCGATTGATCGATCAATGGATCGATTGATTATTTAAATCAGTAAAATCAATAAAATCAATAAAATCAATGATCGATCGATAAATGAATCGAGAGTCGAGTGATCAATGGATCGATCGGCGGTCATTTAAAACAAATTTAAGTCGCAAAGTTGGGAGAAACTGCGAGAGTGTAGAAATAACACTTTTTCATGAGAACGTGACAAAAACGTTTTTACATGAGAACGTGACAAAAACGTTTTTGCAGGAACACGTGTTCGAGAAAGACAGTTTCACCCCCGCAAATGGCTAAAATTATCTATAAAAAGAAACGACGTAGAATGGAGAGGGTCGAATACGCTGATACCTCCGTCGAGTGAATATCGTCGAGCGGCCCGTCGGTTGTCAAATTTTAAGCTTTACATCTTGTCAATTTCATCAAAGTGTTTGAGTGTAATGAATTAGAGTATCGCTAAAAATATTGTATAAATCGTCGTAAAAGTAAACTAAGACAATTCCCTATTTAAAAACCTTACGTAGGATCTGATGTTGGATCTTAGGTAAGATCTTAGGTAAGATCTTAGGTAAGTTCTTATGTGATTTCTTATGTAAGAAATGACGTAAGATCTTACGTGTGCATTTGGCAAAAGATCTTATCCAAGTTCTTATGTAATTTCTTAGGTAAGTTCTTATGTAAGATCATAGGTTCGGCCAAAAATAAAAAAATTTAATTGTCATATTTTTAATTTAAAAAAACTGTGTATTCAAAAAATAAATTAAAGTTAAAAATCTAAATTCATTAAATTTAATTAATTAAAGTTAATTAAAATTAAATTTAAAATTAGAAGATAGAAAAATCTTTTTTTAAATTTAATTTTTAGACATTTTTCAAAATGTCTGAAAAAAATATTTAAAAAAATTATTAATCATAAGGTCATTCATAACTATTCATAATAGTTTGACGCACTTTTATTTTTTGTTAGAGGAAAGACATCTTGTGTCTTATCCTTTAAAATGCTTATTTCTTGATCCATATATAATACCTGAGAGTTCGGTCTCATTTGTGAGGCAGAATGATGGCAGCCCTCTGGCGGCGAATCGAAGAAACAATGTCGCGGGATTACTCAGTTTCAAACCGTTTCACCTGTAAAGTGTATAAGTCACGATAGTTTGTTTACATTGTGCAATGCTTCAAGTAAAAGGTTAAAAATTGGTTAAATTAAAATTTTTTAAATAAAGTGTGGCGCATTAATAATTATAAGATGTGAGGAGGACGAGAAATTAGTGAATATGTACGTGACAGTTATAATATTGGTAAGTTTTTATAAGATAATTGTCTTTAAACATTTTAATAATAGTAGGGTTATTGTTCTGAAATGTATTATATTCCATTTAAATAATAGTACTAATTTCTTCAAATTACATATTGTTTATAATTAATTATTAATTTATTAATATAATTTCGAAATATCTATTTTAATATTAATTTAACTAGTTTTCTCAAAGTAAAACTAAAATTTATAACAAGCTTTTTTATTAAATAACAGTTTTGAATATAAATGTTTAAATATATGTGTTTAAAAATTTTGTTATAAAATTTTTATTAATATAATTAAATAAAGAATTAAATGATATATTTTTAAAAATGTTTTGTACAATTCAAATTTTTCTTTATTTAAACTATATAATTTTAAAATAAAATTCATAAAATATCATCACCATTACTTTAACCATTAGGCTAAATTTAAATTTAAATATAAAATAATAAAATAAATATACTTAAATATAAAATAAAATATTTAGTGAATTTAATACTATCTTTATTAAATTTTAATTTTTAAATTTAATCCAATCTATCATTATAAAACATAATGTACTTAATAGTTCTTCAATTTATTTTTAAATTATAAATGATCTTATTGTTTATTACAATAAATAACATTATAAAATAACATAATAAATATGCTTGCTATTTACCCTACCCTAATATATAACAAATAAATATAAATAATTGATAAATAAAAGGATTTTATTGTTTTTTAATTAATAATAGTATTTTTATTTAACAGTTACAAATATTAAGGTTTTTACATTAAGCTTTATAATACTATAAATTACAAATTGTATTTAACTTAATACTAAATAAGTCAACTGTACATAGTTGAATAATCTACAACTAGTTTTAATTTAACTATAAACTAAACAGTGTTTTATAAAACTATTTTATCACATTATTGGCGTTCCTAAAAATTTTATTGATTAATCCATTAATGCTAAAATATATTGAAATTGAAAAAAATTTTAATAAATAATAATTCTTATTTTTTCCAGAAATATTGGAATACAAAAAATTTCTATTCTAAAGAAATTCCTCAACAGATGCTGTAGACTTATCAATATTTTGAAAATATAGCTTCAAATCATGTTGATATTACCTTCGGATTCCTATGTACACCTTCGTCTGTGTTAAAAGTTATAATACTTTGAAGTAATATTTGAAAAATAAAAAACATATTTTTAAAAAGGAAAAAATGAGCATTAAACATTAATGTACATAATAATAATAATAATAACAATAATATAAGGCAACTAATATTTTTTGATTTTTTTGCAGGGAATCAACAACCAAAAAATATCCAAAGATGTTCGAATAACCAGCAGCCTTGACTTACAATTGATCCGTTATCAAGAGGCGACACCACCAGAGCAGCAAATCCAATACGAAAAAAAATCCATGGTTTCCAAAATAACAATGTAGTTCGTGAAGATACCACACTAAAAAAAAATGTGATTGAGTCTTCTAAATTGAAAACTTACACCTTTAATCAGGTATTTTCGGTAATTTCAAAACACTTAACAATTATTCTCTGACCACTCAGACACAAATTGAAATTTTACTTTTAAAAACAACAAATTAATCACTTTTGTCTCTTTAAAACCATAATATTTAATCTTCTAACACAGAAATAAATGCCTTATTTTTCTCTAAGTGAAACTCTTCAATATTCCTTTAAAAAGTTATACTGGGCAGTAATTAATATTAAAAACACATGCTTCAATTTAATACATTATCATACTTTTTATGTAAAAATTTATTAACAATATTTCAATTTTTAAAATTTTTCTTCCCGGTAAAATTTCTCACATACAAAACACCTCACCCGCTTCTAAGAAAAATTTTATTTAAAAACCCAATTTGCAAAATTATGCTGCCCAGTAATTAACTTTTTTCGTAATTGAAAACAACAAATTATTATTGACTTTTACTTCTTTAAAAAAAAAATTTTTAAATTTCTAACACAGAAATAAGTTTTGTATTCTTCTCTAAGTAAAATTATTCAGAATTCCAATTTTGAAAAATTATACTGGACAGTAATTTATTTATTTATTTTAAACATAACTTTATTAATCATCTCTGGATATTAAAAACTCATTTTTTAATTTAATACATTACCAAATTTTCTTAATGTTTTCGACAGTAAAAGTTTTTGAAAAATTCCAAATTACAAAATTTTTTCATTTTAAAAAATTACTAATTAATCATTTTTGTCTCTTAGAAAAACATAACTCATATTTTTACATAATACAATTAAGAAGAAAGATATCTCACATCCCAATTTGAAAAATATAACTGCACAGAAATTAATTCTTCCTTTCTTCGAAAATTCCCGCATGGATCGTAATAATATTCATATTGTAACAGTAAATTAATGTTTGCTGTGCAAATTTGTTGAAACAGTTAATATATTTGATACCACAGCGAACAAATTTGGTGCAATTTTTTTTATTTTTCCGATAGTGCAAATTTTTAAAAATTCCAAATTTACAAAATTATTTTTTCATGTATTTTATTTTTGCTGATTTTAAAAATACCTAATTAATATTTTTTGTTTCTTAGAAACATATAATTAAATTTCTCACATACAAACCAGTTACTTATTCGTCTCTTAGTAAGAATTTATTTAAAATTCCAATTTACAAAATTATACTTGACAGTAATTAATTCTTTCTATTTAAGAAAATTCTAAATTAATTATTTTTGGATATGAAAAGCACACGTATCAGTTTAATGTATTCTCACATTTTCATCATTTTTCCGTCAGTGTAAATTTTTTAAAAATTTCAATTTACAAATTTATTTAGCCAGGTATCTAATATTTGTCGCTTTTAACATTAAAAATTAATCACTTTTGGCTTTTAAAAAAACATAATTTAATTTCATACATACAAATCAATTTCTTTTTCTTCTCTGAATAAAAATTTATCTCACATTCCAATTTACAAAATTTAACTGGACCGTAGTTAACTTTTTTCGTTTTTAAAAATATATAAATAATTTTTTTCGCAACTTAAAAACAAGTTATTGAATTTCTTCTTACAAACAAGTTTTTAATCCTGCCCTTCTTCAAACAAGTTTGTAATTCTTCCCTAAGTAAAAATATATTTAAATTTACAATTTACATAACTAATGAGATGTTATGAAAATCTAAAAAATTAACTATGAGCCAGCTTAATTCTTTTGATTCGAATATTAAATAAAGTTTTTCTAATGCAAGAATTTAAAACTTATTTGTGAGTGTGAAATTGTTGTAAAGACGCAAAAATAATTATTTACGTTTTTATTCAAACGAAAAAAGTTCATTACTCTCTAGATATATTTTGCAAGTTGGATTATGAGATATTTTTTATTCAGAAAAGAATAAGAAATTAGTTTCTATTTAAACAACTTATTAATTAGGAATTTTTGAAAACGACAAAAATTAGATACCGGGACAAATAATTTTAAAAATTGGAATTTTTAAAAAATTACCACCGTCAGAAAGATAAAAATTGTGGGAATGTATTATATTGAAGCAAGTGTTTTTAATATCCACAATGATTAAATAAGTTATTTTTAAAATAAAAAAAAATTCATTACTGTCCAGGATAATTTTGTAAAATTGAAATTTTGAATAAATTCTTATTCAGAAAATAATCAGAAACTTCTTCGTATGTTCGACGCTAAAATAGGTTTTTTCAAAAACAAAATGATTAATGTGTTGTTTTCAAAGACGAAAAAAATGTATTACTGGGGATTATAATTTTGCAAATTAAATTTTACTTAGAATAGGGTCATAAGGTAGATTTTATTCAAGAAATTCAAATAAGATTTAAAAAAATTAATTATATATTATTATATTATATTATTATAATTATATAATATAATTATAGTAATTATAGTAACTGACGAGAAATATATTTCAAACTTAAAATATTGAAGAGTTTCACTTAGAGAAAAATAAGGCATTTATTTCTGTGTTAGAAGATTAAAAATTTTTTTTTTAAAGAAGTAAAAGTCAATAATAATTTGTTGTTTTCAATTACGAAAAAAGTTAATTACTGGGCAGCATAATTTTGCAAATTGGGTTTTTAAATAAAATTTTTCTTAGAAGCGGGTGAGGTGTTTTGTATGTGAGAAATTTTACCGGGAAGAAAAATTTTAAAAATTGAAATATTGTTAATAAATTTTTACATAAAAAGTATGATAATGTATTAAATTGAAGCATGTGTTTTTAATATTAATTACTGCCCAGTATAACTTTTTAAAGGAATATTGAAGAGTTTCACTTAGAGAAAAATAAGGCATTTATTTCTGTGTTAGAAGATTAAATATTATGGTTTTAAAGAGACAAAAGTGATTAATTTGTTGTTTTTAAAAGTAAAATTTCAATTTGTGTCTGAGTGGTCAGAGAATAATTGTTAAGTGTTTTGAAATTACCGAAAATACCTGTTTGAAGGTGTAAGTTTTCAATTTAGAAGACTCAATCACATTTTTCTTTTAGTGTGGTATCTTCACGAACTAAATTGTTATTTTGGAAACCATGGATTTTTTTTCGTATTGGATTTGCTGCTCTGGTGGTGTCGCCTCTTGATAAAGGATCAATTGTAAATCAAGGCTGCTGGTTATTCGAACATCTTTGGATTTTTTTGGTTGTTGATTCCCTGCAAAAAAATCAAAAAATATTAGTTGCCTTATATTATTGTTATTATTATTATTATGTACATTAATGTTTAATGCTGATTTTTTCCTTTTTAAAAATATGTTTTTTATTTTTCAAATATTACTTCAAAGTATTATAACTTTTAACACAGACGAAGGTGTACATAGGAATCCGAAGGTAATATCAACATGATTTGGAGCTTTATTTTCAAAATATTGATGAGTCTACAGCATCTGTTGAGGAATTTCTTTAGAATAGAAATTTTTTGTATTTTAATATTTCTGGAAAAAATAAGAATTATTATTTATTAAAATTTTTTCCAATTTCAATATATTTTAGCATTAATGGATTAATCAATAAAATTTTTAGGAACGCCAATAATGTGATAAAATAGTTTTATAAAACACTGTTTAGTTTATAGTTAAATTAAAACTAGTTGTAGATTATTCAACTATGTACAGTTGACTTGTTTAGTATTAAGTTAAATACAATTTGTAATTTATAGTATTATAAAGCTTAATGTAAAAACCTGAATATTTGTAACTGTTAAATAAAAATACTATTATTAATTAAAAAACAATAAAATCCTTTTATTTATCAATTATTTATATTTATTTGTTATATATTAGGGTAGGGTAAATAGCAAGCATATTTATTATGTTATTTTATAATGTTATTTTTTGTAATAAACAATAAGATCATTTATAATTTAAAAATAAATTGAAGAACTATTAAGTACATTATGTTTTATAATGATAGATTTGATTAAATTTAAAAATTGAAATTTAATAAAGATAGTATTTAATTCACTAAATATTTTATTTTATATTTAAGTATATTTATTTTATTATTTTATATTTAAATTTAAATTCAGCCTAATGGTTAAAGTAATGGTGATGATATTTTATGAATTTTATTTTAAAATTATATAGTTTAAATAAAGAAAAATTTGAATTGTACAAAACATTTTTAAAAATATATCATTTAATTCTTTATTTAATTATATTAATAAAAATTTTATAACAAAATATTTAAACACATATATTTAAACATTTATATTCAAAACTGTTATTTAATAAAAAAGCTTGTTATAAATTTTAGTTTTACTTTGACAAAACTAGTTTAATTAATATTAAAATAGATATTTCGAAATTATATTAATAAATTAATAATTAATTATAAACAATATGTAATTTGAACAAATTAGTATTATTATTTAAATGGAATATAATACATTTCAGAACAATAACCCTACTTTTATTAAAATGTTTAAAGACAATTATCTTATAAAAACTTACCAATATTATAACTGTCACGTACATATTCACTAATTTCTCGTTCTCCTCACATCTTATAATTATTAATGCGTCACACTTTATTTAAAAAATTTTAATTTAACCAATTTTTAAACTTTTACTTGAAGCATTGCACAATGTAAACAAACTATCGTGACTTATACACTTTACAGGTGAAACGGTTTGAAACTGAGTAATCCCGCGACATTGTTTCTTTGATTCGCCGCCAGAGGGCTGCCATCATTCTGCCTCACAAATGAGGCCGAACTCTCAGGTATTATATATGGATCAAGAAATAAGCATTTTAAAAGGATAAGACACAAGATGTCTTTCCTCTAACAAAAAATAAAAGTGCGTCAAACTATTATGAATGGTTACACAGGCACACAAAAAAAAAAAAGGTCAAATACCAGAGGGCAGACCAACATATTCCTAGGTTTTTGGGGTCGCTGAAACCGAATATGACCATAAAAATATTATCTGCTTGCCCATTTTCCCCCTAGCCCCCCCCCCTTACACCTCTCGGGGGGTAACATTTCAGTTTTTCCAAAAACGTCGAAAAGGCAGTCTATTCCTATGTTTTTTGGGGCGCTGAATCCGAAAAAGACCACCAAAAGCCAATCCCCCCCTCCTTCACCCCCTAACACCCCCTGGGAGGGGGTTGGAATTTCGAATTTCACGAAAAGTCGAGTTCGGTGGCTATTTCTATGTTTTTTGGGGCGCTGAATCCGAAAAAGACAACGAAAAGAAAATTCCCCCTCTCCTTCACCCCCTATCACCCCCTGGGAGGGGGGTTGGAATTTCGAATTTCACAAAAAATCGAGTTCGGTGTCTATTTCTACGTTTTTTGGGGCGCTGAATCCGAAAAAGACCACCAAAAGCTAATTCCCGCCCGCTTAAGCCCCTAATATGCCCTTGAGTGGGTTGGAATTTCGAATTTTATGAAAAATCGAGTTTAGAGTCTATTCCAATATTTTTTAGGGCCATGAAACTGAAAAAAGGGATCAAAAATAAATTCGTCCCCTCATTCACCCCCTAGCACCCTCTTACCCCCTCCCATGGGATGGGTTTACAATTTCAATTTTCATGAATTACTTCCACATCTACTTTTGCAACTAGGACACCTCCACGCGGTGAAGGCGGATAACGGTTAACCGGCTAAGTTCCTAGGTAAAAAAGATGCCTTCATGGCAAAAGTAGGGAAGAAGATTACGATGCAGGGGAGGGAGACCCCAGTATCGGCGGCTGGTCAGGGTGAGCAAGCGGGCCCGCAGGCGTCGTCATCATGCAACCGCAGCTCTAGGGTGGTGGGCAAGTTGGCATTTTTGAGTTAAATGCTTCAAGAAGAAAAATTAATGGAAATAGAGCTTTGCGTTCAAATCGTGAAAATCTTCAAGGCGCTTCTGATGGTCCTACGGACAATGGTATGGATATTCAAGATAATACCATTCACACCTGTAACAAAGACAGATCCATGTTTTGTTACGTATGTGGTAAGTTTGAAATAGAAAAATATCGGAGAGACTTTTCTAAATATGAGGATAAATACAATTCTCTTTTTTCATTGCAGATTGAAAATGGTCGGGGAAATTCATGGGTACCGAGCAGTATCTGTAACAAATGCAGGGGTACATTACAGCGCGGGTCATCCAATTCAAGCGGCAAGAATTTTTTGAAGTTTCCTGCTATGTGGAAAGAGCCCAAAACTCAAGTGGAATGTTACATTTGCTCCATCAAATTTAAAGGTATGATGTCTCCTAATCACGCTATATATCCAAGTATTCCATCTTTCACCCCTCCAATTTATAATGACGATGATGATGTTTCAGATGATGATGTCAAGATGGATGTCACTGCTGATACAGTGGAAGTTGAAAGTCAAATGGACCTTAATGAGCCAACTGTGGATTCCAACAGTACTTATTCCGGAAGTGAAGTTGACTCGAATTCTGACAGTGATGAAGGAGATGTTCGCTTCAAACGAGATCGACCTATAAAACTATGGGATCAAAAAAAGCTCAATGATGTGGTAAGAAATTTGGGTTTAGCCAAAGATGCAGCTGAGTACCTTGCGTCGAGTCTCAAGGAGGACGGTCATTTGGCTAAAGGTACTAAGGTTTCTTCTTTCCGAAATCGGGAAAAAGAATTTCTTCCCTTTTTCAAAAAAGAAGAAAGTCTTGTCTACTGCACAAATATTCGGGAGCTTATAAATTCTTTGAAACCAAACATTTACAAGAGTGAAGAATGGAGGCTTTTCATCGACTCTTCCACCCGCAGTCTAAAAGCAGTACTCTTGCACAACACCAATGAATTAGCCTCGATCCCAATAGCGCATTCCGTTAATATGTCAGAAGACTATAATTATTTGAAGCTGGTACTCAAAAAAATAAAGTACACGGAACATAACTGGCAAATTTGCGGGGATCTGAAAATAATAACAATTCTTTTGGGTCAACAAAGTGGGTTCACAAGTCATCCGTGCTTCTTATGCCTTTGGAATAGTCGAGATCGAAAGAACCATTATAATAACTTCCAATGGCCTGCTAGAACCTCTTTTGTTCCTGGCTTGGCAAATGTCCTCAAAAATCCTCTTGTATCACCGGAAAAGGTTCTTCTTCCTCCATTGCATATAAAGCTTGGGTTGATGAAGCAATTTGTAAAAGCCTTAAACAAAGAGGGAAAAGCTTTTTTATACCTCCAGGAGAAATTTCCGAAAAAGTCGGAACAGAAACTCAAAGAAGGGATTTTTGATGGGCCAGAGATTCGGAAGTTGTTGCGCGACGCTGAGTTTAAAAAATCAATGACAGTTGTGGAAAGAAATGCTTGGGTTAGCTTTGTAAATGTAGCAGAAAATTTTTTTGGCAATAAGAAAAGTCCAAATTACAAAAAGGAAATAAAAAAGCTGCTGCAGAACTACAAAAAACTTGGATGCTTGATGAATCTGAAACTGCATTTCCTGGAGTCCCATGTAGACTATTTTCCGTCGAATTTAGGGGACTATAGCGAAGAGCAAGGTGAAAGGTTTCACCAGGATCTAAAAGAAATGGAACGTCGTTACCAAGGGAAGTGGGATGTGAATATGCTGGCCGATTACTGTTGGACACTAAAAAGGGATTCACCAGAAACAAAAAGGGCTCAGAAAAGAAAACCTCTCAGAAGGTCATTCGAATCCAAGCGAGTACGGTACCATAGGCAGAAATGAATGCCAAAAAACTAGTGATGCATTTCGAGAATCTGTCCTTTCATAAAAGATAAAAGAGACGAAAACAGTACATTCATTTGTTTCCAATGTAATTTTCACGAGATTCTCATTTTTTCGAGACTTTTTGAGAAGAGATCTCGGTCAAATGCATCACTATAAAAAAACTAAATGAGCGAAATTCGTTCTAAGGAAAAACACATTAAAGCAGCGCCACCAATCGTGAGAGGCAAGGGGACTCACGTTAAAAAAGCACCCCAAAGGGAACAAAAACTACCACGTCCACGCCGTTGTTCCTGGGTCGCGCTAAGTGTAGTAAAATCAAGATCCATCAAATTGTGCTGGTACATACTTGTGTAATCATCGGTGCCTACCTAGTTATTATTTATTCAAATGCGTAAAAAAAACATTGCTTATTCTTCTTAATTACACATAAAAGAGAACATATCAACCCCCCTCCCAGTGTTAGTAACTAGATGCTAAGAGGTGAATAACGGAACGAATTTACCTTTGGTGTCCTTTTCCAATTTCACCGCCCCCAAAAACATAGAAATGGACACCGAACTCGACTTTTCGTGAAATTCGAAATTCCAACCCCCTACCAGGGGGTGATAGGGGGTGAAGGGGAGGGCCAATTGGCTTTTGGTGGACTTTTTCGGATTCAGCGCCCCAAAAAACGTAGAAATAGATACCGAACTCGACTTTTCGTGAAATTCGAAATTCCAACCCCCTCCCAGGGGGTGATAGGGGGTGAAGGAGAGGGGGAATTTTCTTTTCGTGGTCTTTTTCGGATTCAGCGCCCCAAAAAACATAGAAATAGCCACCGAACTCGACTTTTCGTGAAATTCGAAATTCCAACCCCCTCCTAGGGGGTGTTAGGGGGTGCAGGAGGGGGGGGATTGGCTTTTGGTGGTCTTTTTCGGATTCAGCGCCCCAAAAAACATAGGAATAGACTGCCTTTTTGACGTTTTTGGAAAAACTGAAATGTCACCCCCCGAGGGGTGTAAGGGGGGGGCTAGGGGGAAAATGGGCAAGCAGATAATATTTTCATGGCCATATTCGGTTTCAGCGACCCCAAAAACCTAGGAATATGTTGGTCTGCCCTCTGGTATTTGACCTTTTTTTTTTTTGTGTGCCTGTGTTATGAATGATCTTATGATTAATAATTTTTTTAAATATTTTTTTTCAGACATTTTGAAAAATGTCTAAAAATTAAATTTAAAGAAAGATTTTTCTATCTTCTAATTTTAAATTTAATTTTAATTAACTTTAATTAATTAAATTTAATGAATTTAGATTTTTAACTTTTATTTATTTTTTGAATATACAGTTTTTTAAAATTAAAAATATGAAAATTAAATTTTTTTATTTTTGGCCGAACCTATGAACTTACATAAGAACTTACCTAAGAAATTACATAAGAACTTGGGTAAGATCTTTTGCCAAATGCACACGTAAGATCTTACGTCATTTCTTACATAAGAAATCACATAAGAACTTACCTAAGATCTTACTTAAGATCTTACCTAAGATCCAACATCAGATCCTACGTTAGGTTTTTTAATAGGGTTGTGTGGTGAAGTGCATCTTCCTACAAAACAAGGCATCAATATAACATTATATTGACAACGTTGTATCACCAATAGCTGCGCTGATCGAGCCGATCAACTCTCTGCCTTGTCCTCGAATTTCACGAATTTAATGTAAGTAACTTGCCTTTTCTAAGGACTTGTTTTCGTAAATTAAACCGAATAAATTCTAAAACTAGACTAAAGTATGACGATTGGAAGCGATTATTGATTAATGAATAATGGAAAAGGAATAGAAAATAGCGATTAATGAATGATTAATGGCGAATATCGATTGTAATTCATTTTAACTTTGTATTTTTCATAAACTTTAAATTGCTTTTTAAATAAATAAGCTAAAAGTCAGAATCCATTGTGAGTTTTCTTACCTCCGATATATACCCAGTATTGGCCAGCCATTACTTTAAGAAGGTTGCTCATTTTTAATTTTATATTAGTGCTAAATTTTGATATTGAATATATGAATCTGAGGCCTGATACCGCAAGAGTGATAGTAAGTATACAAAGGTTTATTTAACAAAAACCCCATAGGTTTTATAAAGCAAACAACCCCGTAAAAATAAATATAAAAACTAAATTCTATTTAGTTGGTTAAGCTGTTACAAAGCCTGAATAATTTAGATTAATCTAAATTACGCTCGGATGTAACACGGTTAAATAATAAAAAAAAAGTTTAATTAAATTCGGGAAAATGAATTTAAGTATTTGATCTAAAATTTGAATTTAATTTAATGGTTATTGAAAGAAAATTTTCAATAGAATTATTTAACTTTGAAATCATTTGAAGTCTTCATACTTCAGAATGATTTTTCAAACGTGAATAAGTAAATTTAAATTTCTTTCTAATAAAGTCTTCATACTTTGAAAAAAAGAAATTCTAAATTTAAAGAAAATTATTCATCGGTTGCATTTTAATCCGAGAAAATCCTTTGTTTTCTTCTGTGGCTAAATTCTTTCAAGCCGATTACAACTGGTCGCGGACCCGTCGCTGATTTGCCACATAGCGCAATTCGGGCTACGTATAAGATTAAATTATTTAAATAAAACAAAATAAACTCGAGATAATAATATCAAGACTCTGAACTTGATTTTAAATCGAATTTAATTATTTAAATGAAACGGGATAAATTCAAGATAATAAATTGAAGTCTCTGTACTTAATTTAGAATCGAATTGAATTTAGAGAAAGCGGTAGAATAAAATTTTTAATTAATAAAATTAGAAATTTTATTTGAAATTAAAAATCGTTCTTTTTGCCCTCTATAATAGAGGAAATTTTGTGAAAAATCTTTAATCATCTTACATCTTACTAAAGTAAATATGTATTAAAACAACACACACGCACACACACAGTCAATACACTATATTTTTAAATTCAGTTCGCGGGTGATCGTGAAAATAAGAATCTGTTCGAATTGCGACTTGCAAATTTATTGTGTTCAATAAACCAACAAAAAATTTGAAACAAAAGTGCGTGTTGGTTATTAAAGTAAAATTTTATTTCCTAAAAACTTCCAGCATCCAAAACCTATCAATTTCCGAAACGAAGCATAAAATTGAAACGGTATGAATACATAGACCGGAAGTCAGACCTACATTATTACCACTCCGCAATAAGTATAAAATATGTTTAAAATTTGAAACGTTTTTGAGAAGAAAGATAATACGGGAAAGAAAATTCGTTCTCTATCTCAAATTTTTAAAAATCCAAGAACGTCACAAATTAAACTGGTAGCAGCGGTGGGATCTGATTTCACTGTTTTGTGATTCGTTCTGGAAATTCGGGACTTTGCAGCTGTTTGACTTTTTTGAAATAGATTATCATTTCTGTTTTCGAGTGCGAAAAAATTTAGATTTTTTTTTGCTATTTCTAAACGTTAGCCGTTTCTTTAGACTGTTAAAAAGAATAACAGTCCCCATTGCACTTTGGGTGAAACGCAGAACTGAGATAGTAAGGACGGTAGATATGCTTCGGGTGCTCCCAAGCTCTGGCTTCGTTAACAAAATTTAAAACCTTTCCCTGATTAACTTTGCCGAAAGCGTGTAGCCGCTTAGGCAAATGAGGGAAATTAAACACACTATTTTACGTAAACCGAAATTACACCCGAACAAATTTAAATACTCAGAGAGCCCGGAAATTTAATCACACTTACAACGCACGCCGAAATATCGTTCAACTCAACTGTTTTCTGATCGAAAATATATTTTATCACGAAACTTATGGAAATTTCTTGTTGAAGGATAATAATAATTTTCGAGCAATCGGATGTTTATGCCTAAAACCGGCAAAAAGATGATTGTTGAGCTTTTCGATTTATGCCTAAAACCGGCAAAAAGAAAAGCAAGAAAATTTTCTTATTCTTTAATTAAAAGGGTGTTTTAACGGATTACCTTTTTGGAAAATCAGTTTTACTCTCTGCGTTATTGATTCTGTCAAGCTTTTAAGATCTTCGTGCACCATAAAAAGAGAAAAAAGAAAATCTAAAGAAAATTATGTTTATTTTTAAGATTTTATTAAGTGTGGGACCCGACCTTGGCCTAACGCGGCCCTCTTTCTGGTTAGACTCAACAGCAGGAATGGTTTGCTGCTATGCATTAAAAAAAATTTTGATTAAATAAATTCTCAAAAGTATATTAATTTCATACTTTGGAATTCTCTATAATTAATTTATTATTCGTTATATAAATTTAAAAAAAAAAAATAATTTGTATCATTACATACGTTATTTTACTTTTGAATTTATGTATTTAAAATTTTAAATTTTAAATTAATACATACTGAGAACATACTAAAAACGAAAAAAAAATGTTGTGGTTTTATTAAGAATTAAACTCGACTTGGGCATAAAAAAAACGTGGCCCTTTTATTTTGGTTCAATCGAGAACTGCAATTTCACGACTACGAAGTAGCAGTAAAATGGCAGTCAATAAAACTTCAAATTAAGTTTTTCCATAAACAGATTTCGTCATAATATTAAATTTATTTCTGTTAGCTGTGAGGAGGCCAGTACTGGCCCTATCTCGGTCTAAATAAAAATCGAAGATTGTTCAGCCGTAACGTGGCTGTTTAATCTCGATTGACAGTCGTGTTTGTTTTTATTATACTTTATTTAAAAGTACTCATAACTAAAACAAAAATTTTTAAATAAAGAAAAAGGCGTGCCGGACGTCAAAGATTTGAGAACAATAGCGTTACCATTGGTCCAAACAAGGCTTGACAGGTCCTTTTCCTATCAGGAAAAGAAGGGGTTTAAACTTAAGAAAAATAGTAAAAAAAATTTTTTTAAAAATCAACGTACGAACCGATCATCTCAAAAAAACTTTTTTTTCACAAGAAAATAATGTAGTCGGTGTTTAAAAACTATACAAGCAAATTTCTTTTTGCGGAAGAAAAATTATTGAAAATAAGAAGTAAACAAAAAAAAATAGAAAAATAAGTTAAAATAAATAAAAAGGGATGTTTTTTTTTAAAGAGAGTTGTATTTTCAACTTGTATGATTATATGTACATATAAGTATGTATTCATAATAATAAAGTGCTTGCACTTTTTAGGCATGAAACACTATATTTGGGTGGGAAATACAAGGTTTTTTTTGGTTCCCAAGGTTTTCCAGGAGTAATTTTTGGCGCTGAACACGAATCTGAAGTCAAAATGACGATTGGACTTCATGGAAATTGTCAAACCACCTGTTCTGGTCGGATTATTATGGCAATTTGTCTGTCCGCACTGCGTATCTTTTTGGTTTTATGCCGCATTTGGGGGTATAATACAAGAATATATTTGGTTCTTAAGGTTTTCTTGTAGTATTTTTTGTCGCTGATCACGAATATAAAGTTAATTTGACGATTAGAGTTAATGGAAATTGACAAACCAGCAGTTGTCACACGATTATGAAAATTCACTTTTGTCTGTCCGCGCTGTTTTTCTCTGCAACTTCTATGCCGAATTTTGAGTGCATAATACAAGAATATATTTGGTTCTCCAGGTCTTCTTATAGTATTTTTTGTCACTGATCATGAATCTGAAATTCATTTAACGATTGGACTTAATGGAAACTGACAAATCGTCCTGTCATAGGACGATTATTAAATTCATTTTGTCTGTCCGCACTGCTTATCTGTGTGGTTTTATGCCGCATCTTGTGTCATTGCTGTGAATGTAGAGTGGTTTTAAGAGTATTTTTTATCGCTTAACATAAACTATGAATGAAATTGAAGATTTGACTAAATGGAAATTGCTAAAATGGCTGTTATTTGAGCAATATTATGAAAATGCAGTTTGTCTGTCCGCACTGTTTATCTGTATGGCTTTATGTCGCATCTTAAGTCATTATCGTGAATGTAAAGTGGTTTTAAGAGTATTTTCTATCGCTAAACATAAACTGTAAATGAAATTGATGATTTGATTAAATAAAAATTGCTAAACTGGCTTTTATTGGAGCAATATTATAAAAATTCAGTTTGTCTATCCGCACTTCCTATCTGTGTGGTATTTTGCCGCATCTTATGTCATTCTCGTGAATGTAGAGTAGTTTGAAGAGTGTATTTTTTATCGCTAAACATAAATTTTGAATAAAATTGATGATTTAACCAAATGGAAATTGCTAAACTGTCAATTCAAGCAATATCATGAAAATTTAGTTTGTCTTTCCGCACTATTTTAAAGTGTGGTCTTATATGCAGCATCTTATGTTATTGTTGTAATATACAGCGGTTTGAAGAATATTTTTTTACAGTAAAAGACAAATTTTCATTTAAATTAATGAAATTGATGATTTGACTAAATGGGAATTGATAAACTGGCTGTTATTGGAGCAACATTATAAAAATTCAGTTTGCCTGTTGGCACTATTCTAAAGTGTGGTTTTAAGCAGCATCTTATGTTATTGTTGTAATAATGTACATCGGTTTTGAGTATATTTTCAACAGCAAAAGACAATTTTAAATTAAATTTATGAAATTTATTATTTAACTAGCTGTTATTGGAGTAATATTGTGAAATTCTTTTTTTTGCATAAATTTTTTGTATAAATTTTAACTTAATTAAGTTAATTTAAGTTTTTAAAAAATCAGCTGATTTTTGGAAAATTCACAAAATTAATTTTATGGCAAAATTTAAACAAAATTGAGTCTGAGAGATCTTCTTAGTGATATTTTAAATAATTCCACAAAGTTTAGTGTCAAAATATTTATTATTTTAAAAGAAAGTTTGCGGACAAATTTTACTTATACCAGTGACGTCATTCTCCATCTCATGCGTTTAAAAAAAGATATTTTAATTTTAAAAAAATTAGGGGAGAGTAGTCAGAGTTGGATATAGTTTTGACTTTTCTCTATAACTTCTCCTGTAGGCCGAATTTTGCCATGTCTCTTATATTATTGGAAAGTTCTACTAAAATGCAATGTTTTTGCTAAACATTGCAAAAAATTTGGACCAAAAGTTTCGGAGTTATAGGCAATTAAAAAAAAAAAGGTAGTCAGAGTTGAACATGGTAGTCAGAGTTGGGTCACTGTAGAAAATCAATGAAATATCAAGATAAATGATTGAAAATGGCAATATCTTTGCTTTCGCATGATAGAATAACACTCAAATACATTTGGAAATGACAAAAGGAAACATGAAATTGAAATAAATCATATTTCCTCTTGTATCGCGAAATTGATCTGAAAGTGAAAAAGTATTACCAAAAATTTGAATTTTCTTTCTTTCAAATAGAAATGAAGTTTTTGACACCTTTTTAAGTTAACAAATTCATTTTCATTGCAAAAATGCTTCAGAATTGCAAAATTTTGGGTGTACTAACCTTGACTCAAGCGTCGTTTAGCTTCATATCACACACACACCATGAACGCTTTATACAAACACCAAATTACGTTCCACATTTTCGTATAACATCTTAATGAATAATTTTAGTCAACTTAATTTGTCTTTGGCATATTTCTTCTACATTTAATTATCTAATTTTGAAACTACAATAACGTTTTTTGTTGAGCGTATAACACGGACTCGCTTAATACGTCTATATAGTTCGCACACTTCACTGCAATCTATGTAAAAAGTTTGCTGGCATTGCTAACAAGTATTTACACACAACGACATATGGATCTACTATGATAAAACAAAATAAACGCGATGATTCAACTCTGACCACTGTCCAACTCTGACTACTCTCCCCTACTTAAATAGGAGCCAAGAATATTCCCCACTTAAATTAATTAAAATTTAAGCTTACCT
This sequence comes from Ganaspis brasiliensis, assembly GCA_037103525.1. Taxonomy (NCBI): domain Eukaryota; kingdom Metazoa; phylum Arthropoda; class Insecta; order Hymenoptera; family Figitidae; genus Ganaspis; species Ganaspis brasiliensis. The sequence continues at coordinate 152,345 of JAZKLR010000533.1, read as the reverse complement.
TTAAAATTTAAAGAATTCTTATGTACTTTGTAGAATTTAACTATCCACTAATTTATATTGATGTATTTAACATAAAATTATATTAATATTATTAATATTTAATAATGTATAACTAATAATTAATGTATATTAATAATACGTAATAATAATTGAAGTGAATATCTTTTGTTTAAAGCCAATAATTTTATTATAGAAAAACAAAACAACAATTTTGTATTTTCGTTTTTGGCCTAATTGCGGTCGTTTGTTGAAAAAAGGTAAGGCAAGTATTGAATGAAAATAATTAAAATTTTTATTTTGAGAACAAATTTTTTTTTTACTTTGTTACTGATTGATGAGCATTTAATATATCTTTAAAAGACATTATCTTATTCGATATTTTAATAATTTTTTCGTACTCGGTTACGATGAACACCAAACCATTTTCTGAAAAGTAAATTTGTTTTATTTGTTAGATTATGTCAATACAAATTTACTCACAAATTTATCACAAATTTACGTATTTACTCACGGACAGTTGTATGTTGCGTTGTCTAGAGTAAAATCAAAAAAGTATCTAAAGATACATGCTTTAAACTCTGCATTATTTAACAATCCAAAAGATTTAAAAAGCTCTTAAATAAAAAATATTGTGTATCATGAAATATTGTAACTAGGCGTTTTTACATTTTCAATTAATTAAAAATCATTAGATTAGAGATGTTTAATGTTTATTACACAGGGATTTTAATGCTCTTTTATAAGTTAAAATGTAGCGGAAGGTAAATAAAAATAATAATAAAAGAAAAGAAAATTATAAAAATGTCAAAAAATTTAATATAATATAAATATATATGAAATTGAATGGCAATTATAACAAAAACAATGAGAAAAAAATCATTGAAATTAAATAACCTATTATTTTAATGTTATTAATTAAAAGTTTATTTCATTTAAATCTAAAGTAATATATTTATTTGTATGAAATAAATATTAAATTCATAATGTTAAATTAATCGGTTTTTTGTTCGACGAAACAAAAACAAATGGCAATTATATTAAACTCTATTGTAGTAGCTTCAATGATATAATTATTTTAAATGTATCATAAATTGATTAATAAACTGATAATTTAAAAAAGACTTAAGTATATACGTTTTTTAATTTTAGAATAACCTGATATAAATATTAATTTATTATCAAATTAATTGTAATTCTTAAATACATTTCAAAGTAAACAGACTCACTAAAAGAACAGTCTGGTTAGAATAACCAGAATTCTGGTAAGGGTATATTTAACATTGTGTTTCTAGTTCAATTAACCTGAGTTCACGTTAAATCATATAAAATTGTGGTTAAGTTAACTAGAACTTCGGTTAAAATACCCAGAATAAAATTTTCAGTACAACCTAACCATAATTTTTTTTCAGTTTTGATAATTTAATCAGTGAAATTTGAAAGATTTTCAGTGGATTTTAATTAATTTAAATTTTAATTAATTTTAATCAATTTAGATAATTTAAACAAAATCAAAGTATTTACTATATATGAGAAGAATTATATTGATTTTATTTTCATAGTACGAAAGAGATGAAATTAGAAAGAAAGTATGGATGTAGAGTGGAGGTCTTTCTCATGTCATATAATTTTTAATTTTAATATATTTTGTTAATATACTTTGTATTATGTTGAAATATATGTATTATGTTTTTATGTAAACTTTTTATTTTATTGTAAAATAAACTATATAAAATGAAATGTTTCTCGCGCGCATACTTTGCTAGTATATATATATAAAGGGGAAAAATAAGACTACACTATAGTGTGAATAGGTGCGTTACACGAGTTGAAGTATTTTGTTGAAGAAATAGCCTATGGACAGGGAAGATTCGAATTTCTATAAATTATACGAATCTCAATATTCCAAACTTTTATAGAGAAAACCTTCTTATTCATAAATTTTTATTGAAACAATAAAAATTCTAATTGTAAATTTTTTTAAATTTTTGCTCTCCCAGGGGTTTTGCAAATTAAAATTTTTATTTTTCTTTTTCCTCTTCAAATTTAAAAATAGTTCTAACGAAATGCTGACTCAACTCTATTTCAACATTATTGAATTTAAATTTTATATATATTCTAGGCTTTAAAGTCTATACTTAAATTTTTTAAAAAAAAACCTATTATTTTAATTTTTTTTTTGCTTTTATAAGTCAAGATTATTTTTAACTTGACCCTATTGTGTAATTTTAGATTAGTGTGAGCCTTAATTAGTGTAGGAATTATATGTTATTTATGTTCTATGACTAATACTAAAAATAAAATGTTCGGACTAATTCAGATTTTGGTTGTCAACATTTTCAATATGGATGCTTTTAAAATCTAGCAATGTATGTTAAAATTATTTAAGCTTTAACCATTATATAAGAGTTTTTGAAATAAAAAGAGGAATTTCCTATTTTGTATTAGAGCCTTAATTACAAACTTTGAAAAAAAAAATTATTTTGTGTATAATTTTAATCAGTGAAAGTTAGAACTAATAGAATCTGAATTAAAGTGAAATCTAGGTTTTAAGAACAAAATTAAAATTGTGATAAACTAAAAAATGTGATCATCCATATTCACGATAATAAAAAGCGCAAGATTAATTAGAATTTATATAATTTAAAGGCTTAAACAATACAAATTTAAATGGGTTCTTGTGTGCATTAACAGGATTCCGCTAGAGGATGCAGAAAATTTTTGATATCATAATAAAGTGAAGATTCGTTTCATTAAAATAAATATGAACTCGGAATTTCATCTATCAATTAAAATCAAAATTTATTGCCACTTTCAATAAATTAAACCCTAAAAATCAGGGCGGAAATTGAGTTAAATCAATTTAATTTAAATTATGATTTAAACAAAAAAGGGGCTTCACAATTTTCCAGATGTCTAATGCTGCTTGTGAAAAAATCACAAACAGAAGAAACCCGAAAAATTTGCGGATAATTTTAATCCTTCCTTGCATTCTAATAAAAACACATGACACTTTTTGTTTATTGTGTGCCTGTACAATCTTTAATTTTTCTCACCATATTTCTATTTCTTGGAACCATATTTTCTTCTTTATAAATTGTTTAGTTTTATTTTGTGATTCCGATTTTTTTGAGGTAATTATTCGATGCATTTATCTATAATTTTTTTATTTTGGAATTTTTGTTTTAAAACTTTTATTCTTTTATTTCATATTATGTAGATTTGGTCTTATATTGGGTATTCTCATTTTTATATCGTTCTTCCATTTCATAAAAATGTTTTTCCTTGCAAAATCTTATTCACTTTTATTCTTCAATTTGTAAAAAATTCTCTAATTTTTCTAATTTTAACATTTAATTCTCTTTAATATTATATTTTAACGTTATTTAATTACTTTCATGTTTACTTTCTATTTAAAGAAATTGACCGTAAATAATTTGTATATTTTTTGTCACTGTTTTATTCTTATGTTACTTTCTTTACTTTCCTTTTTATTTTTTTTGTAATGTCCATAACATTTTTTTTTTAAAAAAAAGGGAATTTTCACATTATTCTAATAGACTGTTGCTTATATTTTTTTACGGTTTTATGTTTTTTTTATAAAATATTATTTTCCGTCGTTTTCGACATGGTTTTCTTGGTTTCGCGATTATATGAATTTTGTGATACTTTTCAAAATATCGTCTTTATTTGACGTGACTTGGTTGAATTTTATGGAACAATATAGGGGAGAGCCGCTAGTTGTGAGACGGGTTTTATTTTTGACCTATAAATTGGAAATAGGTAAACGAAATCGTAAATGAAATACACCGTTCAAAAAGTAACTTAAATACGCAACTTTTATTCATAGATAGTGTAGTGTTCAGATGAACACGAAAAATTTTATGTTTAATTTTCCGAGCACATCTTTTTAGTAAAAAAAAAAGGTGTCCAGTTGTGAGACACTTACAAAAAAATGCTAAAATTTAAAAAATTTGGCATGAAACATTATGTTTAGCATAAACAACTAAATATATTGATAATACATATTATTATATACTAAATAATAATATTTATTCTTTGAAATATGACTATCAGTTTTCTTCATCGAAATCGCTGTCGCAATGTAGGTAAATGAAATAACTTGTGTGCATGTTCGCACACTTTAAATAATTGTTGTGCTGTCAAATGTACGTAACGAACTAAATTGAACAGAGCGCTTTATGCTGCATAACGAAAAGTATAGGCTATCCCAGATGGGCGGCGCCACCGTCTCACAACTGGTGACTTGCTGTGTCTCACAACCGGAAATTGGCGCTATTTTGAAAAAGGAAAAAAAATATATTTCTAACCGTAGATTGGAACAATGCAATATTGCATCACAAAATATAAAGAAAATAATAAATAAAAATCCATAACATTTAGCTTTTCCAATTAATTAACTTAAAAAAAAGTACTTTGCACATATTGAAAAAAAGTTTTTTAGTCGATTCTCACACACATGGTTGGCATCTAACACAAAAAATACATATTTCCGCTTCGGTGTAGACACAAAAGTTGACTCGTACAAAAAGAAATGTTTTTATGTAAAATAAACAGCCTTTTTATATTTCGTGTAAAAAAAATCGACTGTCTCACAACTGGAGCCGTCTCATAACTGGCGACTCTCCCCTAGTCTTTAACATTTCTTTTTCGATGTTCTCAGTTTGGAATAATGAACTACTTGCAGGGGACATTTGGAAACTTTATATGCTAATTATAATCTTCTTCAAAGGAATTTATGATTTTTATCATTCCGTTTTTATGTTTTTATCGATATTTATAAAAATATCGATTCTTAACTACAAATTTGGGCTGTCATTAAAAATTAATAGATTAAAAATTGTAAAAATCTCTGTTTCAATGATTCAGATATCGATTAATTCGGATTTTTTTACGCATGAATATTTGAGGTTATTTTATTATTGGTGAAATTGAAATTAGATTCACAAAATTTAATTGTACTAAATTCAATTTTAGTATTTAGAGTGAACAACGTAATATTTTATGTTTTATAAATCTCGTAGGAATAAGTAGGATAAATGTTTTTATTATTGCAATGACAGTTGAAGACATTTAAGAACTCCTATTAGAGGAAAATTACCTCTTGTGAAGACGTTAGAAGCGCTTAAAATAGTATTGTGCCTCTATGATTTTTATTTTCTGACGATTTTCAATGTCCTTTTTTTAGCAGGGTATATTTTGGTGAGTACTGTCTTCTGTTGGTACGGTTGATCCGATTCTCGTCAGAGTGGACTCTGGTTTTAAAATGATTTCCTTTATTTAAACTGCAACTAGACGCTAAAGAAAACTGATAACAATTTGCTCACGCAAAAAGAAAGCTATTTTAAGTTTAAAATACAATATTATTTATTAAAAGAATACTAATAGGAAGTTTTGAAAGAAAACATTTCAATCACTAAGAAATAAAATTTTTATTTTTATTAATTTATTTTATTAATTTTATTTGATTAAAATACGTACAAAATGTGTTAAAGCAATGCTTGATTTCTTTCAATTAATTGTTTGTTATTTCACATATTAAGAAACAAATGTCGATTAGAACAGGCAAAGAGAAAAGAAAGAAAAATTGGTTACGTTTCACTCAATCCTCAGTAACTCACAAGTCAGAGTCAGTGCTCTCGTGCTCCCCGATATTGTCGAAGTTGCGACTTGTCCCCGCGCTCGAGAAAACCTCCAAACCGAAGACTCTTCGTCTTCTTCTGGCTCGTAGGGCCACTCTCCGTCTGACTCAGCTGAGCTTGCCGATCTGTCATCGGATGATTCCTCCAGATCACCCTCGTACTCCGAGTCACCAGCTTCACTGTCTGAGAGCCAGCGAAATCCGTCCTATAAAAAGAATAATTTAAACCTCGTTAAGTACAATTTATTTGTCGAATTGACAAAAACAGGTACCAAAAATTTAAATTTTTACCTTCGGTTTTCTCAAATCGTTGTCGAAGCTAGAAAAATGATTTGTAAGAATCAGTGAAAAATCATTTTCGGTTAAATAACAAACATTTTTTTTAATAAATAAATAAATAAATAAATTTTGGCAGAAAATTGAAAATAACTTAAATTTGTCAAACTTGACAACTGGTGCATTATAACCTCAAAAACCACTTATATCAATATCATATTAGTTACAAGGGTTCTAAATTAATTTTAATACTGCTTGACATAAAATAGCTCAAATCGTTATGATGGACCATATTAAGTCGTTTATTTATTTATTTAAATCAAAGTTCCTAGGGCTAGTAAGCCCTCCCTGGAACAAATTTACAGAGTATATTTTTACAATGTATGACCGAAGGTTGAACTACAAAAACATATCGGTAGTAGACCAAAAACGAAAAATAGTGTTTAGTAACAAAAATAAAAAAAGAAGAAACTAAATATAGAAAAATAATAAAAAGGAAAGAAAAATCAGCTATGTCGAAAAGCCCCATTCGTTTACAAATATTAGCAATTATATTTGCCAAATTATATAGCCGACAGCATTCATCGGAACAACAGAAGAGAACTTAGATCAAAATAACAATAACTGTAATAACTGAGCAATGAATACAAAAATCACCAGTATGTTATTTCGAAGATTGGAGTCGGAGATGCCAGCAAATATTTGAAAAATAAGTATCTAAATGATTGCTGCGAGGGAGCACTTCTAATATTTTGCGGTATTTTGTTCCATAAGCGCGTACCTCTAACAACAAATGAACGTTGGTACATACAGGTACGATGCAATGGCACCTTCAAAACAGAATGTCTTTCGCGCAAACTACTCGTACATCTTTCGTTGGTGCTTTTAAACTCAAAAAATTTATAAAGGTAATCCGGAACTTCATTTTGAAAAAGTGAGTACAATAGATTGCCCATGAAATATTGCCTTCTCTTTGCCACGTTTAGCAGTCCAGCTTTGGTTCTATAGTGAGTAATGTGCTCACTTCTCGGAATGTTATATATGAATCTAATGCATGCATTAAGTGTTCTCTCTAATTTAAGGTTTAAACCATCAGTAATGTCATCATACACCAGACAGCCGTAATCGAAGCAGGGCAGAATCATACTTTTAATAAGTAAAATTCGAGTTGATATAGAAAAAGACTGCCTGTTTCTATAAAGCTGTCTGAGTATTGAGTAGGTTTTTCGGCATATTTGTTGAACATTATCTATCCATGTCAGTGAGCAATCCAATATTATTCCTAAATCTTTTACCGTTTCTGAGATTTCAATTGGGGTTCCTTTAATATGTAGAGGTGGAAGGGTGCGCAAATTATTAAAAAGTAGTCCCTTACATGCACTGATGGCAATTGCCTTCGTCTTGGATGCATTAAGAAACAGGGCATTTTCATTAGCCCACGAGATAACTAAATCGATATCGGATTGTATCTTGGCTAGCAAGTCCGACAAATCTGAGATAGGTCCGGACCGATAAAACTTAAAATCATCTGCAAACTTATGGTGCTTGCAGTATTTAAGATTTTTTCCCAAGTCAGATGAGAATAAATTAAAAAGCAATGGTGACCAAGAGAGTTCGTTCTAATTTTTTTAATGGAAGCAAACAAGTTCTCGGGGGTTATATCATCAAAAAAAAATTTATTTTCATCAAAAGGGTATAAGTCATTAGAATAGTTAGCGGACAAAGATGGAGAGGTAAAAGATTTTGAAACGTTAATAAGATGATCTTTAACAGAAAAGTTTTGATCGTAATTTTTAGTCTTTGTTTTAATTAAGTTAAGCTTTTTTAAAGTGGGCCAAATTTTATTAGATTTCCTTGCGGCATTAATGGCATTAAAGTTAGCTTTATGGGATTCATCTCTTATTTTGGTTTAAACAAGATTGCGAAGTTGCCGATATTCCGAATGAATTAAAATATTTCTTGTTCTTTTAAATTTACGTCTAAGAAAATCTCTTCGCTTGATTAAATCGGATATCTCAGAAGTCATCCAAGACGCAGGTTTTGTTTTTTTAAATTTTGGAACGTGTAGAGGTGCACAAGCGTCGTATGTTGAGATCAAATAACCTGTCAACTTCTCAACCTTACTGTCAATATCTGGTTCCATATAAAAACTCGCCCAATCCTGGCCCTCCAAATTACAGTAAAGAAACTCCTCATTAATATTTTTTAAATTGCGGAAGGGTTTACTATGAGATCCCTGATAATAGTTTTCACTGAATTTAAAGGCAATCTTTACACCAACCAAATCATGATTAGATAGGAAGGATGCAGGATATTGGAAATGGTCTAATATTTTTTCCTCGTTACTGACAGTTATCAGGTCAATTCTGGTACTAGATGTAGTTGTATGATGCGTAGCAGCGTGTGGGACGATGGATAAACCAAAGGAAGACAGCAAGGTAGTAAGGTATTTTGATTGGCTATTTACTATGTCAAGGTTGGTGTTAAGATCACCCACAAGAATAATATTAGAATATGTCGGAGAGTAGATATGAAGTTTTGCTTCAAGGTCATTACCAAAGGGAGCATTGGGCGGCTTATATACTGCACGGATAAGAACTTTATAATATTCTTTATTTATCGTATAATAATATTCTAAAATGATTTTACTAATTCAGTATTCATATATATATTTTTACTGGGGATTAAAAAATAGTGTCATGTACCCTAAGATGGACAGGCCTAAAATCTCAATGTATTTTTTTGCATATTTTCGATTTTATACTTTTTTCAATAATTTTTTAAGGCAATTAATTAAAATTTTTTATTTTTCACCATAAAATGCGATTTTATCGTTAGAGAATTTATTATATTGATATTTTTCGATATTTTATTACTTTTTACTGTTAAGCTATTAAATTGAAGTTTTTAGAAATTTTATTTCTTGATAAATTCCGTAAAATGATTAAAACTTATTGTTAGTTCAAGAATTGTTACACGATGTTAATTTTTTATTTACTACCATTTTCAGAGACTTTTAAGAAGGTGTCCATCTTGGGGCCACTTTTTTTTAGACCGAAAATTTTAACAATTAGAAAAAATGCTTTAAAAAATGTTTATGTTCAAAATAAAATTTTATCTCTGTAGCCATAAGTTACCTTATAAATTGCACTTCCATCCGGTATAAAACATTTTAATATATTTTACTCGGTTTGGATTCTACAGCAATAAATCGATAGGGTGTCCAACTTGGGGCCCTCTCCCCTAATTAAATAAAAAAAAAAAAATCGGGATTTTGCTTTAAATAATTCGAAATCCTTGTCATAGCATATTTAAGGGCTTGTTGCTGTGTCAGGTATTTCGGATTATACCTTAAGTGCAATATGTAAAAAGAGTAAGTTATATTAATAAAATAAGTAAGAACGTACAGTACCGTCGGGAATTGTCAGTCCACCTATTTTTTAAGGTTTGAAAAACGTCTTTAAACGTACAAAGTATAATTATTAAAATTTTTCTGTGTTTATTTTCTTAAAGAAGATAAAATTTTGAGGAAAATAAGGCCTGAGTGAAGTGATTTAGTCAATTTTTCATTGAAATATGTTAAAAAATGTGGAATTTTTAATGTTTTACAAAAATTGAAATTACTCTTAAAATAATAAAGGTTTTTTAAAGTTCCTATGCTTGTTTTAAAGGGAATTTACTAGAGAATAACATTGTTGTTTAAGCATTAATATGCAATTTTTTTCCAAAAGTTATTGACAATTATGACCTCGGTATATTTTATATAGCTGTATTTGAAATCAAGATATAAACAATAATTTTTTTATATTTTTTGGTCCAACTTCCGAGCCTTGCATATGCTAGGAAAAATTTGCACATTAATGTCTAAGCAATAGTCTTATTCTCCAGAAAATTCCCTTTAAAACAAGCATAGAAACTTTAAAAAACCTATATTATTTCGAGAGTAATTTCAATTTTTCTAAAACATTAAAAATTCCACATTTTTTAACATATTTCAAAGAAAAATTGACTATATCACTTTACTCAGGCCTTATTTTCCTCAAAATTATATCTACTTTAAAGAAATAAACACAGAAAAATTTTAATAGTTGTACTTTGTACGTTTAAAGATGTTTTTCAAAACCTTAAAAAATGGGTGGACTGACAATTTCCGACGGTACTGTAGGTACTTAGACATTAACATGTTCATTCAAATAAGATAATAAGAACAATAACAAGTAATCTCATAAATAATATAATAAATAATATAAAGAACACTATATAAAATAAATATTATAGTAATTTTAATAAAAAGTAAGATGTAAATTTAATATCTTAAGGAAAATAATGGAAATTTCTACATAGCCTGTTTATTGTGTTAAGGTAATAAAAACATATAATTATGATAATGTTAATACCGTCATCACACTCTACTTTATCGTTTATTATTAAGGTTTTTTTTGGCTTAAACGTAGTGATTAAAAGAGAAAATTTTACAAACAAAAAAAGAATATGCGGTAATTATGCAGTTAAGCGGCTCTTGTCAAATCTTGAAAACTAAAACTTTTTTGATGGGTTTTTTTGCTGATTTCTATTGCATTAGATGCAAATACACGGTGCATGATGTTAAAAAACGTAACTTACGTAAATTACGTAAGTTACGTAATTTTTCTTTAAAAAAAAAATATTTTTTTTAGTTTTTTCTGATTTCTTTAAAGTTAGACGCAAATAGACTGTGTATGATGTTAAGAGATGTAAATTACACTGGCAACTGACCGGTGACCGTCATAGAACCGAAATAATATAACAATAATTATTATCAAAAAATACAGTAATTACCGCACGGCCTTCGGCCGTGCGGAATGTGTTCCTATCGGCCAGCTTGAAAAAAAGGGAGAGTGAGGAGGACAGTCCTAGAGGGGGGGCGGTTGGGGTGCCACTAATACGTAAAGTCGGCGTATTTTATATCAGTTTGTTTAGTGGTACCCCCCCCCCCCTCTAGGACTGTCCTCCTCACTCTCCCTTTTTTTCAAGCTGGCCGATAGGAACATATTCCGCACTGCCTTCGGCGTGCGGTATGTATACCGCAGTATGTATACCGCAAAAAATACAGTAAATAATTACTGTATTTTTTGACAATAATTATTGTTATATTATTTCGGTTCTGTGACGGTCAACGGACACTTGAGGTCAAGTGAAGACTACCCACCATATATCCAAAATTTTCTTAAATTACGTAACTAACGTAATTTACGTAAGTTACGTTTCGTAACATCTTGCGCCGTGTATTTGCATTTAATGCAATAGAAATCAGCAAAAAAACCCATCAAAAAGTTTTAGTTTTCAAGATTTGACAAGAGCCGCTTAACTGCATAATTACCATTTTATTAATTAATAAAATTTGAATAAATCAAAATAAACTCTAAACAATGTAAAAATCAGTTTTTTAAAGCTTAACATGAAACTTAAGCTAATGTAATAATTTAATGATGATTAATAATATTAACAATTAATAATTATAATTAATTAGTAAGTAATCTACGATAAACTATTCTGTATTAGTAATTAAGAGATAATTATATAAAGAAATTTTATTAAAAATAATACTAAAAATTCCGAGGATATTAGAATAATTGATAGCTGATTAAAATTAGAATTAAAATAAGAATTTAACAAAAAAAATAACTGTATCATAATGTAAATTCTAACAATAATCTCGGAACAACGTAATAGAATAAATGAAAAAAGGAAATCTTAGTAAATAATTAAAGATTAAACATGATTAAACATTTTTATAAAATGAAGATAGAAAAGTAATCGATGCTCGTTTTCTCTTATTTCAGACAAGAATTTATTATCTAATACAATTTCATGGTGGTAATATAGTCCTCATACGAAAATCAAGATTTCGATTAGAATGGCATAGATTCTCGTGATTTAAACGGTAAAATTTGTGGAACATATTCGACTGGTGATTTTTCTGCAGAGAATCAACAACTGATAATGTTGCTTTTAGAGACGGAATCCGAAGTAACCCAAATCCAAAGTAACTTATAAAGGGGGTGATGCCCTCAGGTATTACATTGCACTCCTTACATCGAAAATTTCCATATTCTGTTTTCTTATAACAAAGAAACTTAACAGATAATTTGGAAGTTTTCGAAATTTTGACTGTTCCCAGGTTAACTACGATGAACATCCAAGCGCTGTAAAAATTTCCAAATTAATAAAAACTCTGGAGGAACCTAAAGCGGATAATAATTATTAACAATATCCACTTGATATTACTAGAGGAATGTCTGCACAATGATTTCGTGGCCTAAAAATAATTTTTAGTTCAAAATTATGCCCGGAAGAAAAGTCTACATCTGAAAATATCGAAAAATCGCGTTCTGCCAGCAGACGGGTGAGACAGATTGATATTGTTGTTAATAATTATTAACAATATCCACTTGATATTAACAGAGGAATGTCTGCACAATATTTTCGTGGCCTAAAAAAATTTTTTGCTTAAAAATTATGCCCGGCAAAAATTTTTATTTCTTCAAATATCGATATATCGCGTTCTGCCAGCAGACGGGTGGGACGGATGGATATTATTGTTAATAATAATAAACAATATCCACTTGATATTACAAGAGGAATGTCTGCACAATATTTTCGTGGCATAAAAAAATTTTTTGCTTGAAAATTATGCCCGGAAAAAATTTTTATTTCTTCAAATATCAATATATCGCGTTCTGCCAGCAGACGGGTGGGATGGATAGATATTATTTTTTATAATAATAAACAATATTCACTTGATATGACAAAAGGAATGTCTACACAATATTTTCGTGACAAAAAAAAATTTTTTGCTTAAAAATTAGGCCCGGAAAAAATTTTTATTCCTTCAAATATCGAAAAATCGCGTTCTGCCAGCAGACGGGTGAGACGGATGGATATTATTGTTAATAATTATTAACAATATCCACATGACATTACTACAGGAATATCTTCACTGTATTTACGTGGCCTGAAAATAATTTTTGGTTAAAAATTATGACCGGAAAAAAATTTTATTTCTTCAAATATCGAAATATCGCGTTCTGCCAACAGACGGGTGAGACGGATGGATATTATTGTTAATAATTATTAACAATATCCACATGACATTACTACAGGAATATCTTCACTATATTTACGTGGCCTGAAAATAATTTTTGGTTAAAAATTATGACCGGAAAAAAATTTTATTTCTTCAAATATCGAAATATCGCGTTCTGCCAACAGACGGGTGAGACAGATGGATATTATTGTTCATAATAATTAACAATATCGAGTTAATATTGCTAGAAAAATATCTCCACTATCTTTTCGTGGCCTGAAAATAATTTTTGGTTAAAAATTATTCCCGCAAAAAAAGTTTATATCTTGAAATATCGAAAAATCGCGTTCTGCCAGCAGACGGGTGGGCGGATGGATATTATTGTTAATAATAATATACAATATCCAGTTGATATTGCTAGAGGAACATCTCCACTATATTTTCGTGGCCTGAAAATAATTTTGGGTTAAAAATTATGCCCGCAAAAAAAGTATATCTTGAAATATCGAAAAATCGCGTTCTGCCAGCAGACGGGTGAGACGGATGTATATTATTGTTAATAAGTATTAACAATATCCACATGACATTACTACAGGAATATCTCCACTATATTTTCGTGGCCTGAAAATAATTTTGGGTTAAAAATTATGCCCGCAAAAAAAGTTTATATCTTGAAATATCGAAAAATCGCGTTCTGCCAGCAGACGGGTGAGACGGATGTATATTATTGTTAATAATTATTAACAATATCCACATGACATTACTACAGGAATATCTCCACTATATTTACGTGGCCTGAAAATAATTTTTGGTTAAAAATTATGAGAGGAAAAAATTTTTATTTCTTCAAATATCGAAATATCGCGTTCTGCCAACAGACGGGTGAGACGGATGGATATTATTGTTAATAATAATTAACAATATCCAGTTGATATTGCTAGAGAAATAACTCCACTATTTTTTCGTAGCCTGAAAATAATTTTTGGTTAAAATTTATGCCCGCAAAAAAAGTTTATATCTTGAAATATCGAAAAATCGTGTTCTGCCAACAGACGGGTTAGACGGATGGATATTATTGTTAATAATAATTAACAATATCCAGTTAATATTGCTAGAGAAATATCTCCACTATATTTTTGTGGCCTGAAAATAATTTTTGGGTAAAAATTATGCCCGCAAAAAAAGTTTATATCTTGAAATATCGAAAAATCGCGTTCTGCCAGCAGACGGGTGGGACGGATGGATATTATTGTTAATAATAATATACAATATCCAGTTGATATTGCTAGCGGAATATCTCCACTATATTTTCGTGGCCTGAAAATAATTTTTGGTTAAAAATTATGCCCGCAAAAAAAGTTTATATCTTGAAATATCGAAAAATCGCGTTCTGCCAGCAGACGGGTGGGACGGATGGATATTATTGTTAATAATAATATACAATATTCAGTTGATATTCCTAGAGGAACATCTCCACTTTATTTTCGTGGCCTGAAAATAATTTTGGGTTAAAAATTATGCCCGCAAAAAAAGTTTATATCTTGAAATATCGAAAAATCGCGTTCTGCCAGCAGACGGGTGGGACGGATGGATATTATTGTTAATAATAATATACAATATTCAGTTGATATTGCTAGAGGAACATCTCCACTATATTTTCGTGGCCTGAAAATAATTTTGGGTTAAAAATTATGCCCGCAAAAAAAGTTTATATCATGAAATATCGAAAAATCGCGTTCTGCCAGCAGACGGGTGGGACGGATGGATATTATTGTTAATAATAATATACAATATCCAGTTGATATTGCTAGAGGAATATCTCTACTATATTTTCGTGGCCTGAAAATAATTTTGGGTTAAAAATTATGCCTGCAAAAAAAGTTTATATCTTGAAATATCGAAAAATCGTGTTTTGCCAACAGACGGGTTAGACGGATGGATATTATTGTTAATAATTATTAACAATATTGTAAAGTATATTTTTCACGGTATAAGAAACTTTAGTATCAAATTTAAGAAAAGGAGTTAATCTCGAAACATTTACTTCAATACAATACACCCTTTTGGGGTAAGTTATTCTGAACTCAAATTTAAATAAAAGAATTGAAGTCTTATAACCTACTTACCTACGGAACAATAATAATCTGGTTGTTGAAGGCAAAATATATTAAAGCCAGGGGCTATATCAGTCCTTCGGGACACGATAGTTACAAATTTCCACTAATAAGTGACTTTTACATAATCTCAAAATTTTTCTTAATGTATCTCAAGCTTTATAATCGATAATCGATAAGATATCTCTATATTCAGACAAGATATAAATTACTTTAACTTAAAAAACTATCATCAAAATAATTTCCATTAAGTCTCAAGGTGAATTTAAAGACCTCAAACGCATACAGAATCAGTGATTGGTATCATCTGACAAACCAATCCACTTACACAAAGGGGAGGGAATGTGGCGGCATCGCATCGTCAGTGTAGGTGTTTGTGAGTGTGAGTGATAAGTGAATGACTCTACAGAGTGTGTGTCCGTGAAAACGAGAGTTAACGATTGTAGCGGCAACGCATCGTCAGTGTAGGTGTTTGTGTGTGTTAGTGTGTGAGTGCGTGTGTGAGTGTAATGTTAATATCAATTGTGAGTGAATGGGTGTGTGTGTATTGGTATAGACGGGAAGATATACCTAATTAGGGAGAATTAATAAAATTACACATTACTAGCGACATTTCAAAATTCAATTATCAATAAATAACGAAAACTTTACGAACTCCATTCAACCAGATTAAAATTCACAGGGCTGCTCAGTACGGAATTAATTAGAGAGGGCGTGTTTCGTACATTGAGAGAGAGGTTACGCAAATAATTGAAACAAGAATTAATCATCAAAACCTTGAATTTATTTTAACAATTATAAATAAATTCGTACAAAATTTGCTCTACGGCAAATACGTGATATCCATCACAATAATAACTTAATTAATATAATTCATATTAACAATTGTAGAATAGCGGAGTAATAAACCATTAGAGTACATGGTGGGGATTGGATACCTCGATTTTATTGCAGGGGATATGGCTACCGGAAGTAGTACATTTTTATTATTCTATCCAGTAATTAACAATTAAATTCTCTGAGGTAAAGAAAAAAGGGGGGAGGAACCATTCACTAGATTCAAGTTGGCTACCTAAGAATAGTGGTTATATAACAATAAATTTTATACTACTATACAAGTGGAAAACAATAAGATCAAATACCACTACCTGTTAGTATTATTCTTACATAATTGTTACATAAAGGGGCACAAATTCATAGGAGTA
Organism: Ganaspis brasiliensis; assembly: GCA_037103525.1. Classification (NCBI taxonomy): domain Eukaryota; kingdom Metazoa; phylum Arthropoda; class Insecta; order Hymenoptera; family Figitidae; genus Ganaspis; species Ganaspis brasiliensis. The sequence goes on along the minus strand of JAZKLR010000533.1, from coordinate 136,025 downwards.
TTTCGATAAATAATTTTCAGGGTAGTTTGGTTACCTCTGTGTGGGGTAAATTATGTTAAATAATTTTTCATACTAGAGGGTGTTTGGATACCATTGGTAAGCGGGGGGCTTGGCTACCTGGGGATCGTAAGACGTTATACACGTGTTTTACAATTCAGTGTTAGTCCTATTTACCTCAAGTTAGTTATCGCTAACATCAGGTCTCATCTCGAAGTTAATGATATCGTTTATTAACAATAGTTTTACAGAAATTACTAAATTTTAAGTTAATGTTTCCATGGATTGAATTAATTCACAAAAGGAAATTATTAAACTTTAAACTTCGAAACTGAAACCTGATGGCTCCCCTCTCGAACAACTTATAGGTTAATTTACATAACTTTTAATTACACTTAATTCACATACAGAGATCACTATAAATTCAAATAATTATAATTTTCACAGAATCAATTTCAACAAAACTTTCACACTCTGTCCAATATTGCACTCAAGAAAAATTATCATTTTATAACACTTTATTCGAGTTTTTTAAACGAACGGAATCGACAATAAATTTAATAAAAGAAAGAGTGATCTCCGTCATGGTCGACACAAATTATCAAAATTTTCATACCAAATAAAAGTCTTAATGAGGCACAATTGAATCCGCAACAATCCCAACGTATCCGACGTCCTTCCAGGTACACCTGAGATTTCGATCCGAAGATCCACCGCACAAAACTTTGCCACGTGCTCCGGAAGAAGACAGTTGTCTCGAAGAGCCGAGGTGATTCGTCGAAAAGGCCAGAGAAAAGAGAGCGAAGACCGCTGCTCCGGCTACTTTTATTCGCGCGTGTCGACCTTCCTTCCTTCACTTTCTTACTCTCTCTTCCCGCGCTGCGCCAACGTTGCAATTGTAGTCTTTGCGCTGTTTCACAGGTTTCCGTCCGTCAGGGCCGTATCCTCGAAGGGGGTGGCCGACCGTGACAAATTTTGTTTTTAAGATGTTATCGTCTTCCTGTACTCTTAAAGACTTTTCATCAGCTGCTCCTTCCTGGACCTTCATAAAAGGATCGAATTCCACCAGGTAGACCTTAAGGCTATGTCAACCTGGGATCCGACAACACTTCTAGCGAAGAACAGGGCACTACGGCATAAAGGTTTCCGGTCTACAAACCGGAAAGGGCGACTATCTTGTGTCCGCCAAAAAGTTATTCAAATATTAACTGGAAAGATAAAGAGATAATACTGCATGTATTATAAATCTAGCCAGATTTTTAAGGTCCAGAAACATCAATTCTCCTTTTTGGTTTCTTCAAGAAGGTTTTCTGAGAAACAGTAATTAAATTTTTACCACGTGAAGCGGAAGTGATATTTGGCTCGCGCTTGATTTCGTTGGTGGCTACAGCGGGGAGCGGAGAGTAAGTGACGGCGATTGGTTGGCGGCCGGTCTGGCTGAGCGGGATCTTTCCGATGGTGCTATGTTCTCGGCAAGATGGCGATGTCCCTCGTTGACAGGTCATAATAAATGTTTCCATGTAAAATACACACACACAAAAGGTCTTAAAATTATGCTTTTAAATGTTTTAAGAGTGATCTCCGAGTGACGCGATAGTGGATCGTCGGGCAATCCGAGTGTAGTGAAGGAACGTGATAGTTGTTGAAAATACGACAAAAGCGCGGTAGATTTAAAAAAACGTAAACGGGATCGGAACGTCAAACGAGATTGAATTTCTCGTATAAAATCTCTAACTTTATTTAAAATGTGACTGGCAAAATTGCCATGTCACAATATACACTTGATATTACAAGAGGAATGTCTGCACAATATTTTCATGGCCTAAAAAAATTTTTTGCTTGAAAATTATGCCCGGCAAAAATTTTTATTTCTTCAAATATCGATATATCGTGTTCTGCCAACAGACGGGTTAGACGGATGGATATCATTGTTAATAATTATTAACAATATCCACTTGATATTACAAGAGGAATGTCTACACAATATTTTCGTGGCTTAAAAAAATTTTTTGCTTGAAAATTATGCCCGGCAAAAATTTTTATTTCTTCAAATATCAATATATCGCGTTCTGCCAGCAGACGGGTGGGATGGAGAGATATTATTGTTAATAATAATAAACATTATTCACTTAATATGACAAAAGGAATGTCTGCACAATAGTTTTGTGGAATACAAAAATTTTTTGCTTGAAAATTATGCCCGGAAAAAATTTTTATTCCTTCAAATATCGAAATATCGCGTTCTGCCAACAAACGGGTGAGACGGATGGATATTATTGTTAATAATTATTAACAATATCCACTTGATATTACAAGAGGAATGTCTGCACAATATTTTCGTGGCCTAGAAAAATTTTTTGCTTGAAAATTATGCCCGGAAAAAATTTGTCTTTCTTCAAATATCGAAATATCGCGTTCTGCTAACAGACGGGTGAGACGGATGGATATTATTGTTAATAATTATTAACAATATCCCCTTGATATTAAAAGTGGCATGTCTGCACAATATTTTCGTGGCCTAAAAAAATTTTTTGCTTGAAAATTATGCCCGAAAAAAATTTGTCTTTCTTCAAATATCGAAATATCGCGTTCTGCTAACAGACGGGTGAGACGGATGGATATTATTGTTAATAACTATTAACAATATCCACTTGGTATTGCTAGAGGAATATCTCCACTATATTTTCGTGGCCTGAAAGTAATTTTTAGTTAAAAATTATGCGCGGAAAAACTTTTACTTCTTCAACTATCGATATATCGCGTTCTGCTACCAGACACTTAGGACGGATGAATATTATTGTTAATAATAATAAACAATATCCACTTGATATTACAAGAGGAATGTCTGCACAATATTTTCGTGACATAAAAAAATTTTTTGCTTGAAAATTAGGCCCGAAAAAAATTTTTATTACTTGAAATATCGAAAAATCGCGTTCTGCCAGCAGACGGGTGAGACGGATGGATATTATTGTTAATAATAATATACAATATCCAGTTGATATTGCTAGAGGAATATCTCCACTATATTTTTGTGGCCTGAAAATAATTTTTGGTTAAAAATAATGACCGGAAAAAATTTTTATTTCTTCAAATATCGAAAAATCGCGTTCTGCCAACAGACGGGTGAGACGGATGGATATTATTGTTAATAATTATTAACAATATCCACTTGAGATTACAACAAGAATGTCTGCACAATATTTTTGTGACCTTAAAAAAATTTTTTGCTTAAAAATTATGCCCGGAAAAAATTTTTATTTCTTCAAATATCGAAATATCGCGTTCTGACAACAGATGGGTGGGACGGACGGATATTATTGTTAATAATTATTAACAATCTCCACTTGATATTACTACAGAAATGTCTGCACAATATTTTCGTCACCTAAAAAAATATTTTGCTTGAAAATTATGCCCGAAAAAAATTTTTATTTCTTCAAATATCGATATATCGCGTTCTGCCAACAGACGGGTGGGACGGATGGATATTATTGTTAATAATAATTAAAAATATCCAGTTGATATTGCTAGAGGAATATCTCCACTATATTTTCGTAGCCTGAAAGTAATTTTTGGTTAAAAATTATGCCCGGAAAAAAAGTTTATATCTTGAAATATCGAAAAATCGCGTTCTGCCAGCGGACGGGTGAAACGGATGGATATTATTGTTAATAATAATATACAATATCCAGTTGATATTGCTAGAGGAATATCTCCAATATATTTTTGTGGCCTGAAAATAATTTTTGGTTAAAAATTATGACCGGAAAAAATTTTTATTTCTTCAAATATCGAAAAATTGCGTTCTGCCAACAGACGGGTGAGACGGATGGATATTATTGTTAATAATTATTAACAATCTCCACTTGATATTACTACAGGAATGTCTGCACAATATTTTCGTCACCTAAAAAAATATTTTGCTTGAAAATTATGCCCGAAAAAAATTTTTATTTCTTCAAATATCGATATATCGCGTTCTGCCAACAGACGGGTGTGACGGATGGATATTATTGTCAATAATAATAAATAATATCCGCTTGATATTACAAGAGGAATGTGTGCACAATATTTTTGTGACCTAAAAAAATTTTGTGCTTGACAAATATGCCCGAAAAAAAAAATTTAATTCTTAGAATATCGAAAAATCACTTTCTGCCAGCAGACGGGTGGGACGGATGGATATTATTGTTAATAATAATTAAAAATATCCAGTTGATATTGCTAGAGGAATATCTCCACTATATTTTCGTGTCCTGAAAATAATTTTTGGTTAAAAATTATGCCCGGAAAAAAAGTTTATATCTTGAAATATCGAAAAATCGCGTTCTGCCAGCGGACGGGTGAAACGGATGGATATTATTGTTAATAATAATTAACAATATTTATTTGATATTACAAGAGGAATGTCTGCACAATATTTTCGTGGCCTAAAAAAATTTTTTGCTTGAAAATTATGCCCGGCAAAAATTTTTATTTCTTCAAATATCGATATATCGTGTTCTGACAACAGACGGGTTAGACAGATGGATATCATTGTTAATAATTAATAACAATATTTACTTGATAATACAAGAGGAATGTCTGCAGAATATTTTCGTGGCCTAAAAAAATTTTTTGCTTGAAATTTATGCCCGGCAAAAATTTTTATTTCTTCAAATATCGATATATCGCGTTCTGCCAGCAGACGGGTGGGACGGATGGATATTATTGTTAATAATTATTAACAATATAAACTTGACATTACTACAGGAATAACTCCACTATACTTTGTTGGCCTGAAAATAATTTTTGTATAAAAATTATGCCCGGAAAAAAGTTTATATCTTAAAATATCGAAAAATCGCGTTCTGCCAGCGGACGGGTGGGACGGATGGATATTATTGTCAATAAATTTTCACAATGTGAACGTGATTTTTCGATATTTGAAGAATTAAAATTTCTTTCTGGCATAATTTTCAAGCAAAACATTTTTTTAGGTCTCGAAAATATTGTCTCACCCATCTGCTTGCAGAACGCGATATTTGAATATTAAAAAAGGAAAAATTTTTTCCGGGCATACTTTTCAAGCAAAAAATTTTTCTAGGCCACGAAAATATTGTGGTCTTAAAATTATGCTTTTAAATGTTTTAAGAGTGATCTCCGAGTGACGCGATAGTGGATCGTCGGGCAATCCGAGTGTAGTGAAGGAACGTGATAGTTTTTAAAAATACGACAAAAGCGCGGTAGATTTAAAAAAACGTAAACGGGATCGGAACGTCAAACGAGATTGAATTTCTCGTATAAAATCTCTAACTTAATTTAAAATGTGACTGGCAAAATTGCCACGTCACAATATACACTTGATATTACAAGAGGAATGTCTGCATAATATTTTCGTGGCCTAAAAAAATTTTTTGCTTGAAAATTATGCCCGGCAAAAATTTTTATTTCTTCAAATATCGAAATATCGCGTTCTGCCAACAAACGGGTGAGACGGATGCATATTATTGTTAATAATTATTCTCAATATCCACTTGATATTACAAGAGGAATGTCTGCACAATATTTTTGTGGCCTAGAAAAATTTTTTGCTAGAAAATTATGCCCGGAAAAAATGTTTACTTTTTTAATATCCAAATATCGCGTTCTGCCAGCAGACGTGTGAGACGGATGGATATTATTGTGAATAATTATTAGAAATATCCCCTTGATATTACAAGTGGCATGTCTGCACAATATTTTCGTGGCCTAAAAAAATTTTTTGCTTAAAAATTATGCCAGGAAAAAATTTTTATTTCTTCAAATATCGAAATATCGCGTTCTACCAACAGACGGGTTAGACGGATGGATATTATTGTTAATAATTATTAACAATATCCACTCGATATTACAAGAGGCATGTCTGCACAATATTTTCGTGGCCTAAAAAAATTTTTTGCTTGAAAATTATGCCCGGAAAAAATTTGTCTTTCTTCAAATATCGAAATATCGCGTTCTGCTAACAGACGGGTGAGACGGATGGATATTATTGTTAATAATTATTAACAATATCCACTTGATATTGCTAGAGGAATATCTTCACTATATTTTCGTGGCCTGAAAGTAATTTTTGGTTAAAAATTATGCGCGGAAAAACTTTTATTTCTTCAAATATCGATATATCGCGTTCTGCTAGCAGACATGTGGGACGGATGAATATTATTGTTAATAATAATATACAATATCCACTTGATATTACAAGAGGAATGTCTGCACAATATTTTCGTGACATAAAAAAATTTTTTGCTTGAAAATTAGGCCCGAAAAAAATTTTTATTACTTGAAATATCGAAAAATCGCATTCTGCCAGCAGACGGGTGAGACGGATGGATATTATTGTTAATAATAATATACAATATCCAGTTGATATTGCTAGAGGAATATCTCCACTATATTTACGTGGCCTGAAAATAATTTTTGGTTAAAAATTATGACCGGAAAAAATTTTTATTTCTTCAAATATCGAAATATCGCGTTCTGCCAACAGACGGGTGGGACGGATGGATATTATTGTCAATAATAATAAATAATATCCGCTTGATATTACAAGAGGAATGTCTGCACAATATTTTCGTGACCTAAAAAAATTTTGTGCTTGAAAAATATGCCCGAAAAAAAAATTTTAATTCTTAGAATATCGAAAAATCACTTTCTGCCAGCAGACGGGTGGGACGGATGGATATTATTGTTAATAATAATAAACAATATCCACTTGATATGACAAGAGGAATGTGTGCACAATATTTTCGTGGCCTAAAAAAATTTTTTGCTTGAAATTTATGCCCGGCAAAAATTTTTATTTCTTCAAATATCGATATATCGCGTTCTGCCAGCAAACGGGTGGGACGGATGGATATTATTGTTAATAATAATAAACAATATCCACTTGATATGACAAGAGGAATGTCTGCACAATATTTTCGTGGAATACAAAAATTTTTTGCTTGAAAATTATGCCCGGAAAAAATTTTTATTCCTTCAAATATCGATATATCGTGTTCTGACAACAGACGGGTTAGACGGATGGATATCATTGTTAATAATTAATAACAATATCCACTTGATATTACAAGAGGAATGTCTGCACAATATTTTCGTAACCTAAAAAAATTTTTTGTTTGAAATTTATGCCCGGCAAAAATTTTTATTTCTTTAAATATCGATATATCGCGTTCTGCCAGCAAACGGGTGAGACGGATGGATATTATTGTTAATAATTATTAACAATATCCACTTGATATTGCTAGAGGAATATCTCCACTATATTTTCGTGGCCTGAAAATAAATTTTGGTTAAAAATTATGCGCAAAAAAACTTTTATTTTTTCAAATATCGATATATCGCGTTCTGCTAGCAGACAGGTGGGACGGATGAATATTATTGTTTATAATTATTAACAATATCCACTTGATATTACTAGAGGAATATCTGTACAATATTTTCGTAGCCTAGATAAATTTTTTGCTTGAAAATTATGCCCGGAAAAAATTTTTCCTTTTTTAATATTTAAATATCGCGTTCTGCAAGCTGATGGGTGAGACAATATTTTCGGGACCTAAAAAAATGTTTTGCTTGAAAATTATGCCAGAAAGAAATTTTAATTCTTCAAATATCGAAAAATCACGTTCACATTGTGAAAATTTATTGACAATAATATCCATCCGTCCCACCCGTCTGCTGGCAGAACGCAATTTTTCGCTATTTCAAGATATAAACTTTTTTTCCGGGCATAATTTCTAACCAAAAATTATTTTCAGGCCACGACAATATAGTGGAGATATTCCTCTAGCAATATCAACTGGATATTGTTTATTATTATTAACAATAATATCTATCCGTCCCACCCGTCTGCTGGCAGAACACGATATATCGATATTTGAAGAAATAAAAATTTTTTCCGGGCATAATTTTCAAGCAAAAATTTTTTTTAGGCTACGAAAATATTGTGCATACATTCCTCAATTTAACTTCACTTCATAATAAAAAGTGTATATGCTCTTTCTAATTTTGCAAAAAAAATTAATTATTTAAACAAACTCTATGCAAAACTGGACATGCGATGTCCACTTTTTAAAAATAAGAAAGAAATAGTTACAGAAAGTGACATGCGATGTCTCGACCAAACGCATCATCGAGCTCGGGCCGCTGATCAGAAACAAAAACTTACATATATCCATATGCACACTGTGCTAAAATGTCTAAAATGTAACCGGAGATGGAGATGCGTGGTGCCTCGGCGAAGTTTCAGAAGGAAGAACTTACGTATGTCCGAGCTCGGTCCGAGTATGAAGATGCGTTGTTTTTATTTCTGACGGAAGGGTCGTGCTCGACTACCTTTCAAAAAAGGGAGACATCGCAAGTTAACTTGCGATGTTTTCCCACTTTTAGCATAGCCAACCTCGCTGACCCGTACGTTTTTACGAACACGCATAATACTGTGTGTAAGATTTTTTCAAGTATTTCTTCAATTTCTTCACATTTCGTGATTTTTAATTATTGTTTTTCTTGGCCATTAATTAACATTTTTAAATTCTATTAACACAGTTGGATGCAGTTTTTCTTCCTGCGTTTATCGATACCAAAAACTCAATTTTGTCAAAAATGGCACTTACGTAAGTTTTTTCTTAGCACGGCAGAGCAGAACGCGATATTTCGATATTTGAAGAAATAAAAATTTCTTCCGTGCATAATTTTCGAACCAAAAATTTTTTTAGGTAACGAAAATATTGTGGAGATATTCCTCTAGCAATATAAACTGGATATTGTTAATTATTATTAACAATAATATCCATCCGTCTCACCCGTCTGCTGGCAGAACGCAATTTTTCGCTATTTCAAGATATAAACTTTTTTTCCGGGCATAATTTCTAACCAAAAATTATTTTCAGGCCACGACAATATAATGGAGATATTCCTCTAGCAATATCAACTGGATAAGGTTAATTATTGTTAACAATAATATCCATCCGTCTCACTCGTCTGCTGGCAGAACGCGATTTTTTGATATTTGAAGGAATAAACTTTTTTTCCGGTCATAATTTTTAACTAAAAATTATTTTCAGGCCACGAAAATATAGATGAGATATTCCTGTAGTAATGTCAAGTGGATATTGTTAATAATTATTAACAATAATATCCATCCGTCCCACCCGTCTGCTGGCAGAACGCGATTTTTCGATATTTGAAGAAATAAAAATTTTATGGGCATAATTTTCAATCAAAAAATTTTTTTATGCCACGAAAATATTGTGAAGACATTCCTCTTGTAATATCAAGTGGATATTGTTTATTATTATTAACAATAATATCCATCCGTCCAACTCGTCTGCTGGCAGAACGCGATTTTTCGATATTTCAAGATATAAACTTTTTTTCCGGGCATAATTTTTAACCAAAAATTATTTTCAGGCCACGAAAATATAGTGGAGATATTCCTCTTGTAATATCAAGTGGATATTGGTTATTATTATTAACCTTAATATCCATCCGTCCCACCCGTCTGCTGGCAGAACGCGATATATCGATATTTAAACAAATAAAAATTTTTTCCGGGCATAATTTTCAAGCAACAATTTTTTTTAGGCCACGAAAATATTGTGCATACATTCCTCTAGTAATATCAAGTGGATATTGCTAATTATTATTAACAATAATATCTATCCGTCTCACCCGTCTGTTAGCAGAACGCAATATTTCGATATTTGAAGAAATAAAAATTTTTTCCGGGCATAATTTTTAAGCCAAAAATTTTTTTAGGTCGGGAAAATATTGTGGAGATATTCCTCTAGCAATATCAACTGGATATTGTTAATTATTATTAACAATAATATCCATCCGTCCCACTCGTCTGCTGGCAGAACGCGATTTTTTGATATTTGAAAGAATAAACTTTTTTTCCGGTCATAATTTTTAACCAAAAATTATTTTCAGGCCACGAAAATATAGTGGAGATATTCCTGTAGTAATGTCAAGTGGATATTGTTAATAATTATTAACAATAATATCCATCCGTCCCACCCGTCTGGTGGCAGAACGCAATTTGTCGATATTTCAATAATTGAATTATATTTTAAAGTGAATATTAATTTTAAACATTGTTCAACTTTAAAAATTTATTGTGCATCTTTTTTGTTAATGTTTTCATCTTTTTTGTCAATAATTTTCCCGATTAACAGTTATTATCCTAATCTGCCAGCCAGAATAACACGGGGGCCCACCGCGTAACGCGCTACTGTCTACGCCTTTGGATTCTTCTGCTGGTTGGTTGTTCTGCCAGCTGGCGGGCGGGTAGTTTCAGGGCGCTTTTATAACCAGGAAATTGGTAAGAATCTCCCCCCCTTTTACTAACAACAAGACTTTTTAATTGTTTCAGGTAACCAGTATAGAATCGAAATTAAGCCAAATTGCGGTATGCGCCAGTAAGCAGTAGAATACAGCACGGTAATCCAGATATTTCATATAATTGACAAAATTTTTAAAGATGTTTAAAAAAAAACCTAAGCAAATTGGAAGTAATATACGAGGAATAACTCTTATTTTTCAAAACAACGAATCAAAGCAAAATTAAGGAAAAAAAAGACTACACCACCTGCACAAATCGTCAAGGGACGACGATTCAAAAAGGGGATGAGTTGTTACGCTCGAACTTATTAAAAATAATTTTGTTCAAATCTCTAATTTAGTTTTTTTTTATTAATTAATTTTATTGTCGTCGTTAAGCCTGACAGTTTGTTTCCAATCCAAATTAAATCCATTTCATATTAACATTTAAGATTTTTACACCTTAAACATCATGAATCAATTTACGAATTTTACAAAAACAAGAAAATATAAATATGATAAAAACTGTAAAAGTGGAGGATGAGTCAGAATTTCTGAAATGTGCCATCTAAAATTCAATAATTTTCTTTTTCGGTAAAATATTGTTTTTCTTATAATATTTTATGCTAAAAATGACTGCCTAAAAGGATTTTGCAAAAAAAATATTTTTATTCATGTTATTAACAAATAAATGAAGGGTGGCATGACAAAAGGGGTCAAGCCACAATTTTTCGAAATTGAGATTTTTTCATGAAAAAATCAAAAAAATTTATTTACACATTTGTGTAAAAGGATTTTCTTCTTAATTGCGTTTTTATATAAGTTTTTAATAAAAATTAGAATCACAAAATAGCCTCAATTTTTACTTGTAATGCAAATTAAATGAAAAACAAAAGAAATACAAAGTCAATATTATTATTCAGTAAGTCAACAAGGTTAAAAATATTATTTTTCCGAATTCGAAAATGCCACGTAGGTGCGGGAAAAAGAATATTAATAAAAAAGAAATGGAAAAAAATAAACGACGTGCAGGAGAAGCATTTACAAAAAGTAATGGGAAAGAAATTTTATCTGTAGGAGTTGTAAACAAGGTATACACATGTGTAACCTAAAATATGTTTTTGAATTACTTTTAAAGTATTTTAATCACAGTAATTTTATCTTTATGATAAACAAAGGCATGGATAAAAATTTTTTTTAGACTCAACATTATTTTTCCTGTAGCTGACCTGTAAAGGTCAGTAGCTACAAAATTTGGAACTTCTTGGTTAAAAGTAATCACTTAATTCATTATTTTCTCGAAAACAAACAACTTTTTTAAAGCAATTTTTTTCACATTCGATTCATCAATTCAATATTAAGAAATTAATTTCTCAGTTTTTTTTAAATGGCATATTTTTTTAATAATTAATTTTAAAAGAAAATTTGCGCATTTGACGTAACCTTGAAATAACACACATTTATTAACTTTTCTCTTTAATTTCAGGGTTTAACTAAACAAAATGTATTTTTAATGGTAAAGCATTATAATATCTCAAAACCGTTTTTTTGGTTTTTTATTTAATGACCTGTAGAATTTTTAAATATTTTTTTGTCGTTTCCTGTAAAATCATGAAATTGTGGCTTGACCCCTTTTGTCATGCCACCCTTCAAATATTATTACCACTTTTTTTTCAAAAATTAATATCTCAAAAACTTATTGACCGATTTGGATGATCCAAGTGGCATTGTTTTTGTCTTGAATCAAAGTTTATTTGAAAATTTTTGTTAAATAAACATTTTTCTTTTTACTTGTTTAAAAATGTGGTTATTTATAAAAAGTTAATAAAAAATCATGTTCATTATCGAATTTCTAAATAAAAAAAAGACCAAATTATTGTTTGAAGATTTCGGAATAATATTCCGTTGAGAAAAAAAAATGTCACGCATTTGACCCTTAAAACAATTGAAATCGTCCCATTCTAATAGAATTTTTCAGAGAGCATTAATTATATTAGAGAAAATTAAATTTAGTCCATGGAAGGAATGTTAAAAAACATAAACAAAATTGTATTTTTTTGTCGTATTCTAAGCAATGCTTCGATAACAAAAGTTCGTTATTAATTTTAGGTTATGTATAATAAAAAATAATACGTTAGTTAGTAAATCATTTCTAGCAAAAACCTTTTTAGTATAATTGGGTAAAGAACCAAATAAGAAACAATTTTTATTTTTTTTCATTTTATTTTTATGTGGAGATTATCAATAGATACTAAAAAAGAAATAGCTTTTCCCATTAGGCTAATTTGCAACAGTCGAACTTTAAATTAATTTTCAGAAACAAAATTTAATTCAACTTTAATTATTATTTACGTTATATTGCTTATAAATTGTAACAAAATTTATTTCAACAAAAAGTGAGAAAAGGGAGCTATCTTCGATGCACGTAGCGGGTGGGCAAATCGCACGTGAAAGCGGATGCAAGGCAACCGACATAACAAAACAAAATTCAGAATTATGTTGGAAAAATACAAAAATTTACACCATTTTAAAAGGTGATGTGCATCGTATATATAACAGTACGATACTCAATAGGTGTTATTTTTGGGTTTCTACCCACAGTAAACAGCTAATTGAACAGATTATGATTAAAAACATATTATTTATTTATTGTATTCGAAGAAAAAGTTCCTAGGGCTAGTAAGCCCTCAATGGAACAGATGATACAGAACTAATAATAATAATAACATGGCCATAATCAGAGTACAATAAATGATATAAAAAAAAAATATATATATATCACAATCGATGCAACAAAGGTATGATCGTAATTGAATAAAACAAAACAATAAAAATGATAACAAGAAATATATAGAGCATTATAATAAATAAAACAGAAAAGACAGCTTGCCCATCTGCATATTCATTCAACAAACATACTTATTCTCGAGTTGTGTAACAAAAAAAACACAAAACAAAAAGAAAAGGCAATAACCACACGTGAATTTCAATTACCAGTATGTAATCTCGAAAACCGAGTCAGATGTTGAACTTAAAAACTTAAAAAAGTGCATCTTAAAGAGCTGCTTTGAGGATGCATCTCTAATAGACTGAGGAACTTTGTTCCATAAACGCTTACCTCTAATGACAAACGAACGTTGATATTTACAAGTGCGATGTACAGGTACTTTCAAAATATAATTTCTTTCTCTTAAGTTAGGCTTACTGCTTAAATCAGAGTTTTTATACTCAAAATAAACGAAAAGGTAATCAGGAACTCCAGTTTTAAGGAAAGTGTAAAGCAGATTTCCCATAAATAACTGCCTTCTTTTGGCCACATTCAACAAACCAGCCTTTACTCTATACTGTGTAATATGTTCACTTTTATTAAGGTTATAAATAAATCTAACGCAAGCGTTGATTGAAATTGGCCGGAATTCGGAAGTAGAAGTTGGAGTGGTGGTTTTTGGAATTGGACGTATAATAGCCTTTTTCCAGGTATAAGGAAAAATTCCAACCTGAAGGCTATAATTATATAAATGAAGGAGTGCAGGGAAGACAACAGGTAAAGCTTTCAGGATCATTTGCAGGGAAATATCATCATGACCACTAGAATTAGAGCTGACTTCCATCAAAGTTTTTATAAGGTCGTCAGGTGCTACATCCAAAAAAAAAACTTAGAATCATCAAACCGACGTGAATCATTATAACTGGTAGCTGGAAAACAAGGAAGTGTAGGGGAAACGGAAAACTTGTCAAGAAATTCATTAATAGGAAAGTTTTGGTCAAAAGTTTTTGATTTTGATGGAATTAAATTAAGTTTTTTGAGCGTATACCAGATTTTATTTGTTTTACTTGCCTCAACTATAGATTGATGGTTATATTTATGGCATGCATCTCTAATTCTAGTTTGCACTAAATTTCTAATTCGGCGAAATTCAGCGTGAACTTGAATATTTTTTGTTCTTTTAAATTTACGGCGAAGGAAATTTCTTTGTTTAATAAGTGCAGAGATTTCCAAAGTCATCCAAGGCGAAGGCTTTCCTCTCCGAATCTGCACACAATGAACCGGTGCACATGCATCATATGATGCAATCAAGAAACGAGTCAATTTATCAAACTTACCATCAACCTCAGTATCAGCGTAGAAACTCGCCCAATCTTGACCCACCAAATAACTAAAAAGCAACTCATCATTTAAATACTTAAGATTCCGGAAAGGTTTAGTATGAGTATTCTGTTGAATAATATTATTAAACTTAAAATCAAATTTAATGCCAATTAAATCGTGATTTGATAGAAAGGAAACTGGGTGTTGAAAATAACTCAAAACCTTTTCCTGACTATCAACACTGATCAAATCAATTATGGAACTAGAGGTAGATGTGTGGTGAGTGGCAGAATGCGGCACAATCGAGAGGTTAATAGAAGATAAAAGTGAAGTGAGATAATTTGTTCGGCTATTTGGAACGTCAAGATTCGTGTTTATGTCCCCCACCAGGACGACATTTAAGTAACCAGAAGTCAAAGCGTACAGTTGATTCTCAATATCATCGCCAAAAGAGGCATTAGGCGGTTTGTAAACCGAGCAAAACAAAACCATATCACATTGACTTCTAATTTTAAGAAAAATAAATTCAGCTGTGGGATGCGCACCAATTACACTGCTTGAAATTACCCGAGCACTGAGACTTTTATGGACATAAATACACACTCCTCCACCCCTACGTCCCTCCCTATCATTACGGAATAAAGTATAATTATCAAGTTCTACTAAATTAGTGGAAATGTAAGGCTTGAGCCAAGTCTCAGAAACAGCTATGATATGGTATATATTTGTATTAAAAAAATTTTTAAATTCCAGAAAATGAGGAAAGAGTGACTGAGCGTTGACGTGGCAGAGGGTTAAGTCATTCATTGAAAATAATTAATAGCTCATATTCGCGTAACTCAAAAGTGGAGTTCAAGATCAACTTATGAAAGAAAAAATTTGACGAGTAATAAAAAACTCTGAAATAAATTTCAAAAGAAATATACAATTTTAGTATAGAAAAATAGAGAAAAAACAAAAATTTAAATTTCGTCTTACTGCATCTCAACATTTGAAATTCGCTAAAGATATCAAAGCCCATGACTGGATAATAATACCAAAGAACATTGCCAATTAAAAAATTTATCTCAAGGGCATTTAGTAGTAACCAAGCAAAAAAAGAAAAGTTCAATTTAAAACAATAGAAAATATAAAAAGGTATAAACCTCTTAGTAAAAAAACATAATATATCTAATATACAAAAAATAATATACTGAGAAGCTGCTCTCTGTTGTTGCTATTTAAGCCTTTCGACATCTTCGAGTTTCGTGAGCTGCAGACGAAGTGCTCCATCCTCGCGTCTGCAGAAAATCCTTCCACCAGATATCCATAAATATTTGATTATATTATCCTTTCTCAAATTATAGGCGGCTAAGTAGATTCGACGGTTTAAAAGCGAAAGCGGTTCACGAATGAAGATTCTATGTTTATTACTTGTTGGCCAGCCAATATTGTCTGTAGAAAAGTCAGGTTTATTTTTCCGCTTCTCAATGATTACATCTCTAAGTTTGAGTTGAGATAGTTTCAAAACAATAATCGGCGGTCGATTAGAAGAGCTTCCGTCAGTTTTCCTCAATACCCGATACACGTTAGAAATTTCAGATGGAGATAAGGCAACATCCAGACTCTTTGCAATATCGCAGCAAGCGGATTGAAGATTCTCATCTGGCTTCTACGGTAACCCATGTATCTCTAATGTATTCTGAAGAGACTGCTGCTCCAGGACGTTTAAATTAAGTTCAAGAGAAGACACCCTTTCCCCCAAGTTCTCATTTTCCTTTTTGAGTTGTGATAAAGATTTAGTCTTATTAACCGTGTCCGTTTCGAGTTCAGATATTCTTTTAGCATTTTCAGAGATATCTACTTTAAGAGACGAAACAGTCTTGTTGAGATTTTCATTAAATAAATCTTGTTTAGATTGAAATGCTTCAAATAGCTTAGCGAGTCTTTCATGTGATTCGTCAACGGCAGATTTCTGCCCCTCAGCTACAGCAACCCGTATAGCCTCAGCGAAACCGGGTGGTAGAGAAACAGAATTAGTTGCGACATTATCATCTGACTCAACAATTAGGCCCGTCTGCTTCGAAACATCCATCCTCCCTTGTGAGATGTCACTACTAGCGACTTTACACTTATAACAAATAAAGTTATTGTTTGTAGTTTTACCTTTTTCAGATTGCTTTTTACTAGGGTTAATCTTTGCACACGCTGAATGGACCAAAGTAGCACACTTAGAACAAGGAACAGATTCTGAACTTGTTCTGGAAATAGCCTTTAAGCACTCAGGACAAATAGCCATCCTTCGATGATAAAAATTTAAAAGTTAAATAACTAATTAACCACTAGCACAGATGCACCAAAATGAACAAAATATGAAGCACAGAACAGTCCCGTAAACTTCCAGTCCAAAGCACAGTCAAAAAGGTAGAAAACAAAAGGCAAAACCAAACAAAATAACAAGAGCGGTTTCAGATAAGAGAAGTCACACCGACGGCCATGACAGTTTTCAAATCATAATCAAATCAAACACTAAGTGTGTTTGGGGCGGAAGAGGCCATCCAATTTTAGGCACTTTTTCTGCGCCTTAACACCTTACGAGCTTGCGAAACGAAATTCAGCGTCTCGCGGCCATGAGACCGCCTGCATTAGTTCGTGCATCGAAGGTAGTACCTTCTCCCACCTAATTAACACACCTTGGCAATGAAGAAGTCGCGAATTAAGTAGCTACACTCACCGTCATTTCGATATCAACCGTTTACCTAGAGTGACGGCTCTGAGGATTGACCCGTCGCCACTTGTAAATCTATTACTCTGGCTACGTATAAGGCGAGACTAAATTCGGGAAAATAAATTCAAGTCTCTGAACTTGATATCGAGCCAATTTAGTTATTTCAAGAAATTTAAAATCCGAGAAAAAAAGATCAAGTCTTTGAAATTGACTTCAAATCGGTTAAATAATAAAAAAAAAAGTTGAATTAAATTCGGGAAAATAAAATCAAGTCTTTGAACGTAAATTTGAAATTAATTTAATGGTTATTTAAAGAAAATTTTCAATAGAATTATTCAACTTTGAAAGCATTTGAAGTCTTCACACTTCAGAATGATTTTTTTGAACGTGAATAAGTAAATTTAAATTTCTTTTTAATAAAGTCTTCATACTTTGAAAAAAAAAAAGAAATTCTAAATTTGAAAAAAATTATTCATCGGTTGCATTCTAAGCCAGAAAAATCCTTTTTTTTCTTCTGAGGCTAAATTCTTTCAAGCCGATTACAACTGGTCTCGGACCAGTCGCCGATTTGCCACATAGCGCAATTCGGGCTACGTATAAGATTAAATTATTTAAATAAAACAAACCCTGTTAAAAATTCTGACGTCGGAAACTACGTAGGATCCGTCGTATTATACGACGTCATAGTTGACGTAGTCTAAGTCGTTACCTACGTAGTACACTACGTCGAATGCTACGTAGAAAACTAGGTCGGAAATTGGGATAGTTTACTACGCCGGAAACGACGTAGTATACTACGTCAGGAACTATGTAGAATACGACGTCCGAAACTACGCAAACCAAATTCAATAAGTAGGAAACTACGTCGTATACGACGTCGTATCCCTACTGATAATTTTTACGAATTTTTTTTTTTTTTTAAATAAACAATTTATTGTTTAGAAAGCTTTAAAAAATTAGGCAGAATGTATATTTTGCATTGACTTTAATCAATTTCCGAAACGAATCATAAAATTGAAACGGTCTGAATAAATAGACCGGAAGTCAGACCTACAATATTACTACTCCGCAATGAGTATAAAATATGTTTAAAATTTGAAACGTTTTTGAGAAGAAAGATAATATGGGAAAGGAAATTCGTTCTCTTTCTCAAATTTCTAAAAATCCAAAACGTCACAAAGTTTAAAAAAGTTTTTAAAAAAATTACTTATTTATTGAGAATAAAGAGTTTTAAAGTTCATTCAGAATTCACAAAAATTGTACATGGTAATCTTCTATTATATGAATACGATACCGAGAAAACTTCGTTCGTCGTCATACATACTTTTAAGTTCACCTACTTTTTCCAATAGGCAACTTACAAAAATTTTCATTTTATCATGTTATTACAGTTTGTAACAATGCGCACTGGCACTATTCGTGCCTTGCATGTTAAACTGAAGATTTTTTCATGCACAACATATTGTTGCACATGCGCAGTAGTGCACCACAGCTGTGTAAACGTGCGCACTACAAAACAAACATTTCAAATGCGCAGTTGTTTTGTATTGCTGTTACACATGCGCAATGATGCACAGTGATAGTCACACATGTGCTCTAATTAAATTTAAAAATTACGCAGGTGCAGTGCTGTACTTTACCAGATAAGTACATTTTCAGTACATATAGTTTACTTTTTTTAATAAGTGCGCAGTAGAAATCTGTTTTATTATTGCGCATGAGTAACACTGTTGCATTGTATGTGCACATTCGCAAAAGTACTATTATTTAAAAAATCGGTTAAAATTAGTATTTTTCATTACTATTGTAATTAATGACCAATAATAGAAAAAAATATTCAAATCTAATCTGAATATTGATATTTAAGAAATTTAGTAGAAAAATTTATATTATTGAATATAAAAACTAATAAAAACGTTAATAATGTATTCACTTTTATTAATTTTATTCTTATTTTCTTTAAAATATATGTCTAAACTGAAACATATTTTGTTCTGAAACTTTTCAATTTTTCATACATTAAAAAACCATTTTCTGGGGATAATAAACTTATAAAATGTTCATTTTATTATGTTATTACAGTTTGTACACCGAAAAAAAAATGTTTTCAATTTTAGCGGAATATTTCTTTTCTAGATTCCTTTTAAGTTTTATTTTTAATACAAACATATTTTTCTACATTGAAAAGAGATTTTCTTTTTAGCATTAGAATATGTTACCTAAAGGATGACTTTTAAGGTTTCCTTTCTTATTGAACTTATTCCTTTATGTTTAAGATTATTACTTATTATGATCTATCAGATGCTACGCTTTAGTTGGGGTCAAAAAAGGAGGAGCTTTATTCTTTTAAAGGAATAATGTGATTTGTCCTTCTTATGTGTTTTCTATTTCTATTCTCTTGTTTTGAAATATCCACCAATAAAAAGGAAAGTTGATTTGAAAAATTTCTTATTGTTGACAAAACTTGTATAAATGTTAAATCTATAGCTTTTTACATTGAAAATGAAAGATATTTTTCATTTTTCCTAAATTTAATTTAATCACACAAACTCACTTTAATCTTCAAGTTTGGAGTTTTAGAATTTTCGTGTCCTACATAACCTATTTCTTTGTTTTGACGATCCTGTCTGACTATTACTTATTATAATCTTTCAGATGTTACGCTTTAGTTGGGGTAGAAAAAGGTGGAGCTTTATTTTTTTAAAAGAATAATGTGAATAAATGGTCCTTCTTATGTGGTTTCTATTTCTATTCTCTGATTTTAAAATATCTGTCAAGAAGAACGAAGGTTGATTTGAAATATTTCTTATTGTTTACCAAACTTTGCTAAATGTTAAATCTATGGCTTTTATATATGTAAAAAAAAAGAATTTTAAAAGAATACCTTTTTCTTAAATTTAATTTAATCAAACAAACTCTCTTTCACCTTTAAGTATTTAGCGAAAGGTAGAAAATTCAAAGGCTTGTTCTAATCGATAAAGGAAGCGGTCCCCTAATTTCCGCGTCGTCGACGTCGTACCGTCCTTTATGTATGCTGGACAACGCGGGGAAAATCTTCGAAAAATTGATTCTAGAGAGACTCCGCACCGCTGTGACGCTGGCCGAAGGCTTGTCGGACAACCAATACGGTTTTCGACCCGGCCGATCCACATTTGATGTCATTAATAAAGTCATCGAAATAACGGAAAGCGCGTGGAAGGGAAGCTACCGAACAAAAGAGGCCTTTGCTTTGCTTCTTCTAGACGTAAAAATGCTTTTAACTCTGTCCGTTGGGCAGATATCATGAAAGCTTTTAGAGAACGCTTTGCTGTCCCAACCTACTTGTTGAAAATAATTGCAGACTACCTAAGAAAAAGAATCCTGGTTTACGAAACAACTGAGGGGCAAAGACGCAGACAAGTGACATCAGGAGTAGCTCAAGTTTCAGCGCTTGGCCCTGATTTGTGGAATGTTGAATACGATGATGTTTTAACAACACCCATGTCGACTGATAAAATCCAAGTCGTAGGATACGTAGATGATATAGCTGCTCCAATAAAGGCTCGGATCGAGACAGAGGCTAAAATACGCATTGCGCAAATGAACTGGGGGATTGATGATCGATTAAGGGCCCATGGCCTTGATCTGACCCCACAGAAGACGGAAATCATCATTCTCACAAGACAACGCATCTTTTCTCATGATTCTTCATAAAAATAAACGGCGTTGAAGTTGTGTCCGTTGACTCAGCTAAGTACCTTTGAATAACTCTGGACCCGAAACTTACTTTTGGGAAGCACATTCAGAATTTAGCTGATAAAGCTTCAAACCTTGTGGAAAAGCTTTCTAGAATACTGCCGAATATAATGGGCGCTAGAAGTAGTAAGACAAAAGCTTTATTAAGTGTTGCACACTCCATATTACTGTATGGTTCCGAGATATAGGCAAGTGCAATGAAAGTTAAGGCTTATAAAAAGAGATTGTCTAAATGTCTACAGTTCAGCGTAGGGGTGCGCTGCGTGGGTCATGTGCCTATAGGACCGTTTCGGAGCCTGCCATTCTTGTTGTTTCTGGAGTGATCCCGTAAGATCTGCTGGCAGATGAAAGACAAAGAGTTTTTAGGCGAAGAACAAATGGACTTATGGAAATCTATTATTACAGTAATAATCTATTATTATCTATCTATTACAGGAATAATGTAATTGGTCCTTCTTATGTGTTTTCTATTTCTATTCTCTTATTTTGAAATATCCACCAATAAGAACGAAAGTTCATTTGAAAAATTTCTTATTGTTGACAAAACTTGTATAAATGTAATATCTATGGCGTTTTTACATTAAAAAAAAAAGAATTTTAATAGAATACCTTTTTCTTAAATTTAATTTACTCAAAGAAACTTACTTTAACCTTCAAGTTTGGAGGTTTTGAATTTTAGTGTCCTACATAACCTATTTCTTTGTTTTGACGATCCTGTCTGGCTATTACATATTATGATCTATCAGATGCCACGCTCTAGTTGGGGTAAAAAAGGTGGAGCTTTATTCTTTGAAAGGAATAAAAATGTGATTAGTCATTGTTATGTGTTTTCTTTTTCTATTCTCTTATTTTGAAATATACACCAATAAGGACGAAAGTTGAGTTGGAAAATTTCTTATTGTTGACAAAACTTGTATAAATGTTAATATAAATCTATGGCTTATGTATATTAAAAAAACAGATATTTAATAGAATAGCTTTTTCTTAAATTTAATTTACTCAAACAAACTCACTTTAAGCCTTTAACGCCCAAATGTAAAATTTTTTGTCATGAAGTTTCACGCAATATTTTATCGATTGAACCTAATGAAAAAAATTTTGCTATCCTATGGTATCTTATGGTCGCTCTTTTGAATGGCGTATTAAAAAATGATCCAATATGCCGGACGAAATTTTCAAAAATTAGCTGGATTCAATTCAAACTTGTTACTTGGGGGTTTTTGGGGTCGCTGATTACGAATCTAAAGTCACTTTTTAAAAATTCAAAATGAAGGATTCAATATGACGCACAGTGGTCTGAAACACAATTCTAGCCGGACAAAACTATTTACTCAAAAACTCGTTGATAAAATTTCGAACCACTTTGTTTCTAGCAGTTTTTGTGGTCGCTGATTACGAATCTAAAGTCAGATTTCAAAAATTCAAAATGGCGAATCCAATATGGCGGACGAAAATGCAAAATTTTTTCCGAAATTTATAAAACTTAGTACACAGGGGTTTTAGGGGTTGCTGATTCCGAATCCGTGCACATTTTTCCAAAATTCAAAAAGGGGGGAGTTAGTGTTTTAAAGTTGAAAATAGCTGATCTAAAAAGTCCTAAATTGTAATTTTTATTCAAATACACTAATTTTTTAAAATTAATGTCCGCCATATTGGATCCGCCATTTTTAATTTTGAAATATTATGTATAGATCCATATTGGATCCGCCATTTTCAATTTTGGAAAATTGTGCCTGGATTCGGAATCAGCAACCCCGAAAACCCCTGTGTACTAAGTTTTATAAATTTCGGAAAAAATATTGCATTTTCGTCCGCCATATTGGATTCGCCATTTTGAATTTTTGAAATCTGACTTTAGATTCGTAATCAGCGACCACAAAAACTGCTAGAAACAAAGTGGTTCGAAATTTTATCAACGTGTGTTTGAGTAAATAGCACCGGCACACAAAAAAAAATTAATTTGCAGTGCGAAAGATCAGACTAGTCAATTCTTACGTATTTTTGATCGCTGAATCCGAATCTATGGTCATTTTTTAAAAGTTAGCTCTCATTTATTTTCTAACCTCAAAAAACCAAAAATTTAAGTTTAACTTGTTGTAGTATCTATAAAACCTGTAAAAAAATTTTTAATCTCAAACTAATGTAAGCTTTAAAGTATCACCTTTAATTTAAGCCAAGAAAACTTAAAAAATATTCAGTAGTTCACGAGATATGAATCAAAACGTCCAAACATGTTTTCCTAAAAAACCATAATTTTCAGGTTAAGTCACGATTTGTTTGACTTTTAAAGAGAAAATTCTTGGACGTTTTGACTCATATCTCGTGAACTACTACTATACTGAGCTAACTTTTAAAAAATGACCATGGATTCGGATTCAGCGACCAAAAATACGTAAGAATTGACTAGTCTGATCTTCCGCACTGCAAATCAATTTTTTTTTGTGTGCCGGTGTAGTTTAGAATCGGGTTTCAGACCACTGTGCTCCGCGTCTAGACCTGTCCGTTCGCGCACTACAACGTCGCGTACCACCCGATTTGAAGACAAATATTTTCAAAAGTGGCAAAATAAATAAATAAATAGTTGCCTTCAGTGCTTTTTTTAATTAATAGGTTAAAAATTAGAGGATTATTTCTTAAAATACCTTACAAACAGTAAAACGAACTGTTAAATTAACATATACATTATTTAAATATGTTAATTTAAATGGTCACTAGCTGCATATAATTGAAGATATGAGTTTTACGGCAAAATCAACTATAAGCGAGGCTGACGCGGTTAAGACCATGATACATCAATAAAAAAAAATGTTTAACGGCTGAAATATTCTAAATCAAACACAATAGATATAATAGATCATAAAATCATTAAAGAAAAATTTATTTGAAGACATCAATTTTTTGACTTTTGGCCAGCTAGATTCGACTCTCAGACCACTGTGTGGCGGTCGATTTTTTAAAATTGATTGAAATCGTCTGAACCTTGTTACTTGGGGTTTTTTGGGGTCGCTGATTACGAATCTGAAGTCACTTTTTAAAAATTGAAAATGACGGATCCAATATGGCGGACGAAATTTTTAAAAATTTGTTGGATTCGATTTAAACTTGTTATATGAGTGTTTTTTTGGAGCCGAATTGAAGAATATTTCGAGAACACTTCCGAGAATACTTTTTTTCTTAAATAGTAATGGTAATTAATTCTGATTACTTATACTGCAAAAGCTCATACTTTAAAAATGGTTTACCATAGGAGATACAGTGCTTTAAGACACCAAGTTTGGGTTACCGTAAGACACTCTTAGCTTATTACAAGGACAAATGTCTTACTGTAAAATATTTATAAGACATTTGCTATTGCAGTGTATTTGACTTAATATCCCGTCAAAAACGTTCTGATATTTAAATTGTTCAAAGTTGTTTTAACAATTAAAAATACACATAATTGATACACAGTATTATTGTTAGAATAGATTCACATAGCGCCAAATCTTTTGACCATATGTGACCGCGTCTCAGATAACGAAACTTATGACAAAATTATTAGTAATCAGCGACCATAAAAACCCCCATGTTACAAAATTCAAGCAACTCCAATTAGTTTCAAAAAATTTCGTCCGCCATTTTGGATCCGCCATTTTGAATTTTTAAAAAGTGACTTCATATTCGTAATCAGCGACCCCAAAAACCCCCAAGTAACAAGTTTAAATCGAATCCAACCAATTTTCAAAACTTTCGTCCGCCATTTTGGATCCGCCATTTTGAATTTTTAAAAAGTAACTTCAGATTCGTAATCAGCAATTATAAAAATCATTGTATAACAAGTTTTATAAAAGTCCCTTACTTTTTTTGATTTTGTGCACAAGGCTATGTACATTACCTAAAAAATTCACTTTAATCGCCATTTTGTATCCGCCATTTGGAATTTTATTTTTTTAATCCTCCTATCTTATAGCCTTCTTATTTTTGACGCAATATTTATGACTCTTATAAACACTACAATGCCCTTGCTTATAAAGAAATGTAATAATTTGACAAAAAACCTAAAAATTCAATGTTTTTGTTTAAAACACAACTTTAATTTGTTTTTTTTTTTAAATTTACAAGATTTCTTAATACGCCATTCGAAAGAATTCCGACTTACAGTCGGAAAATTTGAAAAATTTGAATAATTAACAAAAACATTAATATTCTATTGTGCATCCGTAGCACGACGATCACAGGAAATAAAAAGTATTGCAAAATAAATACTTATTGCAATAATGAGAAAAGTTTTGACTTAGAAATTCTTTATGGTCAGAAATTTAGATACTTTTATATGAGTAAAATAAAAAGTCTTTTTCCATTGTGCATGCGTAGCACAATCGTAAAATATAATAGCAAAATTGTCAAAATGGAATATTTTTCGATATTATAAGATCCGCTATGTCTCGGAAATACTTTCAGTCTGAAATTTTAAAAAATTAGAATAATGAAAACAAACATTAATTTTCTATTGTGCATGCGTATCACGACGATCACATGCAATAAAAAATATCGGAAAATCAATACTTTTCGCAATAATGAGAAAAGTCTTGACTTAAAAATTCTTTCGAGTCAGAAATTTTTATAATTTTATATAAGTAAAAGAAAAAGTCTTTTTCCACTATGAATGCGTAGCATAACCGTAAAATATAATCGCAAAATTGGCAAATTGGAATACTTTTCGATATTATAAGGTACGCTATGTCTCGGAAATACTTTCAGTCGGAAATTATAAAAAATTTGAATAAATTAAACAAACATTAATTTTCTATTGTGCATGCGTTGCCCGACGATCATATGTAATAAAAAATTTCGCAAAATATATACTTTTTGCAATAATGAAAAAAGTTTTTACTTAGAAATTCTTTCGGGTCAGAAATTTTAATACTTTTATGTAAGTGAAATAAAAATTCTTTTTCCACTGTGAATGCATAGCCTAATCGTAAAATATGATAGACAAATTGGCAAAAAGGAATATTTTTTAAAATTGTAAGATACGCTATGTCTCGGAAATAATTTCAGTCGGAAATTTTTAAAAATTTGAATTATTAACACAAACATTAATTTTCTATAGTGCTTGCGTTGCACGACGATCATATGTGATAACAAATTTTGCGAAATAAATACTTTTTGCAATAATGAGAAAAGTTTTTACTTCAAAATTCTTCCGGGTCAGAAATTTTTATACTTTTATATGAGTAAAAATAAAATTTTTTTTCCACTGAGGATGCGTAGCACAACCGTAAAATATGATAGAAAAATTGTCAAAATGGAATATTTTTTAAAATTATAAGATACGCTATGTCTCGGAAATACTTTCAGTCGGAAATTTTGAAAAATTTGAATAATTAAAACAAACATTAATTTTCTATTTTGCATGCGTTGCAAGACGATCATATGTGATAAAAAAGTTCGCAAAATACATAATTTTTGCAATAATGAAAAAAGTTTTGACTTAGAAATTTTTTCGGGTCAGAAATTTTGATATTTTTATATAATTAAAATAAAAAGTTTTTTTCCACTGTGCATACGTAGCACAACCGTAAAATATGATAGAAAAATAGTCAAAATAAATTTTTTTTTTCGATATTATAAGATACGCTATGCCTCGGAAATACTTTCAGTCGGAAATTTTGAAAAATTTGAATAAGTAAAACAAACTGTATTTTTCTATTGTGTATGCGCTGCACGACGATCATCTGTAATAAGAAATTTCGCAAAGTCAATACTTTTTGGAATAGTGAGAAAAGTTTTGACTTACAAATTCTTTCAAGTCAGAAATTTTGATACTTTAATATAAGTAAAAGAAAAAGTCTTTTTCCACTGTGCATGCGTAGCGCAACCGTAAAATATGATAGAAAAATGGCAAAATGGAATATTTTTCAATATTATAAGATACGCTATACCTCGGAAATACTTTCAGTCGGAAATTTTGAAAAATTTGAATTATTAAAAAAAACATTAATTTTCTATGGTGCTTGCGTTGCACGACGATCACATGTGATAACAAATTTTGCGAAATAAATACTTTTTGCAATAAAGAGAAAAGTTTTTACTTGGAAATTCTTTCGGGTTAGAAATTTTGATACTTTTATATACGTAAAATAAAAAATCTTTTTCACTGTGCATGTGTAGCACAACCGTAAAATATGTTAGAAAAATTGGCAAAATGGAATATTTTTCGATATTATAAGATACGCTATATGTCTTAGAAATACTTTCAGTCGGAAATTTGGAAAAATTTGAATAAGTAAAACAAGCTTTATTTTTCTTTTGTGCATGCGCTGCACGACGATCATCTGTAATAGTAAATTTCGATAAAAGTCAATACTTTTTGGAATAATGAGAAAAGTTTTAACTTACAAATTCTTTCAGGTCAGAAATTTTGATACTTTTATATAAGTAAAAAAAAAGTCTTTTTCCACTGTGCATGCGTAGCTCAACCGTAAAATATGATAGCAAAATGGCAAAATGGAATATTTTTCGATATTATAGGATACCCTATGACTCGGAAATTCTTTCAGTCGGAAATTTTGAAAAATTTGAATAAATTAAACAAACATTACTTTTCTATTGTGCATGCGTAGCACGACGATTATCCGTAATAAGAAATTTCGCAAAGTCAATACTTTTTGCAATAATGAAAAAAGTTTTGTCTTAGAAATTTTTTCGGATCAGAAATTGTAATACTTATATAGAAGTAAAATAAAAACACTTTTTCCACTGTGCATACGTAGCACAACCGTAAAATATGATAGAAAAATGGGCAAAATAAAATATTTTTCGATATTATAAGATAGGCTATGCCTCGGAAATACTTTCAGTCGGAAATTTTGAAAAATTTGAATAAATTAAAGAAACATTAATTTTCTATTGTGCATGCGTAGCACGACGATCATATGCGATAAAAAATTTCGCAAAATATATACTTTTTCCAATAATGAAAAAAGTTTTGTCTTAGAAATTCTTTCGGGTCAGAAATTTTGATACTTTTATATAATTAAAATAAAAAGTTTTTTTCCACTGTGCATACGTAGCACAACCGTAAAATATGATAGAAAAATGGGCAAAATAAAATATTTTTCGATATTATAAGATACGCTATTGTTATGTCCCTACTTTATTTATTACTATGTTTAATTATTTTTTATAGAAGCTAAAAACGAACTATATCGATTCCATAATTTCCTCTATTTAGCTAAGTTAAATTAAAGATAACTTGTCGCTGGGGAGAGGCCAGTCAAATTAAATAAACAAATTTCAATCTGTAGTATAATTTATTCTTGTTAATATTTGTAATCATTAAATTAAAAGAGAATAAAAGTTAACTATTTCAATTATCGGTTCTTTTGTACGTGATTTGAATTTTGGATAAGAATCTGTAAAGAAGAAGAATATCCTTTATAACCTTGTAAATTTTGTAATAATTATTAGAGTTTTCTTTCTGATTTCTTTTACGCTATACCTTTTCTTAAGATGAAGATCGTATTGAGAGGTTACTGGCTCTTTGAATGGTCCTTTAAAACGAGATGGCAGCTATGAGTTGCAGGGTTAGCAGGTACACAGATCCAATCGCAGTATCTTAACTATTGGTTGTCCACTTTAGGAATTCCTTGTTTTAACAAGATATTTATTGAAGATCGTTGGCCCAAGAATTCCGTGATGAAAATCACCCTAATGTTTCTTCGTGATAAACTGGGTTGATAACTCTACTGATGTAACAACTTTGATAAGGCAATTCACGGGTTGATTGACGGAAATTGTTTGGTTGATCAAGTCACCGACTGATTGACTGATTGGTTAATTGATTGGTTGATTGATTGGTTGATTGATTGATTGGTCGAAACAGACTGCGAACTGACTCTGAACTGGTTCCGAACTGATTTTGAATTTGACTCCAAACTGACTCTG
Organism: Ganaspis brasiliensis; assembly: GCA_037103525.1. Classification (NCBI taxonomy): domain Eukaryota; kingdom Metazoa; phylum Arthropoda; class Insecta; order Hymenoptera; family Figitidae; genus Ganaspis; species Ganaspis brasiliensis. The sequence goes on along the minus strand of JAZKLR010000533.1, from coordinate 107,223 downwards.
AGCTTACTGGCCCACTGAATGATTCCGAACTGAATGATCATCCTGTTTATCTGGCTTTGGTATTTAAGCTCTGCCAAAGCCGCACTTTCTTAGGGAAACCGTACTTCTTGCCATTGATGTCCTCCGATTCCAAGAAAGCAAGCCGCACTTTCGTGGTCGAACCGTACTCGTTGCCATTGATGCTCTCCGATTCCAAGAAAGCAAGCCACACTTTCGTGGTCGAACCATACTCGTTGCCACTGATGCCCTCCAATTCCAGGAAAGCAAGCCGCACTCTCGTAGTCAAACCGTACGTCCTCTGATTCCAGGAAAGCAAGCCGCACTTTCATAGTAGAACGGAACGTCCCTTTGTTGATCACGTAATATTGAACCGTATTGAAATAGTCCCCTTACTTCCCTTAATTTTTATACATTTGAACATGGTTACAATAATAAAAGATGAATGTTGCTTAGTTTATTTATAAAGTAAACGTTGTTATTAAACATTGTTTTTCTTTAATGGTTATAAATGTTAATTGTTAATAATTATAATCGTTTATGCCTATTTCAGCAAATTAATAATTAATTGGCGCTCCTTTGAATACATAATACGAAATTACTGATAACTTCTTAATTAATTATTTGTTTAAACAATTTATTTATTTGTTTAAACAAATCGGACAAAATTAATAATTACTTCTTAATCTATTTGCAAATTACTTATATGCAAAACGCAAAACAAAGTTTAATTGTTTATTTTAATTTGTTTAAACAATTCATTATTTGTTTTAACAAATTAGTCAATATATTTAATATTATTTTCAAGTAATTGTTAAAAATTATTGTTGTTAGACGATGAACATTGACCAATTGTTTATTTTAATCTGTTTAAAACAATTCATTATTTGTTTAAACAAATCGGATACGATAATTCGTACTTGGCTAATGGTTTGTACTTTTAATCAAATTAAATATAAGTTAATTGTGCAAACCTAAAATAACACAAATTTATATTGTATGTTGCATTAAAATGCGATTAAATATTAATTAATTAATTAATTAATTAATAGTCATGGTGACATGACACCTCCCCCCCTTGAAAAATCGACAATATCGGAGAACGAAGTTAGCCGGAATTGTCGATATAAGTATAAAAATATTTTCCAAAATTATATTTATGCCCATAAATTTGTGGCATTCTATTCGAGAATGACCGTTTCGGCCTCGGAATCATATTCTTCTCCTTTAAGCTCATAGACTTCGCTGTATCTGGGATCGTACACAGGAGGAATGCCTTGGAGATCTGGATGGTAAATTGCTGGGTGTTTTAAAATAAAGATAGTGCATTCTCTGCACGAGTTAGCTCTAATTATTATTCCGAATAATTGTATTTGGCATTTTTTACAATATAGGTCGATAATATTTTTTATAGGGAAATGAAAAGGGTGAAAAATTCTGCAGAATAGTTTTCCTTCGTCCGAAACTTTGTTCTCGTAGCAATTTGCACATATCAGTTCCTCGCTATAATCACTATAAAATATTATTGATTCTTCATTCAATTTTACGATACAAAAAAAAAAGTGATAATATTCTCCTTATAATAAATGCTCTTTTCAGTCCATTGCCTTCTTCTCCAGTTCAATCTTATTTTCTACAGGTAGCATCTAAATTTAGAAAAAGCAAGAACAAAAAGAAGTAAAAATATAAGAATAATAATCAAATTATTATCTTAGATTTCTATTTCTAGTAGGCCCTCGGCATACGTAAATGTTATGCCCTCTAACGAAATATCGCTCGCATGCGCCCGTCCATTTAAATAACATCGTTCGATTTTGATTAATAACGTCTAATCGAGGTTCATGCAATCCATTCTGTTCGCTGAATATGAAATTTCGGTTCAATTCTATTAGCATTTTCCGCGCCGCGTTTTGCTTTGCTTCTTTTTTAGTAGAAGCTTCATTACTAATTGTAAAGAATTCTACTGAATTTTTAAATAACCTGCAGTTTGCTCTATATTTCGGTGCTAATATGAATGGGATTTTCTCCATCTCATATTCAGGTATAGAAAATTCCTACTCTATGGAAAGTTCGTTTAACAATTGTGCAGGGCTATCAACGGTATCAACATTGAAAACACGAATTTGCGCAGCCATTTTCTGGAACATACACGCAACTACTTATTTAGAAAAAATGCTATATAATATAGGTAAAGGTAAGTTATTTTTTATTCTGATTATTCATGCGTTTTGCTCTATTTATCATTATTATTCTATTATGTTATTTACTTAATTTCATGCATAAATTATAAAAGTGACTACATTATGTGGTTTCATTCATTCTTTCTATTCTTTGTTATATTTTTAGAGAGAAATTCGGATAATAGACGCTTGTATTTTCACGACCAAGTCTTTTTTTTAGATAGAAAAAGAGAAAAATGAGAGGAGAAAACTGCAAAGATGTAGATATGCGTTTTAGAGGAAAAAAATGTGAGGCGACAATGGTCGTAGATTTATTACTTTATTAGGGGTACGGTAAGGACTGGTCCGCGAGAGCTGTTTTTTTTTTTATTATTATTTCCCCGTTTCTCGTGCTGCGTGTCCATTTGATTCTGAGTTAAAAGAAGTAACAGAGAAAGGGGTATGTTTTTTTTTCTTTTTTTTTCGTTTCAAAGTGTGAAGAAAACTTTTGTGTTTTGAGAATTTTTTGACTTTTTTAGGGATTCTTGTAAAATCTTACTTTGCCAAAATAAGTGGGGAAAAGTAAAAAGAGGAAAATAGAAAGAGAGAAAAAAAAAATGTCTGTAAAGGGTTTTAGTCGTCGTTTTACCTTTTGCCTGAAAGTGTTTGTTCAGAGGAAAAGGAAAACGAGAGAAAAAAAAGTGAAATGGATAGAGATTCTAATAATTTATTTGAAGATGTAGATTTTGGTGATTTATATAAAGAAATTGGTGCAAGCGCTTCAGTGGCTGAGCTTGATAGGCTAGTTAACGATAGGGTCAGTTTAGCACGTAGTTTAAATGACGAAATGAATTTAGATTCCATTATTTTTAATAATAATGACGATGGCAAAGTACAAGCTATTTTGAGGGAGTTCAGTGTTAATAGTGTGATTGAAGGTAATAGTTTGAATTTAAATAGAGTAGGACAAACTGAACCAAATGTCCAAGGAGTGATTGTAGATTTTACGGGAGGATGGTGTAAGGATATATGGACAGTACGTGCTTGTAAAAATACCTTTTATATTATGAATTTGGGCAATAAGAAATTATTTGGTCCTAGTTGGTGGACTGAATTTCCAGTGGCACAACAACATTTTATTAGGGATTCTATTAAAACACAAGTTGAAAAAAATCCTCATGGAATTTATGAGTTGGATGGGCATTTTTTTAATTTTGAAGAAAGAAATGGAACCATAAAATTGGTAAGTTCAATCATTTATAATAAAATTGTGTATGTGGATAAACATATGTTTATTAATCTTTATTATTGTTGTTATTTGTTATTTTAGATAAACGAGGAACGGGTTAGATTGAGTAAAGAAAATGGTAAACTTTATTTAAAACAAAAATGGTTTAAGATAAAAAGTAAATTGTTTATTAAATTTCCAACTGATTGGTTATTTTTAAGTAAGCGAGGGCTAGAAAAGAGAGGAAAGGAAATTCGACGAATTATTGCTGAAAAAAATAATGGTGATTGGAAGATGCCAATTACTTATCAAAAACAAGTTTATCAAATAATAGATAAGGAATTAAGATTGGTTATGTTCAATTTTACGTTACAGTTTCGTAGTTTTTAAGGGGGTTAGTTGAAAATCACTAATCGTTGGTACAAGCTTGAAACTTTCAGCAAAAGTAATTAAAATATTAATGCACATTATTGTCATACTTGAGACAACTTTACCGTATAGTTTCTGAGATCTTGTCTTCTAAAATTCACCCTTTTTCTTAATATTTTGCATTTTTTTTTGTAATGGCCCACGCGAGAAGGAAAAAAAAAATTTGTAACTTGAATTAATTAAACGTCATTTATTAACTTTTGATGTACAATTAGGAAAATTCAAAAATTAAAACAAAAATAATTTAATATCCAATGATCATATTACTTTTCACTGAGAGAAAGGAGAAAAAAAAAATATATATATTTCGATGGATCTGCGATAATTATGGGCGGATTGGCAATATTTTATTGCTGTTTTGGGAACTGCCATCCAGTTTTGTGTTTTTAGTTTTTTTTTTTTATTTTATTTTATTTTATTCTCTTTTTTTTTTTTTAATGTCGGAACACAAGTAATATTGTTTAAAAATATACAATTTTAGTTTTACACAAAACTTTTTATTTCATATTTGACATTTTTAGGGAAGAAAAAAAAAGTTTTTATCTTGACTAGTTTATTCAAACCATCCTCCTTAAGAGCGTAAAGAAACAAAAAATACATGTTGGGGGGGGGGAAAAAAAAGGAAAAGCAAGTTTATTCATCTAATTTTTATTTTCTTTACAGATTGTTCCATAGTATTAATAAGGAAGCGTTTCAAAAATATATATATTTTTATCTTAAGCTAAGTAGATTAATCTAAGTGAAAAACCTTCAGACTTGAGTTTCAAAACAAACTATTTTACGGTTTGAAATTGGAGAAAATATCTGGATTGAGTGTTCTTGTTGGAGGATGTCTATATTTTGGTGAGTTGTTTGATTGTTATTTCGGATTGTTTTGATTATTAAGTAATTTTTTTTTATTAAGTAGTATAAAATGGCTCCTAACGTTAAAATGATAGTTAATATGATATTAATTATTATGATTGCTATTAGAGTGTTAAGGAATAAATCATTGAACTCTTTTTTTGAAATTGAATTCTTTTTACTGTGTGCTTGGGTTTCTGCGATAATAAGTAGTTTCTCTTCTAGTTCCTTTAAAGAAATAATTCTTTTATTTTTATCAAAATAATTGAAAAGAAAATTAATGTGCAGTTTAGAATTATTAATTAGTTTAAATAGACTGTCGTAATTGTTTCGGAATGTGTTTACATCATTCTCTCTGATAATTAGATGTGTATTTTCATGGTTAATTGTGGTTATGTTAGGTAAAATAGAAAAATTGGTTTCTATTGCACATTTTGGTTTAAGTTTTAATATTCCCGTGTTTTGAACAGTAAGTTCCACCTTACTTTCTTGTGGGCAACGAATTTTAATATTTTTAGGTGAATAAAATGAGTATAACCAGCCTTGATGATTTTCTAACATGGTCCAGGAATCTTTAAGAAAAGTATGTAGGTTATATGTACACATTTTTGAGTGTTTTTTCATAAAGAGTTCAATTTCACAACTAGGATTGTTAGTTGTTGTTTTTATATCAGGTGAAAAGGGGCAAAATTTACCATATACTGTTTCATAGCAGTTTTTTATGCTTTGTTTGTCTGGATAAAAATATGTTTCCTTGTCCATCGATATAGCTAAGTGTGAGTTTTTTAAATCTATTTGTGTGATAATGGGGTGTAGATTATTATGAAATATGTTAAACATGGGAATTGAATGTAATTTAAAAAGATTATATGGTGATGAATATGGCACTGAAAGAGCAATAAATAATTTGTCTTTATATGTAAAAGCGTCTGTTTCTGAGTGTCTTAATAATTTTGTGAGAGAAAATTCATGTGAAATAGTGTTGAAAAGATATTCTTGAGGGATTGAAGAATGTAATATAGGATGCCATTTATTGTTTGTTGCTAATATTAAGATATTTAAAATTTTTTTTATGTAAATTATATAATCGGAAATTGGTTCTCTTAAATATTTAGTCCATGATATTGAAAATAATATATAAAATTTATCTTCTTGATTTAAATATTTAATATGCCAACCTTTGAAGCTTTTTAGTGTCTCTTGAATTTGAAAGGTGTTATTAAATGTTTCGGAAAAGATAGTAGGGAAAACATGGATTTGTTGCTCTGGTTCGATTATTGTGGAAAGGTTTGTTTTGTGCATTTTGTCTAGAACATGATAAAATTGTTGATTATTAGAGATTAATTCTATTGTGCTATTATATAAGATATACTCGGTGTCTTTTAAAATTGATTTTAGTTCTCTTTCTTTGTTCATTATTTCTTCCTTGATAAACTCTCTTGGGCATAATTTGGAACAATGTGTAGTTACTTCTTCGAAGGTTTCAATTATTAATCTACCAAGTCTTAAAATTTCATAAATTTCGATGTAGTTTAAAAAATGTCTTTTTTTATTTAAAGGTGTAATAAATCCCATAGACTCAAAAATAATGGTGGAATTCGGCGTTAGGATTGTTTGATTATAAGAGTGCGAAGAAATAATAAAAGTAAGAAGTGTAAAGAGGAGGAAAACGAATTTCATACTTAGCATGTTGGTCATTCCTTTGAAAACAGATTATAGATAAATAAAATTGATTTTATCTTGTTATCCTCGGAATGTCTTTGGGTCATGCAAGTAGAGCCTTGATGAGACTTGTAACTAAAACAAACGAAATATTAGATTAATCTTTCTTCAATGCTGCTTATATTGCTATTTGAGTAGTTTGCGCGTAAGATTCCGATTGTTTTATGTAAATTTAGGTTCGGTGCCAGAAGAAATACTGGTCTTTGAGGTTCAAATCTACGAGTTAGTTTTAATGTGTCACAATTTTTAATAGTGTGACCGTGATATAAACAATATCTACAATAGTTGTACCATTGTATCAACTTAGGTCGAGGGTCAGTTTGTGTTCCTATTTCTCGTGTTTTTGAAATATTTACTAAAAAGGGATCTTCATCATCAATTAGATCATGAGTTCTTACAAAAAATTTTAATAAGTCTAGCGCTGCGTACTGAGCTGCTACTACTTGAGAATATGCTCTTTTCTTTTTTATTTTATTTCCAACTGACACATATACTGTGTATGTTGTTAAAAATGTTTCTTTTTTGTCTATTACCATTGAAATGTTCAGTGTTGAAAGACCATATTCAAAAGTAAAATAACGTAAGATTTGTAGTACATCTATTTGCCCTTCTATTGGTTTAAATTCGGATAACGGTAAATCTTTATGTAGTATTGAAAATACACAATTTTTACGAGGAGATGAGGATGATTCGGCAGATTTTTGAGTTGTGAGGTTAAGAGGTTGGTGTGACATGCAAGAAAGAAAAAGATCATATTTATGCAAAGGGATAAGGGTTCAAAGCCCGATAACCGCAATTCATGCATTTTTTGTACGACTTTATTTGTGTATGGCATGCTCTATGTTTATTGGATTGGAAAGGGTTTGTTCTAATTTTGTTTCTTGGTGGTAATTGAGGAGGTATTTCTTCGTTTCGTTGTGAAGTACTAGTGGAAGGATTATTGTTTGATGTGTGAATGGATAAATCATTCATTGTATCCGTAATACTGTTTATCGATCCGTTTTGTTTCTTATATAGTTTATGAATCATTCTACAGGTTGCCTGGATTTTGGCTTCTCTGATTGTTTTGGAGATGCCATTTTCTTTGTTTTCTTCAACTTTGCAAGTGATAATGTGATTACGTTTAGTTGTACAAAAATAAAGATAAATATACATTGGTTCTTGCAGTTTTAAATTTAGGCAAATATTTTTTAGTTCACGAATGACGTCGACGGTAGGAAGGGCTGTTATAAGGATGTTATTGTTGATTGGTAAGGTTTTAAGATAGCTACGTGCAACATGCTCTTTTACCATATCCGGATCATGCCCCATTGCAGTATACTGGAATATTTTATTCGCCACTAATATTTCGAAAAGTAATCTATTATTTGTATCCCTTCTAATTTCATACGTGTATCTCAAAGGTGATAAACCCATTGTTATTAGTGCTTCCTCCACTTTTTCTGTAGGTCTTACTGATTTCATGCTTAAGTTAAATGCGATATGGATTAGTTTGACTGTAATGTAATTGTGTTAGTTGTTCTTGCGGATATATGTATGTTTCTGTTGTCTGATTGTTACCTTGTTCGTGTTTTGGTACTGGTTCCGATTCTGTTGTAGTGAGTTGTTTTTTGTTTTGATTATTGTCAGGGAGTGGTTCGTTTGTGCTTTCAGCTTCCTTTAGCGGCTCTTCTCGTTTTCCTAAATGCAATAGTAAATTAGTAACTGAATCCCAAATTGAGCCAATAAGATGGATTGACCATCCAAAAACAGTATACAGGGCATAGCCATGTATAAATGTGTCGATTAACAGTTTTATTGTTCGTACTACAATGACAACGCCTATAAATCCCGCACTAACAGTGCCAAAACTGGAAAATACTGTCCAAATTTTATTCCACGTCGATTAAGCAATTTTTTCCATAGTTTTCTCGTCTAGTAAACCCATTAAAGAAATTCCCTGATTAATTGTGGGTAACCCTGTCATGCCGCGAACTAAACTATTTAAAATCATTGGTTTTTCTGCTGGGAACATTATATGTATGATCTTTTAATTTATTTAAATCGGATTGTGAATATACACCACTGGTTGCTAATGATAAAGGATTTGTGTATTGCCATGTAACGCTTGTTAGGGGTCTAATAGTAGCGGGGTTAGTTGTTTCTATTGGGTTAGGAAGCATTTTATACCATTTTTGGCCTAAACAATACATTGATGGAATAAAAGAATTGCAATTAGTTTGAGTTCCTTTAGAAGTTATTATGTGTGTTCGAGGTGTTAAAAAGAGTGTATCGTTTCCCTTGTGAATGGGTAAGTGTAGATAACATTCCTTAGTTTCACGGTATTTTACTTCAACAGGAATGCATTTTATTATATGGGCAACTTCTCCTGCTATTATCGACATATATCCTGGGCCTTTCATTAAGTTGTATGCAAATTCATCTGGGGTTTGAACTGCTAATGTTAAAGTATTTTTTAAAACCTGTCTTTCTAATTCGCATTTTTGAATTAATATGTCAAGGTATAATTGTTTCATTTGAGTACGAATGTGTCTTTCAACGTACACAAATTTAGAGTTTACGTAGGTAAAGAGATCCATATTTTGTACAGTAGGTTTTTTGTTTGGTAAAATTGATGCTCCCGGTTGGGTTTCTACAATTAATAATTTTGGGTGTTCTGTTCTATACATAATTAAGTTGCAAACTGGGTTTAAACTTCTTTGTGATAATGCAAAGGTTATATCTTCTGTATTTAAAGAATAAATTGTTTCTGCATGCTGAGTACTATTTTCATAAGTCTTATTAACGAAACCTTCATATAAGACTTCATATTTATTAAGATGGCAAATGTCTTGAGGTAAAGGGTTCCAAAATGTATGCCCGCCTTCCATGTCAAAACAATTGGTATCTGAGAGTGAACATGTGATACCAGATTGTAAGTGGATTCGATCTGTGTTTAAATTAACACTTGCATAGTATTCGGTTAATGTTACAGTTACTACTCCTTGTACAACAACGTTGTCCCAAGTCCCTAATGGATCTGTAAATTGAACTCCTGTGCAATCTCCATCTGTGTCAGTGTATCCTGCTATTAATATACTATGATAAGATGTATGATTAGGTTTCAACTTTGATATTTTTGCGTCTTGTCCAAATGTTATAGTTCCGCCTTGATGTAGAGTGTTACATTGATCGTATGAAATATCAGGAATGTATGCACTTAATCCATTTCTTACTACTGATGCATGTGAAAATGCTCCACAGTGTGTGATTGTTCTATCAACTTCCAATTTACATTATTTCACTTTAGTACGGGTAAAATCGCTAATTTGCACTAATTGGACGTATTTCTGTTCAACGTTTACCTCTGGTTCAGGTATGTCACATTCTGCTACTTCCAAAAGGGATATTGTTGTGAGGTTAAGTTGATTTGAACCACAGTCATAACCGATGATGGCTTGTACTGATGTTCTCCATGATATTAGTATTATAAGGGCTAGCCATGTCTTCGATCTGGCAGACATTTCTGTAAAATGATATTTCTAATTAAGAGAGGTGAGTTTTTATGAAAGAAAAAGGAAAAGAACAAAGAAAACGATATTTATTTGGGAAAAATACTAATATTTTGAAGTTAAAAGTATAATTTTTATTACTTCTTAGATGTGTGGTATGTTCTATTACTTGTTTTTGAATTTTTTGTTTTACTTATGTGTTTGAATTTATTCTTGATTTCTTCAATCTATTTACATGTACAACCTTTGGTTTATTTTTTATTTCTATTTTAACGTTTCCTTTGCCTAAAATATCTAAAACTTTATGTGGTCCTGAATATTGGTCTCCTAATTTCTTTGGTTTTGGTCCGCTTAATAAAAATACTTCGTCATCAAGTTTAAAATCTTGTGGGTTGATTTTTCTGTCATAATAAATTTTTGATTTTTCTTTTGCTGCAACAAGATGTTCTTTGGCTATTCCTCTAATTTCGTGTAGTTTAGTTACTAGTTTAATTAAGTATTCATCGTAAGTTTCGAGCTTTTCGATGTCTTCAGGTGGTTCGCTGGATGGCAATCTTGCTAATTTACCAAAAACTAATTCATATGGAGTGCAACGTGTTCCTTCGTGTATACTAGTATTATAAGAAAATGTAGCTAGTTCAAGCCAGTCGTCCCATTCAGAAGTTTTGTCTACGAATTGTTTTAAATATTCTGCAAGAACATGATGTGATCTTTCAAGAGATCCGTTGGATTGAGGGTGGAAGGCAGTTGTTTTGAATTGTCTAATTCGAAATCTTTTTGCTAAATTTCTAATAAGAACACTAACAAAATTTCGTCCTTGATCGGTAAAAACAGCTTTTGGGGAGCCAAATATACAAATAAATTTTTTAACAAATGCATCTGCAATTGTACTTGCAAGTGCATTTGGTAGTGCAATAGCTAAGGAATATTTAGTAAAATTATCTTGAATGGTTAATATATATTCGTTTTGTTTCTCTGTTACAGGTAAAGGTCCTACTATATCCATTGAGACTTTCTCAAATGCTGTGCCTGGCGTATCTGTGATGACCATAGGATTTTTTGTTTTAACTCTTACTAATTTTTTAATTTGACATTTTAAGCATGATTGTATATATTTTTGTATAGCTAATTTCATATTTTGCCAATAAAAATTCTGACGAATACGATTATAAGTTTTTGAAACTCCTTTGTGACCCCCTAGTGCTGAAGAATGAGCTTCGTCTATTAATTGTTCTTGTTGTTCTTTTGTAGCGTATCTTATTATTCCTAAACAAATGATGATTTTAATTGAAGAATTTTCAAAAATAGAATTAATGATCCCTAGAATTTCATTCCATGTTATATGATTAATTTCAGAAGTTTTTGCAATGCTAATTGAACGAATTTTTAACTCTTTAGTTTTCATAAATAAAGAATTAATTGCAGACCTTACATATTTAAGTTTTTCGGTAAGGTTAAGTTTAATTTCTGATTCAATTGGCAATACAAAATGATTGATTACCGCGATGATATTCATGAACTTGTCCTAAACATAAATTTTTAAATCTTGGTAATTCATTTCTTTTAAAAAGGGCTTTTGATCCATTATCTCTTGGTTCGCCTGTAATTGAAGTAAAATAAGCGTAATTATCCTTTCGCATAGTGAGCTGGTCGCGACATTCTACAATATTATTGTTTCTAATCAATTGTCCATCCGGCATGTTTATTTCTGCAGGTGGGGGCTCTGGTGGTGGTCGATTTTCTGTATCTGATGAATGATGTAATCTTCTTTTTCTTTATCCGTCAATGTTTTGTTTAATGCGTCCTCTTCACTGTCTTCTGAAAAAAAATACTCTTCACTCGATGTATCAGGTTTCGGAGTTTGTTTTTTATTTTTCTTTTTGTTTGGTAATGGTTTTGTTGTGAAATTTGGATCTGAATCAAAAGAATCTTTCTGCGATTTTCTGAACTTCTTAGATTTTTTAATAATTGGTTTCTTTTTTCGTATGATAGAATAATTCTCTCCTTTTCTTGGCCTTCCTCTTTTTCTTTAAAGAGGTAAAGGTTTCATGGGTTGGTTATTCGTTGATTTTTCACTATGTTCATTTTCTGTTATATATTCGCTTGGTATTTGTTTTCCATAATTTATCATAGAATAATTCTCTCCTTTTTTTTGCCTTTCTCTTTTTCTTTGAAGAGGTAAAGGTTTCATGGGTTGGTTATTCGTTGATTCTTCACTATGTTCATTTTCTGTTATATATTCGCTTGGTATTTGTTCTCCATAATTTATGATAGAATAATTCTCTCCTTTTCTTTGCCTTTCTCTTTGTAGAGACGAAGGGGTTTTAGGTTGGTTATTCTTCATAATCGTAGATTTTTCTTTAATTTTTCTTTTTTCTTTGTTTATATTATTTTGATTGTTTTGTTTTCTTGCTTGGTTCCTTGTTACCATAGCATTCATTTAGGAATTTGTATATGTTTTGTTTTGAATTTCATTATTTTCTTCAGGATTTTTTGTTATAAAATTTTGAGTGTTTTGTGCTTCTGCTTGGTTTTTTGTTACCAAGACATTCGTTTTCAGATTTCGTATAATTGTTCTTTCTTCATTCATTTGTTTCTTGTTTTCATTTTGTTTATTTTTTGTATCTTCATACTCATCGTATATGATTTCATATTTTTCTTGTTTATCAGATTCTGTGTATGAATTTCTTTTATTTGGTTCTTTATTTGATTCTTCCTTTGTGTCTTCATGTGATTCTTCTTCATTGAAGTCCTTGTTTGTTTCTTATTTCTCTTCAGTTTTTTCATCGTTTATTTCTTCTTCCTCCGCAAAGTCATCGTCTGATTCTTCGCTACTTTCACTAGAGCTCGAATATTCGTAATATGAGTCTTCTCCATCTAATTCATCTTCGCTTGTGTCTTCGCTGTCTGTTTCTTCATAATAATAACAATTTTTATTAGATCGTTGAAAATGTGTATAATTAATTTTGTTTTTGGATAAATTGTTTTTTTCGTTAATGTCGATTGGATTGCGTGATAATGCATCTGCATTAACATTTATTTTACCGGCTTTGTAGACGACGTCAAATTCATATTCGGATAATTTTAACCTCCATCGAGTAACTCGTGAACATGGATCTTTTGCATTTTGAAACCAAACTAATGGTTTGTGATCTGTTACTAGGGTAAATTTTCTACCAAAAAGATACGGTCTGAAGTGATGTACACAATATACAATGGCTAAAGCTTCTTTTTCATAAGTGTCAAATTTTCTTTTACTATCGTTAAGTGTACGAGATGTATACGCTATAGGTTTGTCTTGTCCTATTTTTCCCTGAGAAAGTATGCCTCCGATTGCATATCCCGATGCGTCAGTAGTGAGTACAAACGGTTGAGAAAAATCCGGTCGCTGTAATAAAGGTTCTTCACATAATTTTTCTTTCAAAGTATTAAACGCAATTTGATGTTTTTCTGTCCATTGAAATGGTGTGTCTTTCTTTAGTAGCTGAGTTAAAGGTGTTGTTATTTTGGAAAATCCTTCGATAAATCTTCTGTAATACCCGGCTAAACCTAAGAATTGTTTAATATTTTTCTCGTTTTTGGGAATTGGAAATTCTTTTACTGCTTCTACTTTCTTGGGATCTGGTCTGACTCCATTTTTATCGATAATGTGTCCTAAGTACGTTATTTCAGATTTAAGAAATTCGCATTTATCTGGTTGTAAACGTAAATTCGCATACCGTAAACGTTCCATAAGTCTATTAATTTTAGCTTCATGTTCTTCCAAAGTTTCAGAGTAAATAACTATGTCATCTAGATAAACGAAGAGATCATTTTCGATTAGTCCATCTAGAGTAATGTTTATAAGTCGTTGAAATGTGCTTAGAGCATTTTTTAAACCGAAAGGCATTCTATCAAATTCATAGCGTCCGTAAGGGGTTGAAAATGCTGTTTTATGTGAGTCTTTTGGATCCATTGGTATGTGATGAAATCCGTTTGCAAGATCGAATACCGAAAAATATTTAGCGTTAGAAATTTGATCTAGTATTTCTAAAATGCTGGGTATAGGAAAATTGTCTGCAACTGTTTTTTCATTTAATTTTCTAAAGTCTAAAACCATTCTCCATTTTCGTCGACCTTGAGAATCTAATTTTTTGGGTACAAGAAAGATAGGTGTATTATATGGTGATTGAGATGGTTTAATAATTTTGTTCTTTAAAAGTTCATTTACTTGTCTGGTAATTTCTTTTTTATGTATTGGAGGAAATCTGTATTGTTTAGTCATTATTGGGCGTTCGTCAGTAGTAGGGATTGCATGTACTAAAAGAGGCGTGGCTTCAAGTGGTTCGTCAGGTAATTGAAATCGATCTGCATGTTTCTTAACCAATTTTTCTACATGTGATAATTCTTTTGAGTCTAAATGATCTAATCGAAGTAATTTTTTTATTTGTTCGGTTCTGTCTTCGCCGGTAATGTTATTAATTTGACAAGTATCAAAGTGTGGTTCTTCATTTGAGGTTAAGTAATTTTGATTAATATTTTCGGTGTTTAATATTGATTCTTCTTTTTGAAAAAAGTATTTCTGACCTTCGATTTCTAGACATTTTAATGCATAGTTAATATTAACGTTATTATTGATAAAAAATTCTGATCCTAAAACACCATCTTCTTCTATTGGTACGCTATTGGGGATTAAATGAAAAATTGTTGGAAAACCAAAAATATTTAGTGTGATTTTACCTAGAGTGTAAACTGGGAAATTGTTTATTCCTGTAAGTCGTAATAATTCATCCTGTTTAATCTCAACTGTATGATCAACAATACTCAATTTTATTAAATTTCTACCTGCTCCCGTGTCTACCATCATACATGCTGGTTCTTTTAATCCATTTATTTCCGTAATAATCGAGGGAATAGGTTTTTCTGTACTAATATTTATTTTTACTTCTTTTACTTCTTTTATTTTTTTATTAGGTGCATTTTCTTTTACTGTCGAGCCTCCCGAGCTGCACCCGGAGTGGGGAGGGGTTTGGAGTTTCCCTGGTTTCTTGTGTTTCGTGGTTGAAAACTAGAAGATTGTGGTTGTTGTTGTTGTTGTTGTTGTTGTTGGTTTTGATTTTGTTGAGGTTGTTGATTTTGACTTTGATATTGTTGTGTTTGAGGTTGATATTGTTGAAGTTTTTGTTGGTTGTTGTATATTCTTTTTCGACATTCACTGATAGTGTGTCCTGGTTTTTTACAATATAAACATTCTACTTGAGTTCGATTCGAATACGGCGGATTGAAGTTATTTGGATTACTTCTTTGATTAAATAAATTTTGGTATGGTCTATTATTTGTTTGTTCAGAAAATCCTATGTTTTGACTAGGCTGCCATTGAACTTGATGTTGTTGACGAAAGTTTCTTTGATTTGGATATTGTTGCTGTTGATAAACTATATTTTGTGGAAACCTATTATTGTATTGTTGTGTGTTAAAATTATTGAAAGTTTGTGTGGGATTTCTATTATTAAAATTAGTATTTTGATTTAATTGACGACAAAAAAGGGCGATGTGACCTTTTTTGTTACATATTTGACATGTAAAATCGTCTTGTACAGTAAGAAGTTTATCTTGTTTTGATTCCTGTCTCTCATCCCTATTCCTATTGGATGATCGTAACGCTAATGTTGCTGCTAATTTTCTTTCTATTTCAATTGCTTCGTTTATAGCATCTTTGATTGTCGCTGGTTCGTTATTACTTAATCTTGATTCAATGTCTGATTTGACCCCTCTCATGAAACAATCTAGTATGTCTTTTTTTAATCCGTCAAGAAAATTTTCATCTTCTTCGCCTTGATTAATTCGCTTATGAGTGTCTAATATTTTATTTCCTAATTCTCGAATCCTAGTCCCGAAAGAAATTACTTTTTCGTTTTCCCATTGGTAAATGCTTCCTAATTCGCCTTGAAGTTGATAAATTGATTTATTTGGAGAATAAACATTCTTTAAACTATCAATAAGGTCATCTATGGTATTATAAGTATCATTTAGTAAACATTGTTTTGCTTCACCCCTGATTTTTGTTTTAATAAGTTTAGTTAAATTTGCTTCAGCGGTAGTTGGTAGCATGTCTTTTGCTTCTGTACATGCTGAGATAAATAGATCTATAGAAATGTTATCACCAGTAAAAGTGGGTATTAATTCTAGTGCGTCGCGTAATGAAATTGTTTGATTGTTGGAAACAGCCATTGTCTGTTGTTCTTGATGATTGATTGTTAACGGTTGATAGGCTAAATTACGTTCCGGAGAATTAAATAATAATGATTTTACGTTATTTTTATCTTTATTTTTAATTAAAGGTTTTAAAATATCCTTTTTATTAGAAATTGATTTTTCTAAATTGTCAATATCGAAATCGTCAGAGTCTGTTTCTGATTCAGGCTCGGTTTCGGATTTATTTTCGTCTTTAATATCTGGTATTAATGTTTTGTCTCCGTTGTCAATTACTGTCGAGTCGTTTGGATTAAATGTTGAATTTACAAAAGAGTTTTTTGATGCTTCCGGATCTAAAAGAATTGATTCTTCGTTAGTTTTACTACTGCCACTAATTATTATGCTTTTATTTGGATGTGGTGAGTCAGTTTTGGATTGATTAGTGGTCGGAATAGAATTTAATTTTTTATCAGTCCGTGATTTTTTATCTTGAAGAGCAGATCTATTATTTTCATTTACTAATTTTGCTAAATCGGGGTTGTTTCTACTTTTATTACGAGTTATTGCAGAGTTTTCTTCATTAGACATTTGTAAAAATCATTTCAAGATACAAGTTAACATATATATATATATTTAAAAAAAAAAAAAAAAAAAATCATGTGTAATATTAAATATATGTTAATACTATGTTGGAGTAAAATTTGAAGTTTTACATAAGAAATATTTCTCGAAAAGTAAATATCAATTCTTTTCAGTTAATTTAATTTAAATAAATTTATTTTTATTTTACTTTAAAAGTTATATGAAGATCCTGAATATTGTTTATTTTTTAATATATAAGTATGTAAGGCATTTATTTGTTGTCTCTATATGATTTTGTTGGATCTAAAATTCCTAACCTTAAATATAAAAAAGAAATTTTGGAAAAAAAAAAAATGGGGAATGAAGTGTAATGTGTTGTGTAAACTCATGTATTCGCGCACTATAAAAATTTGTCGGGTGAAATTAAAATCACGTTACAATATTTGTGTTCACTTTATTTTAATCCTCTTCACTTGTTCAAGTGGCTACACACTTACAACAAGGTTAATCGGAGGAACCGTTTGTTTTATTAAGGAAAGCCAGAGCTTGCGAGCACGCGAAGTATAGCTACCGTCCTAAGTTGTTCTAATTCAGCTCCTATCCTTTGTGCAATGGTGGCTGTTCTTTAATGTCGAACGTACAACCCAAAAGGAGACTAACGGTTAAGAACAAATTTACAAATTTTTAATTTTTCTAACAAAAAATTTTTGCGTCTTGTTAAAAAAAATTCACTGTCACTTCACAAAAATTATTGTCAGTTTCGTAGAATAAATATTGCTGAAAACAAATTAAATTTAAAATATTAATTCCATTTAAAGGTTTAAAGGGTATTCTTTATTTGTTATTGTTATATATATATATTTTTTTTTTATTTTATTTTTTTTTTAAATGAATAAATATTTGTTATTGTTTTTATTTTTGCTAAAAATAAAATAAACAGACTGCAACTTGAAAATCTAAATGACTGGTTCAACACGGCCGATGCACCAAAAATATAATTCGTCCTGTTATGTTCCTACTTTATTTATTACTATGTTTAATTATTTTTTATAGAAGCTAAAAACGAACTATATTGATTCCCTAATTTCCTCTATTTAGCTAAGTTAAATTAAAGATAACTTGTCGCTGGGGAGAGGCCAGTCAAATTAAATAAACAAATTTCAATCTGTAGTATAATTTATTCTTGTTAATTTCGTAATCATTAAATTAAAAGAGAATAAAAGTTAACTATTTCAATTATCGGTTCTTTTGTACGTGATTTGAATTTTGGATAAGAATCTGTAAAGAAGAAGAATATCCTTTATAACCTTGTAAATTTTGTAATAATTATTAGAGTTTTCTTTCTGATTTCTTTTACGCTATACCTTTTCTTAAGATGAAGATCGTATTGAGAGGTTACTGGCTCTTTGAATGGTCCTTTAAAACGAGATGGCAGCTATGAGTTGCAGGGTTAGCAGGTACACAGATCCAATCGCAGTATCTTAACTATTGGTTGTCCACTTTAGGAATTCCTTGTTTTAACAAGATATTTATTGAAGATCGTTGGCCCAAGAATTCCGTGATGAAAATCACCCTAATGTTTCTTCGTGATAAACTGGGTTGATAACTCTACTGATGTAACAACTTTGATAAGGCAATTCACGGGTTGATTGACGGAAATTGTTTGGTTGATCAAGTCACCGACTGATTGACTGATTGGTTAATTGATTG
This sequence comes from Ganaspis brasiliensis, assembly GCA_037103525.1. Classification (NCBI taxonomy): domain Eukaryota; kingdom Metazoa; phylum Arthropoda; class Insecta; order Hymenoptera; family Figitidae; genus Ganaspis; species Ganaspis brasiliensis. The sequence continues at coordinate 88,888 of JAZKLR010000533.1, read as the reverse complement.
GTTGATTGATTGGTTGATTGATTGATTGGTCGAAACAGACTGCGAACTGACTCTGAACTGGTTCCGAACTGATTTTGAATTTGACTCCAAACTGACTCTGAGCTTACTGGCCCACTGAATGATTCCGAACTGAATGATCATCCTGTTTATCTGGCTTTGGTATTTAAGCTCTGCCAAAGCCGCACTTTCTTAGGAAAACCGTACTTCTTGCCATTGATGTCTTCCGATTCCAAGAAAGCAAGCCGCACTTTCGTGGTCGAACCGTACTCGTTGCCATTGATGCTCTCCGATTCCAAGAAAGCAAGCCGCACTTTCGTGGTCGAACCATACTCGTTGCCATTGATGCCCTCCAATTCCAGGAAAGCAAGCCGCACTCTCGTAGTCAAACCGTACGTCCTCTGATTCCAGGAAAGCAAGCCGCACTTTCATAGTAGAACCGAACGTCCCTTTGTTGATCACGTAATATTGAACCGTATTGAAATAGTCCCCTTACTTCCCTTAATTTTTATACATTTGAACATGGTTACAATAATAAAAGATGAATGTTGCTTAGTTTATTTATAAAGCAAACGTTGTTATTAAACATTGTTTTTCTTTAATGGTTATAAATGTTAATTGTTAATAATTATAATCGTTTATGCCTATTTCAGCAAATTAATAATTAATTGGCGCTCCTTTGAATACATAATACGAAATTAATGATAACTTCTTAATTAATTATTTGTTTAAACAATTTATTTATTTGTTTAAACAAATCGGACAAAATTAATAATTACTTCTTAATCTATTTGCAAATTACATATATGCAAAACGCAAAACAAAGTTTAATTGTTTATTTTAATTTGTTTAAACAATTCATTATTTGTTTTAACAAATTAGTCAATATATTTAATATTATTTTCAAGTAATTGTTAAAAATTATTGTTGTTAGACGATGAACATTGACCAATTGTTTATTTTAATCTGTTTAAAACAATTCATTATTTGTTTAAACAAATCGGATACGATAATTCGTACTTGGCTAATGGTTTGTACTTTTAATCAAATTAAATATAAGTTAATTGTGCAAACCTAAAATAACACAAATTTATATTGTTTGTTGCATTAAAATGCGATTAAATATTAATTAATTAATTAATTAATTAATGGTCATGGTGACATGACACTATTCCTCGGAAATACTTTCAGTCTGAAATTTTGAAAAATTTGAATAAATTAAACAAACATTACTTTTCTATTGTGCATGCGTAGCACGACGATCATATGTGATAAAAAAATTCGCAAAATAAATTCTTTTCGCAATAATAAAAAAAGTTTTGACTTATAAATTCTTTCGGGTCAGAAATTCTGATACTTTTGTATAATTAAAATAAAAAGGTTTATTCCACCGTGCATACGTAGCACAACCGTAAAATATGATAGAAAAATAGGCAAAATAAAATATTTTTCGATATTATAAGATACGCTATTCCTCGGAAATACTTTCAGTCGGAAAATTTGAAAAATTTGAATAAATTGAACAAACATTACTTTTCTATTGTGCATGCGTAGCACGACGATCATATGTGATAAAAAAGTTCGCAAAATAAATTCTTTTCGCAATAATGAAAAAAGTTTTGACTTATAAATTCTATCGGGTCAGAAATTTTGATACTTTTATATAATTAAAATAAAAAGTTTTTTTCCACTGTGCATACGTAGCACAACCGTAAAATATTATAGAAAAATGGGCAAAATAAAATATTTTTCGATATTATAAGATACGCTATTCCTCGTAAATACTTTCAGTCGGAAATTTTGAAAAATTTGAATAAATTAAACAAACATTACTTTTCTATTGTGCATGCGTAGCACGACGATCATATGTGATAAAAAATTTCGCAAAATATATACTTTTTACAATAATGAAAAAAGTTTTGTCTTAGAAATTTTTTCAGTTCAGAAATTGTGATACTTTTATAGAAGTAAAATAAAAACACTTTTTCCACTGTAAATGCGTACCACAAACGTAAAATATAATAGAAAAATTGGCAAAATGGAATATTTTTCGATATTGTAAGATATGCTATGACTCGGAAATTCTATCAGTCGGAAATTTTGAAAAATTTGAATTATTAAAACAAACATTACTTTTCTATTGTGCATGCGTAGCACGACGATCATATGTGATAAAAAAGTTCGCAAAATTAATACTTTTCGCAGTAATGAAAAAAGTTTTGACTTAGAAATTCTTTCGGGTCAGAAATTTTAATACTTTTATATAATTAAAATAAAAAGGTTTATTCTACTGTGCATACGTAGCACAACCGTAAAATATTATAGAAAAATGGGCAAAATAAAATATTTTTCGATATTATAAGATACGCTATTCCTCGGAAATACTTTGAGTCGGAAATTTTAAAAAATTTGAATAAATTAAACAAACATTACTTTTCTATTGTGCATGCGTAGCACGACGATCATATGTGATAAAATATTTTGCAAAATATATACTTTTTACAATAATGAAAAAAGTTTTGTCTTAGAAATTTTTTCAGTTCAGAAATTGTGATACTTATATAGAAGTAAAATAAAAACACTTTTTCCACTGTAAATGCGTACCACAAACGTAAAATATAATAGAAAAATTGGCAAAATGGAATATTTTTCGATATTGTAAGATACGCTATGACTCGGAAATTCTTACAGTAGGAACTTTGGAAAAATTTGAATAAGTAAAACAAACCTTATTTTTCTGTTGTGTATGCCCTGCACGACGATCATCGGTAATAAAAAATTTCGCAAAGTCAATACTTTTTGGAATAATGAGAAAAGTTTTGACTTTCAAATTCGTTCAGGTCAGAAATTTTAATACTTGTATATAAGTAATATAAAAAGTCTTTTTCCACTGTGCATGCGTAGCGCAACCGTAAAATATGATGGAAAAATTGGCAAAATGGAATATTTTTCGATTTTATAAGATACGCTGTGTCTCGGAAATACTTTCAGTCGTAAACTTTGAAAAATTTGAATTATTAAAACAAACATTAATTTTCTATGGTGCATGCGTTGCACGACGATCAAATGTGATAAAAAATTTTGCGAAATTTTGTGATACTTATATATAATAAAAATATATATATATACATATAATAGGTTCGCATAAGAATTTAAATTGCCCAGTACTGTTAAAAATAGATCACTGACCTCTTAATTGCTCATTGGTAATTATATTAATGACTACTTATAGAAGAGTTCGCTGCAAAAATAAGTGTCTTGTTTTAAGACATTTTTGTCCTCAGTTTAAGACGTTTTAAAGTTTCTTAATTTTAAACCTATAAGAAAGCGTCTTTTAAAATTATTAACCAATGAAATAGCTTTAAATAACTGTAAGACTTAATGTCTTGTGTCTTGAAATAAGGCACTTAGAAGACAGCAGTTTTTGCAGTGTTGCTCTATTTATTTTTCTTTCTTACCATCTTTGAAATATAAATTCGCATACTTTGCTTTTGACGAACTGAATAGGCTGTAAATTTTGTACCAGGATTTTCCCTTCAAGTGTTCCAAATTTAAATCAAATGTTTCTTGATTTGAACTTGATTGTTCTAATTCCGTTACAGCTGACGTCTCAGATTCTTGTGGTTACGAATCTTCCATGGTCAACGGTGTCTCCTTCCTGGCGATGTTCTTTTTAAAGATAAGGAAGGTCGCCTCTTCTGTGGAATTGGATTGCAGTTTTTTGTATAAATTTTCTTAAAACTATAATTATCAAAGAGAAAACAGGGATAAAAAAAAATGACAGATTTTCGCCACCACTGGACTTTCTTATTAAGTCAAGTAAAAATTCAAACCATTTGTAATTGATCTTTTAATTAATTTTTATAAGGAATTCGGACTGTTTTTCAACAAAGGCTTGCTTTTTAAAATACCCGAACTCAAAATTGCTTCTTGAATTAAATTCAACTGAATATCCCTTAGCCCTTCAAAAGTTACTTTCATAACTGCACATGGTAGAAGTGCAGTAGATTTCAAAACTACGTAATATTCTAATTGTGTATTCTCTTAAGTCGATTTTTCGTCGGCAGTAGGAAAGCAAACTGTACTTGAGAGGTGGTTCGGTAAACACGCCTGAGTTTTACACTTTGAGTATTTTAATCTTTGATCTAGGAAAACGGAAGAAAACTCATTACAGTCAAAATTTCCCGAAATTTTCCTATTAATTCCACTCTTTTGCTACCGCCTTGACGCTAATCTTCCAGCCCGATTTTTAGAGTTTTTTTTCTTTGGCATGGCAATGCATTTCCCTGATAAGAAAATTCTTTTATTTTTAATAACAAAGGAAAACTTATTGTTTCTGCAAAAAAAATTCTAGTAAGTAATAATTAAAGATATGTTTCAAAGAAATGAAAGAATTAGATTTTACGACTGTTATTGTCTCAGGAATTCGTATCGCGTTGAATTACACTCTTAACAAGCTGCCACGTGGAGAAACATCCGCCGGTCGGCGCAACAGTACTCGGTCAACGCTTAGGCTTATCAATCGTCAATTCTTTAGAAAAACTCCAATCGGTTGGTTAACTAAATGCGAGGTACCATCCGCCGAACGGCGCAACAGCGTTTTCACACTTTGGTCCTTCCAACTCTAAGAGTATGTCAACAATAGACTATAGGAAATTTTCACACTGAAACAACAACAGGTCTATTCGTTAGAGTACAGAGAAATATTAATTGATAATTAAATAGAGGCAATCAAGAAGATTATTTTTAAAAATTACTCACAAATTATTAAAAGGATTTTTAAGAGTGATAAAAACAAAAATTATTCATAGAAGATGAATAAATAACTGTCGCAATATACTGACAAGAATACTATTGCTGAGTTAGCAAGGTCGTGTTGTTAAACTCGACCACTTACGTTACATTCAATCTTAAAGAGCTTAGAGAGATATCCTACTTAAGGTACTTTAAATTACTCTTGAGATTTGTATTTTGCAGAATTTTGTAATCGCAAGGAAAAATAATTTTTCCTAATGAACATTATGAATATGATTATTTTTCTTTTTTTTATCGATAATGTCTTGGGCCTGATCTAAAAGGGTGTCAAAGAATTGTTTGAATTCGTCGAAGCTTGTTAATTCTTTTTCTTTTAACCCTTTAACACCCGAGCAAAATTGAGAGTAGGTATGAAAGAATGAAACACCATTCTAGGGGTTTTTGGGGTTGCTGATTAAGAATATGATGTCAAATTGACAATTTGACAATTGACAGCTGTCAATTCAGATGTCAACTTTTCTAAAAAGTGATTATTTTTGACGAAAATGACAGTATAAGGGTTTTTGGGGTCGCTGATTATGAATATGATGTCTAATTGAGAATTTGACAATTGACTGCTGTCAATCCAGTAGTCAACTTTTCTAAAAAGTGATTGTTTTTGACGAAACTGACAGTGTAAGGGATTTCGGGGTCGCTGATTACGAATATAATGTCAAATTGACAATTTGACAATTGACAGCTGCCAATTCAATTGTCAACTTTTCTAAAAAGTGACAAAAATGACAGTATAAGGGTATTTGGTGTCGCTGATTACGAAAATAATGTGAATTTGTCAGCTAACAGCTGTCACATAATCAAAATCAGCCCAGATTGTTAAAAGCACAAAAAAAAGTTTACGCATTGTACAACCTGTCTTTTCGTCTGTCGCTGAGTGATTTGCCGCTCGCAGATTTTTTGAATTTTTGACGAAAGTTGATAAATCCAGTCTTAACAAAATTTATAAATACATACAAGTATTATAAATACATTTCACAAAAAGTTTCTATTAAAGTTACATATCTTTCATACAGATAATTTATTTTGTTGCATTTTTCTACGATTTGTTAAATACCTATATATAACATGAAATGTCCTTTACTAAGTTGCTATTCAATTTCGTTCATGAAAAGAAGGAAAAAATAATCATTAAAAATGTTCTTATATGCTCTTATCCTACATTTGCTTTGACAGCTGTCAAATTGTCAAATTGACATCATATTTGTAGTCAGCGTCCACGAAACCGATATTCCTGTCATTTTTGTCAAAAATAATTACTTTTGCTTCCTCATAGAGGAAGCGTTGTGATCGTTAAGATTTTCGATTTTCCAAAAATAGTGTAAATCGACTCAGTTTCATCTGAAAAGTTCAAATTTTCATTCCTGAGGAAATGTCCGGATGTGTGTGTGGGTGTGTGTGTGTATGTGTGTGTGTGTTTGTGTATGTGTGTGTGTATGTGGTAAATTTTTGTCGCCAGGATATCTCCAGAACGCTTCAATGGATTTTAATAAAATTTGGATGACATATGAAGCTCACAAATATCTAAATTTGGACATAGGGATTTTTGAAAATACCCATTCAAATTTTTTTGAGTACCTTTTTTCATCGAAAAATATCGTTTTTTAGCAAAAAAATTTTTCATGCTAAAAATTCAGACAAATGAATGAAAAAATCATATTCCTTGTTTTAAAACGAATCGATTGACCTATATAAAGTATATAATTGACCAAAAACTCATGTAATAATTCATGATTTTTCAGTTGTTTTCATAAAAAAATCTCGTTTTTGGAAATTTAAAAAAAAAAAAAAAAATTTTATTCATGCTAAACATTCAACCAAACGAATTACAAAATCATATTCCTTGTCTCAAAACGAATCGATTGACCTATATAAAGTATATACTTGACTAAAAACCCACGTAATAATTCATGGTTTTTCATTTTCTTTCATCGAAAAATCTCGCGATTTGCCAAAAAAAATTTTCATGCTAAAAATCAAACCAAACGAATTACAAAATCATATTCCTTGTCTCAAAAAAAAATCGAGTGACCTATATAACTTTTATATTTGACTAAAAACTCACGTATTAATTCATAATTTTTAATTTTTTTTTAATGAAAAATCTCGTGTTTTGCCAAAAAAAAATTTCTTGCTAAAAATTCAAACAAATGATTTAAAAGAATTATATTCCTTGTCTCAAAACAAATTGACAATTATTGCTTTTTTTTCTTAAAAAAATAATAAATTTCATTGATTTGTTATAATTTCTTAAATTTTTTTATTGTTCATTCATTTTCCTTCAACAAAAATGTAGTATAGTGGAAAATCATCTATTGAAATTATCTAAATTATACTTCGTCATCCTTAAGTACTTTCTGTCCATAAGTTATCTAAAATTTTAAAAATTAAATAAAATAAAAATATAAAAATGTTTCATTTTGTTTCATTTTCATTATTATTTTATTATTATTACTTATTTGCATAAAAATAAATAATAATTAATTTAAAATTAAATTATTATTTTTTATATTATAAGTGAATTTATTGCTTCCTCTATGAGGAAGCAAATTATCTTGCTTCCTTGGAAACGAAGTGTCCATGAATTTAGAAAAGTTGACAACTGAATTGACAGCTGTCAATTGAAAAATTGCCAATTTGACATCATATTTGTAATCAGCGACCCCGAAATCCCTTACACTGTCAGTTTCGTCAAAAACAATCACTTTTTAGAAAAGTTGACAACTGGAATGACAGCAGTCAATTGTCAAATTCTCAATTTGACTTTATATTCGTAATCAGCGACCCCAAAAACCCTTATAAACATGTGTCACTTATTTATAATTATTGTTACTACTTGGGAAACACAAGTTATTTTTTTTATGTTTGAGGCAACATCTAGGATACGCCATTTTAAATTTTTTAATTTTGGTACTAGATTTGTATTAAGTAGTTCAAAAACTTTTAAATTCTGTGTCCCAAAATTTTTTTTTGACTTTGATGTCCTTCTGGGAGCTAACTGATTTTTTTCACGATTTCTAAGATTTGCATAAAAAACGGTTTAGGTTGAAAAACTACTGCAGTTTGTTGCGTTGGATTTTCAGTAGGATTAACTTTATTTTGCAACAATTGAATTTTCCTACCCGCGCGTCGTACCTTGTGATTTCTGTTCATTTCTTTTCGCGGAGTCTAATTGAATGTTTCCACGCCCTTATTGTTGGAACTATACAGTACAGTCATAACTAATATTTTTATTGTTAAATGTAAGCCTATATAAAAGTTCAGTGATTGATGTTACTCTACGAACTAGACAGATTAAATTGCCAAGAGGCTTCTCTACTAATCCATTAAAACTCACTATTGCTGAGCTAACAAAGCTCTAACAAATTTTCTTTTAAGGGAAAAGTCGAGCTAGTCAAAGGTCTGAACTTCCCCAAAAAAATAAATTTGAATTCGAGCTAATTAAAGCTCTAACAACTTCCTTTAAAGAAAAAGAAAATCGAGCTAGTTAAAGCTCTGTATTCTCCAAACTAAATTTAAATTAAAGCTAATTAAAGCTCTAAGAACGAGACAAAATTTTTGCTAATTCTATTGACTAAATTTTTTTTTTCCTCTAAAAAAATCGAGCTAATCAAAGCTCGGATTTTTTTTCCACCTTTTTAAAAACTAGACAAAAAAACTCACGGAAATTTTAAGGGTGGTAGCAACTGCGAGTAGCTAATCCCACCGCTGCCACCAACTACGTGTTACGTTCGGAAAAATTTTAATTATTTTCTCCCACCCTGTTATTACCTGTCACTTTAGTTTTTAACATGGATAGTAGAATTTAATTCTAATCTTGACTTACGCACTTCGGAACCATGTAGTCACAAGTATAAACTTTTGTTTACTTGCGATGTCTTAATACTTACAGGTAACTTAATCCTACCACTCAAGGAAAGGATTAAAAATCCTTTTTAGTCCTCCAGCAGGCTCAACCAGAAATCAAAATTTGTGCACAATCTCACACACTCTGAAATTGTCTATTGTGCTAAGAGTCAATATTTTAACATTCTTGGAATCTACTGTGGCCCTGTAATTTTAATTCTTCTTCCTCGTTGCCTTTAAATTTTCCGACAGTCAAAAGGGGAGTACTTGTCCGCAATCGCCTTTTCTTTTACTTCCCGGAAAACTTTTTAGAGGTTCAAAAAATTTATTACAGTAATCCGCACATAAAGAATTTTACCCAAGTTTGTTGGTAATTTTTACAATTAAATATTTTAAAGTCTGCAAGACTGGACGGTACTTTACTTTAATTTAAACAATTTAACCAAAATTGTTGTTCCAATTTCTGCCTACTTAAGTGACCGCGCCCCAAGTCGTATGGCCGCTAGACGGGCGAGTTCACCTGTCGAGCCAGGTTCGCGTCGATTCAGGAACTGCGAAGATTTAGTGTGAAAAAAATTGATTTTATAATTTCACTTAAGCCTTCAAAAAATTGGGCGGAGATAGGCAGGAAGTGTGGACAATTTTAATTGGTTCAAAGAAATCGAATGATTTTAAGACGGGGAAAGAGGAAGCGATAGGAAATGCAATCCGGCTATTTTATGTTGCCAAACGGTTGCAAAAATGCTACATCAGCAACATTTAGAATTTCAGCCCAACTTAGTGAATTTATTTCAATTAACCTTCAAGTTAATTAAATTATTAATATTCTCCACATTTGATTAATTAACTTTCAGTTAATTCATTATTTATTTTTAATAATTTAGCAATGGTGTTTAGAGTTCAAACAATTGATAACCAATTTAAGTGGTTTATCAATTTCCAATAATTCGCAGAGAATATTTGTCGAGAAGTCGACATGAGTTTTAATTTCTTACTTTGTTAGCATAGATTCGTTGAGGTAGGCCACGTGCTTAGTGTCAACAAACGCACGTGGTCCAGCACGGCATTACACCCATAGGTAAGACGGAGGAAGGAAAAAGAATTCATGATGGCCGGCGAGACGAGTCACTATTCTCGCGTATGGCGATGTATGTGCAGGTATACTCTCACGCACCAGCCGCCATTCGACATGTGCTCAATATTTGTGCTCAAAGGTAACGTCCAGCCTACTTTCGTTATCACGAACAGCGCGAGAAAAAAGAATCAGAAGAAATTATGTTTCCTTCAGCTCGGAAATAATAATGATTTCTGGTTCATCCCATATATCTAAATTTTCCAGCTTTCGAGGACTCTCATTTGGAAAAATGATTTCTTTTGCTTTCCTTTTCTTATCTAGAATAATTCGATGAGATGTTTACAATAATTCATATTGTTGAAAATATACAAGAAACAATACCTAATATAGTAATGGTATAGTATACAATACTAATCGTTAAATTTTTACCAATTATTATTTCTGAAATACATTTATTAAGACTAAAATAATTCTAAAATCGGTTTCGAAAATACTCGTTCTTTCTTAGGTCTTTGGCACGACGCAAGGTGCTTACGTCAGCAACCTTCTGAATACGTACCTTATTTCTTGACACTTTTAGTAAAACTTTAAATCTATTACTTTGTTTCAATTTATTGTCAACTTTAAACAATAGTAATAATAATAAAAAAAAAAATTTTACTTAGGGTCGTAACACATTAATTTTCTATTGTGCATGCGTTGCACGACGATCATATGTAATAATAAATTTTGCAAAATCAATACTTTTCGCAATAATAAGAAAAGTTTTAACTTAGAAATTCTTTCTGGTCAGAAATTGTGATACTTATATAGAAGTAAAATAAAAACACTTTTTCCACTGTGAATGCGTACCACAAACGTAAAATATGATAGAAAAATTGGCAAAATGGAATATTTTTCGATATTATAAGATACGCTATGTCTCGGAAATACTTTCAGTCAGAAATTTTGAAAAATTGGAATAATTAAAACAAACATTAATTATCTATTGTGTATGCTTAGCACGACGATCATATGTGATAAAACATTTCGCAAAATAAATACTTTTTGCATTACTGAGAAAAGTTTTTACTTAGAAATTCTTCCAGGTCAGAAATTTTGATACTTTTATATGAATAAAAATAAAACTCTTTTTTCACTGTGGATGCGTAGCACAACCGTAAAATATTATAGAAAAATTAGCAAAATGTAATATTTTTCGATATTATAAGATACGCTATGTCTCGGAAATACTTTCAGTCGGAAATTTAAAAAAATTTAAATTATTAAAACAAACATTAATTATCTATTGTGCATGCGTAGCACGACGATCATATGTGTTAAACAAGTTCGCAAAATAAATACTTTTCGCAATAATGAAAAAAGTTTGGTCTCAGATATTTTTTCGGATTAGAAATTGTGATACTGATATAGAAGTAAAATAAAAACACTTTTTCCACTGTGAATGCGTAGTACAACTGTAAAAAATGATAGAAAAATTGGAAAAATGGAATATTTTTCAATATTATAAAATACGCTATGTCTCGTAAATACTTTCAGTCCGAAATTTTGAAAAATTTGAATATTTTAAACAAACATTAATTTTCTTTTGTGCATGCGTTGCACGACAATCATGTGTAATAATAAATTTCGCAAAATCAAAACACTTCGCAATAATGAGAAAAGTTTTGACTTACAAATTCTTTAGGGTCAGAAATTTTGATACTGTTATATGAGTTAAATAAAATCTTTTTTTCCACTGTAAATGCGTAGCACAACCGTAAAATATGATAGAAAAATTGGCAAAATGGAATAATTTTTGATATTATAAGATACTGTTAGTCTCGGAAATACTTTCAGTCGGAATTTGGACAAATTTAAATAATTTAAACAAACATTAATTTTCTATTGTGCATGCGTTGCATGACGTTCATATGTGATACAAAATTTTGCAAAATAAATACTTTTCGCAATAATAAGAAAACTTTTAACTTAGAAATTCTTTCTGGTCAGAAATTTTGACACTTTAATATGAGTAAAATAAAAATCCTGTTTCACTGTGGATGCGTAGCACAACCGTAAAATATGATAGAAAAATTAGCAAAATGGAATATTTTTCGATATTATAAGATACGCTATGTCTCGGAAATACTTTCAGTCGGAAATTTTGAAAAATTTGAATAATTAAAACAAACATTAATTATCTATTGTGCATGCGTAGCACGACAATCATATGTGATAAAAGAGTTCGCAAAATAAATACTTTTCGCAATAATGAGAAAAGTTTTGACTTAGAAATTCATTCGGGTCAGAAATTTTGATACTTTTATATAATCAAAATAAAATTCTTTTTCCTCTGAGGATGCGTAGCACAACCGTAAAACATGATAGCAAAATTAGCAAAGTGGAATATTTTTCGATATTATAAGATACGCTATGTCTCGGAAATACTCTCAGTCGAAAATTTTAAAAAATTTGAATATTTAAAACAAACATTATTTTTCTATTGTGCATGCGTTGCACGACTATCATATGTAATAATAAATTTTGCAAAATCAATAATTTTCGCAATAATGAAAAAAGTTTTGACTTAGAAATTCTTTCGGGTCAGAAATTGTAATACTGATATAGAAGTAAAATAAAAACACTTTTTCCACTGTGAATGCGTACCACAAACGTAAAATATGATAGAAAAATTGACAAAATGGAATATTTTTCGATATTAGAATATACGCTATGTCTCGGAAATTACTTTTAGTGGGAAATTTTGAAAAATTTGAATAATTAAAACAAACATTAATTTTCTATTGTGCATGCGTAGCACGACGATCATATGTGATGTTACGTTGCAATTTTGCACGTTACAAAAATCGTGCTTTATTAATAATAAATTGCACCAATACCTTTCTTTATTATTATTTTGTCTTTTGAAAAACTTTGAGGGCGGGGCCCTCGACGAAAACTCCACTCCACGAATCGGTCACGAAATGCGATTAATGTTTTTTGAGATTTTTCTGCCGTTTTTCATTTTTTTGTTTATGTTGCTGCTACCTGAGAATTAGGAATCTCCGACCAGGATGAAGACTAATCGACAGAAAACACATTTCTCCTGTCTGAAATGATCTATTGGAATTTTAAGTTTGTTAATAAATATCCGCATCTCAACGTCAGTTTGCCGCCTCTAGTTACGACCTATCAGCTACTGCAACGATAAAATGACTCAGAGGATGTTGTTACGATTGGAACAATACTTCGCCTTCGCCGCTGCAAGACTCAAGCTTCGTTACAGATGAGCACGGCTAGAGGAAAGTCAACCTGGTTCACCCCTTTTGGTAGCGCAAGACTCGAACTTGGTAATTAGATGAGCCTACCGAAGGGAAACCTTCTTTTGTTAAGTCAATACATCCTGGCCGAAAAACAAGACATGGGCTTAGTGACAGATGAGTTTGAGGTTAGGATATTTTGTTGTTAAGTCATTGTTGCCAACGACGGGACAAGATTCGAACTTAGTACTCAGATGAGCCTCCTAGTTGGCGACACCTATCACCACCTGGTTCTCTGTAGTTCACAATTAATCAAATACTAGTTAAAGATTAATTGTTTGCCGAAAGCTGGATAGAAGAAAAGAAGCAAAGTATGACGGGAAGTAGTTTGAACCTTAAGTCAAGCCTGGATATCAGCAGCAAGGTTGGATTGATTTCGGATTGGCTTTGGCAAGAATTTGAATTTGAACGGCTCTCGCACCATTTCCAGACTCGGAGAATATGTCCACCAATCAGCGCTCAGCTAAGCTATAGAGGACTCGCCGATCGCCGCCAAGAAGATTCCGTTCTACATATTGTTCTCGGGTCTTCTTTGATTTATTCAGAAAGATCTTAGACTTGTAAAGAGCTCGCTCTCAAAGATATTGATTATGATGTTGATTTTAAGTTTATTCAGATAAAATTGCTGGAATTGTCAGATAATAATAATATCAGAGGTGAGTGAATTCCGTTATGTTTTCCGACTCATTTTTGTAGTAAGTTTTGAACGGAATGTTGATTAATTTAAGCTGCAAAATGTAAATTTTGAGATGTATTATTTTCCATGTGGCGGAAGCACGCCACGCCGGTCTCCGGCTAGTCGGTTTTTAAGAATTTCGGCCATTTAAGTGTGAATTTCGATGTCAAGATAGAGTTTAATAAAAATTGGATTGATTTCGCGAAATAAAATGTCATATCAGTGTCGGCAATTCTCGGTTTTGGTGCCTTTTTTATTAGTTTTGTCAGTTCAGTAAGAAAATAGTATGTCGACGCTCGAAAAAATTCCTGTTAAAAGTCCAAGTTGTTGCCGCGCTAAATCGTTAAAGATCAACTGGAGATTTTAATCGACTCCTTCCTTTTTTTATTTCATTTTGTGTAACTACGAGTAACTACGCAATGCCAAAAATATCTTTTTTTTCGTGTGATTGACAAAAACTCAGAGACGGCATCTTGCCGAAAGTAAAATTTTGTTTCCGTGGATCGTTTCTTTCGTTTTAATTCAAGTAAATTTTAAAATCTCAAGTTTTGCTTCATAATAAAATTTTCTTATCTCGAGTTTGGCGATGGCCTCTATAAAGATCGTAATTTTTCTTGGTTTTGATTAGGCGAACGCAATTAAGCCTAAACTATTGTTAGTAAATTATGTTGAATTTCAAATCTTAAAATTACTTGTGACGTATTTATTCTTTTCTTTTGTTAAATTTCAACTATTAATTTTATAAGATTTTGGTCGGAATGCTTCCAAATGTATTTCTTTTGGATAGTCGATATTGTAAATTGTAGTTGCTGATTTAGATTCAAACTAGTTAATTAAACTGTTTAAATTGTTTTAAATGAAGGTGTTATTTGGTTTTGAACTCTCTAACATGGACGAACCTCCAAACTCTCCCTTGTTTTTAGCTAAGCTAGCCAGGCAAATCAAAAGCTTCTCTCTCTCGATACAGAAAAATTAGTTTCGGTAAATTTAATGTAAATTTCAGTTTCGTATTTTACGTAGTTAAGTTGGTAGTTACGATGGCTAATTAGTTAGGAGCCTACGACAAGTCACACTGAGAATGTCTCCCCCGGGACATGTCTTCCCAGGACAAGTCTCCCAGGAAACATCTCTTCCCACCAGACAAGTCTCCCCAGAGACAACACTTCCCATAGGTCAGGTCTCCCCAGAGTCATCTCTTCCCACGAGACAAGTCTCCCCGGAGACAACACTTCCCACGACCAATATATTTACAGTTAGTAATGACTTACATGGATAAGTCTTCACAGGACAAGTCTCCCCGAGGACATCTCTTCCCACGATAATAAAATTATTGCCACGAGAGGACAAGTCTCTCCGGGGACATCTCTTCCCACGATAAAAAAATTATTGCCACGAGAGGACAAGTCTGCTCAGGACAAGTCTCCCAGAGGACAAGTCTCCCCAGAGACATCTCTTCCCACGATAAAAAAATTATTGCCACGCGAGGACAAGTCTTCCCAGGAGAAGTCTCCCCGGGGACATCTCTTCCCACGATAAAAAAATTATTGCCACGAGAGGACAAGTATTCTGAGGACAAGTCTCCCCGAGGACAAGTCTCCCCGGGGACATCTCTTCCCACGATGAAAAAATTATTACCACAAGAGGACAAGTCTTCTCAGGACAAGTCTCCCAGAGGACAAGTCTCCCCGAGGACATCTCTTCCCACGATAATAAAATTATTGCCACGAGAGGACAAGTCTTCCCCAGGACAAGTCTCCCCAGGGACATCTCTTCCTACTAAAAAAAATTATTGCCAAGAGAGTACAAGTCTTCCCAGGACAAGTCTCCCCGAGGACATCTCTTCCCACGATTATAAAATTATTGCTACGAGAGGACACGTCTTCCCAGGACAAGTCTCCCCGAGGACAAGTTTCCCCGGGGACATCTCTTCCCACGTTGAAAAAATTATTGCTCCAAGAAGACAAGTCTCCCCGAGGACAAGTCTCCCCGAGGACAAGTCTCCCCGGGGACAAGTCTCCCCAGGGACATCTTTTTCCAGCAAAAAAATTTATTGCCAAGAGAGGACAAGTCTTCCCAGGACAAGTCTCCCCGAGGAAAAGTCATCCCGGGGACATCTCTTCCCACGATAAAAAAATTATTGCCACGAGAGATCAAGTCTTCCCAGAAAAAGTCTCCCCGAGGACATCTCTTCCCACGATGAAAAAATTATTGCCACGAGAGGACAAGTCTTCACAGGACAAGTCTCTCCGAGAACAATTCTCCCCGGGGACATCTCTTCCCACAATGAAAAAATTATTGCCACGCAAGGACAAGTCTTCCCAGGACAAGTCTCCCTGAGGACAAGTCTCCCCGTGGACAGCTCTTCCTACGATAAAAAAATTATTGCAACGAGAGATCAAGTCTTCCCAGGAAAAATCTCCCCGAGGACATCTCTTCCCACGATGAAAAAATTATTACCACGAGAGGACAAGTCTTCCCAGGACAAGTCTCCGCGAGGATAAGTCTCCCCCGGCACATCTCTTCCCAGCAAAAAAAATTATTGCCAAGAGAGGACAAGTCTTCCCAAGACAAGTCTCTTCGTGGAAAAGTCTCCCCGGGGACATCTCTTCCCACGATCAAAAAATTATTGCCACGAGAGATCAAGTCTTCCCAGGAAAAATCTCCCCGAGGACATCTCTTCCCACGATGAAAAAATTATTACCACGAGAGGACAAGTCTTCCAGGACAAGTCTCCCCGAGGATAAGTCTCCCCCGGCACATCTATTCCCAGCAAAAAAAATTATTGCCAAGAGAGGACAAGTCTTCCACAGGACAAGTCTCCAAAGGGACATCTCTTCCCACTAAAAAAATTATTGCCAAGAGAGGACAAGTCTTCCACAGGACAAGTCTCCCCGGGGACATCTCTTCCCACAATGAAAAAATTATTGCCAAGAGAGTACAAGTCTTCCCAGGACAAGTCTCTCCGAGGACAAGTGTCCCCGAGGGCATCTCTTCCCACGATGAAAAAATAATTGCCACGAGAGGACAAGTCTTCCCAGGACAAGTCTCCCCCAGGACAAGTCTCCACAGGGACATCTCTTTTCACTAAAAAAAATTATTGTAAAGAGAGTACAATTCTTCCCAGGACAAGTCTCTTCGAGAAAAAGTCTCCCCGAGGACATCTCTTCCCACGATGAAAAAATTATTGCCACGAGAGGACAAGTCTTCACAGGACAAGTCTCTCCGAGAACAATTCTCCCCGGGGACATCTCTTCCCACAATGAAAAAATTATTGCCACGCAAGGACAAGTCTTCACAGGACAAGTCTCTCCGAGAACAATTCTCCCCGGGGACATCTCTTCCCACAATGAAAAAATTATTGCCACGCAAGGACAAGTCTTCCCAGGACAAGTCTCCCTGAGGACAAGTCTCCCCGTGGACAGCTCTTCCTACGATAAAAAAATTATTGCAACGAGAGATCAAGTCTTCCCAGAAAAAGTCTCCCCGAGGACATCTCTTCCCACGATGAAAAAATTATTGCCACGAGAGGACAAGTCTTCACAGGACAAGTCTCTCCGAGAACAATTCTCCCCGAGGACATCTCTTCCCACGATGAAAAAATTATTACCACGAGAGGACAAGTCTTCCCAGGACAAGTCTCCGCGAGGATAAGTCTCCCCCGGCACATCTCTTCCCAGCAAAAAAAATTATTGCCAAGAGAGGACAAGTCTTCCCAGGACAAGTCTCTTCGAGGAAAAGTCTCCCCGGGGACATCTCTTCCCACGATCAAAAAATTATTGCCACGAGAGGACAAGTCTTCACAGGACAAGTCTCTCCGAGAACAATTCTCCCCGGGGACATCTCTTCCCACAATGAAAAAATTATTGCCACGCAAGGACAAGTCTTCACAGGACAAGTCTCTCCGAGAACAATTCTCCCCGGGGACATCTCTTCCCACAATGAAAAAATTATTGCCACGCAAGGACAAGTCTTCCCAGGACAAGTCTCCCTGAGGACAAGTCTCCCCGTGGACAGCTCTTCCTACGATAAAAAAATTATTGCAACGAGAGATCAAGTCTTCCCAGAAAAAGTCTCCCCGAGGACATCTCTTCCCACGATGAAAAAATTATTGCCACGAGAGGACAAGTCTTCACAGGACAAGTCTCTCCGAGAACAATTCTCCCCGAGGACATCTCTTCCCACGATGAAAAAATTATTACCACGAGAGGACAAGTCTTCCCAGGACAAGTCTCCGCGAGGATAAGTCTCCCCCGGCACATCTCTTCCCAGCAAAAAAAATTATTGCCAAGAGAGGACAAGTCTTCCCAGGACAAGTCTCTTCGAGGAAAAGTCTCCCCGGGGACATCTCTTCCCACGATCAAAAAATTATTGCCACGAGAGATCAAGTCTTCCCAGGAAAAATCTCCCCGAGGACATCTCTTCCCACGATGAAAAAATTATTACCACGAGAGGACAAGTCTTCCAGGACAAGTCTCCCCGAGGATAAGTCTCCCCCGGCACATCTCTTCCCAGCAAAAAAAATTATTGCCAAGAGAGGACAAGTCTTCCACAGGACAAGTCTCCAAAGGGACATCTCTTCCCACTAAAAAAATTATTGCCAAGAGAGGACAAGTCTTCCACAGGACAAGTCTCCCCGGGGACATCTCTTCCCACAATGAAAAAATTATTGCCAAGAGAGTACAATTCTTCCCAGGACAAGTCTCTCCGAGGACAAGTCTCCCCGAGGGCATCTCTTCCCACGATGAAAAAATAATTGCCACGAGAGGACAAGTCTTCCCAGGACAAGTCTCCCCCAGGACAAGTCTCCACAGGGACATCTCTTTTCACTAAAAAAAATTATTGTAAAGAGAGTACAATTCTTCCCAGGACAAGTCTCTTCGAGAAAAAGTCTCCCCGAGGACATCTCTTCCCACGATGAAAAAATTATTGCCACGAGAGGACAAGTCTTCACAGGACAAGTCTCTCCGAGAACAATTCTCCCCGGGGACATCTCTTCCCACAATGAAAAAATTATTGCCACGCAAGGACAAGTCTTCCCAGGACAAGTCTCCCTGAGGACAAGTCTCCCCGTGGACAGCTCTTCCTACGATAAAAAAATTATTGCAACGAGAGATCAAGTCTTCCCAGGAAAAATCTCCCCGAGGACATCTCTTCCCACGATGAAAAAATTATTACCACGAGAGGACAAGTCTTCCCAGGACAAGTCTCCGCTAGGATAAGTCTCCCCCGGCACATCTCTTCCCAGCAAAAAAAATTATTGCCAAGAGAGGACAAGTCTTCCCAGGACAAGTCTCTTCGAGGAAAAGTCTCCCGAGGGACATGTCTTTCCACCAAAAAAAATTATTGCCACGAGAGGACCAGTCTTCCCAAGACAAGTCTCCCCGAGGACATCTCTTCCCACCATGAAAAAAATATTGCCACGATAGGACAAGTCTTCTCAGGACAAGTCTCCCCGAGAACAAGTCTTTCCAGGGACATCTCTTCTTACCAAAAAAAATTATTGCCAAGAGAGGACAAGTCTTCCTAGGACAAGTCTCCCCGAGGACATCTCTTCCCACGATGAAAAAATTTTTGCCACGAGAGGACAAGTCTTCCCAGGACAAGTCTCCCCCAGGACAAGTCTCCACAGAGAGATCTCTTTTCACTAAAAAAATTATTGTAAAGAGAGTACAATTCTTCCCAGGACATGTCTCCCCGGGGACATCTCTTCCCACCAAAAAAAATTATTGCCAAGAGAGGACAAGTCTTCCTAGGACAAGTCTCCCCGAGGACATCTCTTCCCACGATGAAAAAATTATTGCCACGAGAGGACAAGTCTTCCCAGGACAAGTCTCCCTCAGGACATCTCTTCTTACCAAAGAAAATTATTGCCAAGAGGGTACAAGTCTTCCCAGGACAAGTCTCCCCGAGGACATCTCTTCCCACGATTATAAAATTATTGCTACGAGAGGACACGTCTTCCCAGGACAAGTCTCCCCGAGGACAAGTTTCCCCGGGGACATCTCTTCCTACGTTGAAAAAATTATTGCTACAAGAAGACAAGTCTCCCCGAGGACAAGTCTCCCCGAGGACAAGTCTCCCCGGGGACAAGTCTCCCCAGGGACATCTTTTTCCAGCAAAAAAATTTATTGCCAAGAGAGGACAAGTCTTCCCAGGACAAGTCTCCCCGAGGAAAAGTCTCCCCGGGGACATCTCTTCCCACGATAAAAAAATTATTGCCACGAGAGATCAAGTCTTCCCAGAAAAAGTCTCCCCGAGGACATCTCTTCCCACGATGAAAAAATTATTGCCACGAGAGGACAAGTCTTCACAGGACAAGTCTCTCCGAGAACAATTCTCCCCGGGGACATCTCTTCCCACAATGAAAAAATTATTGCCACGCAAGGACAAGTCTTCCCAGGACAAGTCTCCCTGAGGACAAGTCTCCCCGTGGACAGCTCTTCCTACGATAAAAAAATTATTGCAACGAGAGATCAAGTCTTCCCAGGAAAAATCTCCCCGAGGACATCTCTTCCCACGATGAAAAAATTATTACCACGAGAGGACAAGTCTTCCCAGGACAAGTCTCCGCGAGGATAAGTCTCCCCCGGCACATCTCTTCCCAGCAAAAAAAATTATTGCCAAGAGAGGACAAGTCTTCCCAGGACAAGTCTCTTCGAGGAAAAGTCTCCCCGGGGACATCTCTTCCCACGATCAAAAAATTATTGCCACGAGAGATCAAGTCTTCCCAGGAAAAATCTCCCCGAGGACATCTCTTCCCACGATGAAAAAATTATTACCAAGAGAGGACAAGTCTTCCACAGGACAAGTCTCCCCGGGGACATCTTTTCCCACAATGAAAAAATTATTGCCAAGAGAGTACAAGTCTTCCCAGGACAAGTCTCTCCGAGGACAAGTCTCCCCGAGGGCATCTCTTCCCACGATGAAAAAATAATTGCCACGAGAGGACAAGTCTTCCCAGGACAAGTCTCCCCCTGGACAAGTCTCCACAGGGACATCTCTTTTCACTAAAAAAAATTATTGTAAAGAGAGTACAATTCTTCCCAGGACAAGTCTCTTCGAGAACAAGTCTCCCCGGGGACATCTCTTTCTACCAAAGAAAATTATTGCCACGAGAGGACCAGTCTTCGCAGGACAAGTCTCCCCGAAGACATCTCTTCCCAGCAAAAAAAATTATTGCCAAGAGAGGACAAGTCTTCCCCAGGACAGATCTCCCCAGGAACATCTCTTCATACTAAAATAATTATTGTTAAGAGAGTACAAGTCTTCCCAGAACAAGTCTCTCCGAGAAAAAGTCTCCCCGGGGACATCTCTTCCTACAATGAAAAAATTATTGCCACGAGAGGTCAAGTTTTCCCAGGACAAGTCTCCCCGAGGAAAAGTCTCCCGAGGGACATGTCTTTCCACCAAAAAAAATTATTGCCACGAGAGGAACAGTCTTCCCAGGACAAGTCTCCCCGAGGACAAGTCTTTTCAGGGACATCTCTTCTTACCAAAAAAAATTATTGCCAAGAGAGGACAAGTCTTCCTAGGACAAGTCTCCCCGAGGACATCTCTTCCCACGATGAAAAAATTATTGCCACGAGAGGACAAGTCTTCCCAGGACAAGTCTCCCTCAGGACATCTCTTCCTACCAAAGAAAATTATTGCCAAGAGGGTACAAGTCTTCCCAGGACAAGTCTCCCCGAGGACATCTCTTCCCACGATTATAAAATTATTGCTACGAGAGGACACGTCTTCCCAGGACAAGTCTCCCCGAGGACAAGTTTCCCCGGGGACATCTCTTCCCACGTTGAAAAAATTATTGCTACAAGAAGACAAGTCTCCCCGAGGACAAGTCTCCCCGAGGACAAGTCTCCCCGGGGACAAGTCTCCCCAGGGACATCTTTTTCCAGCAAAAAAATTTATTGCCAAGAGAGGACAAGTCTTCCCAGGACAAGTCTCCCCGAGGAAAAGTCTCCCCGGGGACATCTCTTCCCACGATAAAAAAATTGTTGCCACGAGAGATCAAGTCTTCCCAGAAAAAGTCTCCCCGAGGACATCTCTTCCCACGATGAAAAAATTATTGCCACGAGAGGACAAGTCTTCACAGGACAAGTCTCTCCGAGAACAATTCTCCCCGGGGACATCTCTTCCCACAATGAAAAAATTATTGCCACGCAAGGACAAGTCTTCCCAGGACAAGTCTCCCTGAGGACAAGTCTCCCCGTGGACAGCTCTTCCTACGATAAAAAAATTATTGCAACGAGAGATCAAGTCTTCCCAGGAAAAATCTCCCCGAGGACATCTCTTCCCACGATGAAAAAATTATTACCACGAGAGGACAAGTCTTCCCAGGACAAGTCTCCGCGAGGATAAGTCTCCCCCGGCACATCTCTTCCCAGCAAAAAAAATTATTGCCAAGAGAGGACAAGTCTTCCCAGGACAAGTCTCTTCGAGGAAAAGTCTCCCCGGGGACATCACTTCCAACGATCAAAAAATTATTGCCACGAGAGATCAAGTCTTCCCAGGAAAAATCTCCCCGAGGACATCTCTTCCCACGATGAAAAAATTATTACCACGAGAGGACAAGTCTTCCAGGACAAGTCTCCCCGAGGATAAGTCTCCCCCGGCACATCTCTTCCCAGCAAAAAAAATTAATGCCAAGAGAGGACAAGTCTTCCACAGGACAAGTCTCCAAAGGGACATCTCTTCCCACTAAAAAAAATTTTTGCTAAGAGAGGACAAGTCTTCCCCAGGACAAGTCTCCCCGGGGACATCTCTTCCCACAATGAAAAAATTATTGCCAAGAGAGTACAAGTCTTCCCAGGACAAGTCTCTCCGAGGACAAGTCTCCCCGAGGGCATCTCTTCCCACGATGAAAAAATAATTGCCACGAGAGGACAAGTCTTCCCAGGACAAGTCTCCCCCAGGACAAGTCTCCACAGGGACATCTCTTTTCACTAAAAAAAATTATTGTAAAGAGAGTACAATTCTTCCCAGGACAAGTCTCTTCGAGAACAAGTCTCCCCGGGGACATCTCTTCCTACCAAAGAAAATTATTGCCACGAGAGGACCAGTCTTCCCAGGACAAGTCTCCCCGAAGACATCTCTTCCTACCATGAAAAAAATATTGCCACGATAGGACAAGTCTTCCTAGGACAAGTCTCCCCGAGGACATCTCTTCCCACGATGAAAAAATTTTTGCCACGAGAGGACAAGTCTTCCCAGGACAAGTCTCCCCCAGGACAAGTCTCCACAGAGAGATCTCTTTTCACTAAAAAAATTATTGTAAAGAGAGTACAATTCTTCCCAGGACAAGTCTCCCCGGGGACATCTCTTCCCACCAAAAAAAATTATTGCCAAGAGAGGACAAGTCTTCCTAGGACAAGTCTCCCCGAGGACATCTCTTCCCACGATGAAAAAATTATTGCCACGAGAGGACAAGTCTTCCCAGGACAAGTCTCCCTCAGGACATCTCTTCCTACCAAAGAAAATTATTGCCAAGAGGGTACAAGTCTTCCCAGGATAAGTCTTCCCGAGGACAAGTCTTCCCCGGCACATCTCTTCCCAGCAAAAAAAAATTATTGCCAAGAGAGGACAAGTTTCCCCAGGGACATCTCTTCATACTAAAAAAAATTATTGCCAAGAGAGTACAAGTCTTTCCAGGACAAGTCTTCCCAGGACAAGTCTCCCTGAGGACAAGTCTCCCTGAGGACAAATCTCCCCGGGGACAGCTCTTCCCACCAAAAAAAATTATTGCGAAGAGAGTACAAGTTTTCCCTGGACAAGTCTCTTCGAGGATAAGTCTTCCTGGGGCCATCTCTTCCCACAAAAAAAAATTATCGCCACGAGAGGACAATTCATCCCAGGACAAGTCTCCCCGAGGATATCTCTTCCCACCATGAAAAAGTTATTACCACGCGAAAACAAGTTTTCCTAGGTGCAAATCTCTTCCGGGAGCTTCGGAGTGCGCCTCATGAGAAGAATGTTTTTTAGAAATAATTTTAGTGTGTACAGATTCTTGGTTGTTTTTATTTTAATTTATTTAAATAAGATAGTCCGTTTGACTTTTATTTTGCTTTTTGTACATATATTGTAGTTGCATTTTTGGCATACTTTTGGCACACTGTCTGTCCAAAGGGCATTTGTATTTCTGCTGCTAGATTTTGAGAGCAGTTGTTGCATTTTCGTTTTTTATCTGCAGGTTTTTATTTCAAATTAATTGTTATTTAACTTCAAAGCAGTAAGGCATTGGTAGGATAGATTCTACATTTGGATGGATTAAAAAATATTAATTTGTTTAAAAAACGTCAGAATTACAATTTCGTTATTATTCCTTACCCTTAATAGCATAAAGATCACTTAAATAAGAAACTAGAAAAAAGTTGCACAGTTATAGGTGCTTCGTGTAAAAAGTTAAGAAAAAATTTTTTTTTGTTTAAACAATGTTAAAATAATTATTATTATTCGTTCTACGAAATATCATATTTAATTTATTAATTTAGCAAAGTCAAAAACAATTTCGATTTCCTACTCTTTTAATTTATTTGCAAATTTCGGTGGCGAGAAGTTTAAGATTCAAGGAAAAAACATAGTTAACCGCAGCTGCTAACCATATTTAGCATTTAGTCCTCGGGGAGACTTGTCCTAAGAAGACTCGTCCTCTCGTGGCAATAATTTTTTCATCGTGGAAAGAGATGTCCTCGGGGAGACTTGTCTTTCGGGAGACTTGTCCCTGGGAAGAATTCTCCTCTCGTGGCAATCATTTTTTCATCGTGGGAAGAGATGTCCCCGGGGAGACTTGTCCTATGGGAGACTTGTTTTGGGAAGACTTGTCCTCTCGTGGCAATATTTTTTCATGGTCGGAAGAGATGTCCTCGGCGAGACTTGTCCTTAGGAAGACTTGGTCTGGGAAGACTTGTCCTGTTTTAGCAATAATTTTTTTATTGTTGGAAGGGCTGTCCTCGGGGAGACTTGTCCTCAGGGAATACTTGTCCCTGGGAAGACTTGTTCTCTCGTGGCAATAATTTTTTCATCGTGGGAAAAGATATCCTCAAGGAGACTTATCCTGGGAAGACTTGTCCTCTCGTGGCAATAATTTTTCAATAGTAGGAGAGATGTCCTCGGGAAGACTTGTCTTCGGGAAGACTTGTCCTCTCGTGGCAATAATTTTTTCATCGTGGGAAGAGATGTCTCCCGGGAAACTTGTCCTCGGGGAGACTTATCCTGGGAAGACTTGTCCTCTCGTGGCAATAATTTTTTAATAGTGGGAGAGATGTCCTCGGGGAGACTTGTCTTCGGGAAGACTTGTCCTCTCGTGGCAATAATTTTTTCATCGTAAGAAGAGATGTCTTCCGGGAAACTTGTCCTCGGGGAGACTTATCCTGGGAAGACTTGTCCTCTCGTGGCAATAATTTTTTAATAGTGGGAGAGATGTCCTCGGGGAGACTTGTCTTTGGGGAGACTTGGTCTGGGAAGACTTGTCCTGTTGTAGCAATCATTTTTTCATTGTGGGAAGAGATGTTCTCGGGGAGACTTGTCCTCAGGGGAGACTTGAACCTAGGAAGATTCTCCTCTCGTGGCAATCATTTTTTCATCGTGGGAAAAGATGTCCCCGGGGAGACTTGTCCTATGGAAGACTTGTTTTGGGAAGACTTGTCCTCTCGTGGCAATATTTTTCTCATCGTCGGAAGAGATGTCCTCGGCGAGACTTGTCCTTGAGGAGACTTGGTCTGGGAAGACTTGTCCTGTTGTAGCAATAATTTTTTTATTGTAAGAAGAGATGTCCTCGGGGAGACTTGTCCTCAGGGGATACTTGTCCCTGGGAAGACTTGTTCTCTCGTGGCAATAATTTTTTTATCGTGGGAAAAGATATCCTCAAGGAGACTTATCCTGGGAAGACTTGTCCAATCGTAGCAATAATTTTTTTATCGTGGGAAAAGATGTCTTCAAGGAGACTTATCCTGGGAAGACTTGTCCTCTCGTGGCAATAATTTTTTTATCGTGGGAAAAGATGTCTTTGGGGAGACTTGTCCTGGGAAGACTTGTCCTCTTGTGGCAATAATTTTTTTATCGTGGGAAAAGATGTCCTCGGGGAGACTTGTCCTGGGAAGACTTGTCCTCTCGTGGCAATAATTTTTTCATAGTGGGAGAGATGTCCTCGGGGAGACTTGTCTTCGGTAAGACTTGTCCTCTCGTGGCAATAATATTTTCATCGTGGGAAGAGATGTCCCCGTGGAGACTTGTCCTATGAGAGACTTGTTTTGGGAAGACTTGTCCTCTCGTGGCAATATTTTTTTCATCGTCGGAAGAGATGTCCTCGGCGATACTTGTCCTTAAGGAGACTTGGTCTGGGAAGACTTGTCCTGTTGTAGCAATAATTTTTTATTGTGGGAAAAGATGTCCTCGGGGAGATTTGTCCTGGGAAGACTTGTCCTCTCGTGGCAATAATTTTTGTATAGTGGGAGAGATGTCCTCGGGGAGACTTGTCCTGGAAAAACTTGTCCTCTCGTGGCAATAATTTTTTCATCGTGGAAAGAGATGTCCTCGGGGAGACTTGTCTTTCGGGAGACTTGTCCCTGGGAAGAATTCTCCTCTCGTGGCAATCATTTTTTCATCGTGGGAAGAGATGTCCCCGGGGAGACTTGTCCTATGGGAGACTTGTTTTGGGAAGACTTGTCCTCTCGTGGCAATATTTTTTCATGGTCGGAAGAGATGTCCTCGGCGAGACTTGTCCTTGGGGAGACTTGGTCTGGGAAGACTTGTCCTGTTGTAGCAATAATTTTTTATTGTGGGAAAAGATGTCCTCGGGGAGACTTGTCCTGGGAAGACTTGTCCTCTCGTGGCAATAATTTTTTTATAGTGGGAGAGATGTCCTCGGGGAGACTTGTCCTGGGAAAACTTGTCCTCTCGTGGCAATAATTTTTTCATCGTGGAAAGAGATGTCGTCGGGGAGACTTGTCTTTCGGGAGACTTGTCCCTGGGAAGAATTCTCCTCTCGTGGCAATCATTTTTTCATCGTGGGAAGTGATGTCCCCGGGTAGACTTGTCCTATGGGAGACTTGTTTTGGGAAGACTTGTCCTCTCGTGGCAATATTTTTTCATGGTCGGAAGAGATGTCCTCGGCGAGACTTGTCCTTAGGGAGACTTGGTCTGGGAAGACTTGTCCTGTTTTAGCAATAATTTTTTTATTGTTGGAAGGGCTGTCCTCGGGGAGACTTGTCCTCAGGGAATACTTGTCCCTGGGAAGACTTGTTCTCTCGTGGCAATAATTTTTTCATCGTGGGAAAAGATATCCTCAAGGAGACTTATCCTGGGAAGACTAGTCCTCCCGTGGCAATAATTTTTCAATAGTGGGAGAGATGTCCTCGGGAAGACTTGTCTTCGGGAAGACTTGTCCTCTCGTGGCAATAATTTTTTCATCGTGGGAAGAGATGTCTCCCGGGAAACTTGTCCTCGGGGAGATTTATCCTGGGAAGACTTGTCCTCTCGTGGCAATAATTTTTTAATAGTGGGAGAGATGTCCTCGGGGAGACTTGTCTTTGGGAAGACTTGTCCTCTCGTGGCAATAATTTTTTCATCGTAAGAAGAGATGTCTTCCGGGAAACTTGTCCTCGGGGAGACTTATCCTGGGAAGACTTGTCCTCTCGTGGCAATAATTTTTTAATAGTGGGAGAGATGTCCTCGGGGAGACTTGTCTTTGGGGAGACTTGGTCTGGGAAGACTTGTCCTGTTGTAGCAATCATTTTTTCATTGTGGGAAGAGATGTTCTCGGAGAGACTTGTCCTCAGGGGAGACTTGAACCTAGGAAGATTCTCCTCTCGTGGCAATCATTTTTTCATCGTGGGAAAAGATGTCCCCGGGGAGACTTGTCCTATGGAAGACTTGTTTTGGGAAGACTTGTCCTCTCGTGGCAATATTTTTCTCATCGTCGGAAGAGATGTCCTCGGCGAGACTTGTCCTTGAGGAGACTTGGTCTGGGAAGACTTGTCCTGTTGTAGCAATAATTTTTTTATTGTAAGAAGAGATGTCCTCGGGGAGACTTGTCCTCAGGGGATACTTGTCCCTGGGAAGACTTGTTCTCTCGTGGCAATAATTTTTTTATGGTGGGAAAAGATATCCTCAAGGAGACTTATCCTGGGAAGACTTGTCCAATCGTAGCAATAATTTTTTTATCGTGGGAAAAGACGTCTTCAAGGAGACTTATCCTGGGAAGACTTGTCCTCTCGTGGCAATAATTTTTTTATCGTGGGAAAAGATGTCTTTGGGGAGACTTGTCCTGGGAAGACTTGTCCTCTTGTGGCAATAATTTTTTTATCGTGGGAAAAGATGTCCTCGGGGAGACTTGTCCTAGGAAGACTTGTCCTCTCGTGGCAATAATTTTTTCATAGTGGGAGAGATGTCCTCGGGGAGACTTGTCTTCGGTAAGACTTGTCCTCTCGTGGCAATAATTTTTTCATCGTGGGAAGAGATGTCTTCCGGGAGACTTGTCCTCGGGGAGACTTGTCCTGGGAAAACTTGTCCTCTCATGGCAATAATTTTTTCATCGTGGGAAGAGATGTCCTCGGGGAGACTTGTCTTTGAGGAGACTTGTCCCTGGGAAGAATTCTCCTCTCGTAGCAATCATTTTTTCATCGTGGGAAGAGATGTCCCCAGGGAGACTTGTCCTATGGGAGACTTGTTTTGGGAAGACTTGTCCTCTCGTGGCAATATTTTTTCATGGTCGGAAGAGATGTCCTCGGCGAGACTTGTCCTTGGGGAGACTTGGTCTGGGAAGACTTGTCCTGTTGTAGCAATAATTTTTTATTGTGGGAAAAGATGTCCTCGGGGAGACTTGTCCTGGGAAGACTTGTTCTCTCGTAGCAATAATTTTTTTATAGTGGGAGAGATGTCCTCGGGGAGACTTGTCCTGGGAAAACTTGTCCTCTCGTGGCAATAATTTTTTCATCGTGGAAAGAGATGTCCTCGGGGACTTGTCCTGTTGTAGCAATAATTTTTTTATTGTAAGAAGAGATGTCCTTGGGGAGACTTGTCCTCAGGGGATACTTGTCCCTGGGAAGACTTGTTCTCTCGTGGCAATAATTTTTTTATCGTGGGAAAAGATATCCTCAAGGAGACTTATCCTGGAAAGACTTGTCCAATCGTAGCAATAATTTTTTTATCGTGGGAAAAGATGTCTTCAAGGAGACTTATCCTGGGAAGACTTGTCCTCTCGTGGCAATAATTTTTTTATCGTGGGAAAAGATGTCTTTGGGGAGACTTGTCCTGGGAAGACTTGTCCTCTTGTGGCAATAATTTTTTTATCGTGGGAAAAGATGTCCTCGGGGAGACTTGTCCTAGGAAGACTTGTCCTCTCGTGGCAATAATTTTTTCATAGTGGGAGAGATGTCCTCGGGGAGACTTGTCTTCGGTAAGACTTGTCCTCTCGTGGCAATAATTTTTTCATCGTGGGAAGAGATGTCTTCCGGGAGACTTGTCCTCGGGGAGACTTGTCCTGGGAAAACTTGTCCTCTCCTGGCAATATTTTTTTCATCGTGGGAAGAGATGTCTTTGGGGAGACTTGTCTTTGAGGAGACTTGTCCCTGGGAAGAATTCTCCTCTCGTAGCAATCATTTTTTCATCGTGGGAAGAGATGTCCCCGGGGAGACTTGTCCTATGGGAGACTTGTTTTGGGAAGACTTGCCCTCTCGTGGCAATATTTTTCTCATCGTCGGAAGAGATGTCCTCGGCGATACTTGTCCTTAAGGAGACTTGGTCTGGGAAGACTTGTCCTGTAGTAGCAATAATTTTTTATTGTGGGAAAAGATGTCCTCGGGGAGATTTATCCTGGGAAGACTTGTCCTCTCGTGGCAATAATTTTTTTATAGTGGGAGAGATGTCCTCGGGGAGACTTGTCCTGGAAAAACTTGTCCTCTCGTGGCAATAATTTTTTCATCGTGGAAAGAGATGTCCTCGGGGAGACTTGTCTTTCAGGAGACTTGTCCCTGGGAAGAATTCTCCTCTCGTGGCAATCATTTTTTCATCGTGGGAAGAGATGTCCCCGGGGAGACTTGTCCTATGGGAGACTTGTTTTGGGAAGACTTGCCCTCTCGTGGCAATATTTTTTTCATCGTCGGAAGAGACGTCCTCGGCGATACTTGTCCTTAAGGAGACTTGGTCTGGGAAGACTTGTCCTGTTGTAGCAATAATTTTTTATTGTGGGAAAAGATGTCCTCGGGGAGATTTGTCCTGGGAAGACTTGTCCTCTCGTGGCAATAATTTTTTTATAGTGGGAGAGATGTCCTCGGGGAGACTTGTCCTGGAAAAACTTGTCCTCTCGTGGCAATAATTTTTTCATCGTGGAAAGAGATGTCCTCGGGGAGACTTGTCTTTCAGGAGACTTGTCCCTGGGAAGAATTCTCCTCTCGTGGCAATCATTTTTTCATCGTGGGAAGAGATGTCCCCGGGGAGACTTGTCCTATGGGAGACTTGTTTTGGGAAGACTTGCCCTCTCGTGGCAATATTTTTTTCATCGTCGGAAGAGATGTCCTCGGCGATACTTGTCCTTAAGGAGACTTGGTCTGGGAAGACTTGTCCTGTTGTAGCAATAATTTTTTATTGTGGGAAAAGATGTCCTCGGGGAGATTTGTCCTGGGAAGACTTGTCCTCTCGTGGCAATAATTTTTTTATAGTGGGAGAGATGTCCTCGGGGAGACTTGTCCTGGAAAAACTTGTCCTCTCGTGGCAATAATTTTTTCATCGTGGGAAGAGATGTCCCCGGGGAGACTTGTCCTATGGGAGACTTGTTTTGGGAAGACTTGCCCTCTCGTGGCAATATTTTTTTCATCGTCGGAAGAGATGTCCTCGGCGAGACTTGTCCTTCGGGAGACTTGGTCTATGAAGACTTGTCCTGTTGTAGCAATAATTTTTTTATTGTGGGAAGAGATGTCCTCGGGGAGACTTGTCCTCAGGGTATACTTGTCCCTGGGAAGACTTGTCCTCTCGTGGCAATAATTTTTTAATAGTGGGAGAGATGTCCTCGGGGAGACTTGTCTTCGGGAAGACTTGTCCTCTCGTGGCAATAATTTTTTTATCGTGGGAAGCATGTCCCCGGGGAGACATGTCCTATGGAAGACTTGTCCTAGGAAGACTTTTTCTCTCGTGGCAATAATTATTTCATCGTGGGTAGAGCTGTCCTCGGGGAGACTTGGCTTTGGGGAGACTTCGTCTGGGAAGACTAGTCCTGTTGTAGCAATCATTTTTTCATTGTGGGAAGAGATGTTCTCGGGGAGACTTGTCCTCAGGAGAGACTTGTCCCTGGGAAGAATTGTCCTCTCGTGGCAATAATTTTTTCATCGTGGGAAGAGATGTCTTCCGGGAAACTTGTCCTCAGGGGAGACTTGTCCCTAGGAAGAATTCTCCTCTCGTGGCAATCATTTTTTCATCGTGGGAAGAGATGTCTCCGGGGAGACTTGTCCTATGGGAAGACTTGTCCTCTCGTGGCAATATTTTTTTCATCGTCGGAAGAGATGTCCTCGGCGAGACTTGTCCTTCAACAGACTTGGTCTGGGAAGACTTGTCCTGTTGTAGCAATAATTTTTTTATTGTAGGAAGAGATGTCCTCGGGGAGACATGTCCTCAGGGGATACTTGTCCCTGGGAAGACTTGTCCTCTCGTGGCAATAATTTTTTAATAGTGGGAGAGATGTCCTCGGGAAGACTTGTCTTCGGGAAGACTTGTCCTCTCGTGGCAATAATTTTTTTATCGTGGGAAAAGATGTCCTCAAGGAGACTTATCCTGGGAAGACTTGTCCTCACGTGGCAATAATTTTTTTATCGTGGGAACAGATGTCCTCGGGGAGACTTGTCCTGGGAAGACTTGTCCTCTCGTGGCAATAATTATTTTATCGTGGGAAGAGATGTCTTCGGGGAGGTTTGTCCTGGGAAGACTTGTCCTCTCGTGGCAATAATTGTTTAATTGTGGGAAGAGATGTCCTCGGGGAAACATGACCTCAGGGGAGACTTGTTCCTGGGAAGACTTGTCCTCTCGTGGCAATAATTTTTTAATCGTAAGGAGAGATGTTCTCGGGGAGAATTGTGCTCTGGAAGACTTGTCCTGGGAAGACTTGTCCTCTCGTGGCAATAATTTTTTCATCGTGGGAAGAGATGTTCTCGGGAAGAATTGTGCTCTGGGAGACTTGTCCTGGGAAGACTTGTCCTCTCGTGGCAATAATTATTTCATCGTTGGAAGAGATGTCCTCGGGGAGACTTGTCCTCAGGGGAGACTTGTCCCTGGGAAGACTTGTCCTCTCGTGGCAATAATTTTTTTATCTTGGGAAGAGATGTTCTCGGGGAGACTTGTCCTTGGGAAGACTTGTCCTGGGAAGACTTGTCCTTGGGGAGACTTGTCCTGGGAAGACTTGTCCTCTCGTGGCAATAATTATTTTATCGTGGGAAGAGATGTCCCCCTGAAGACTTGTCCTATGGGAGACTTGTCCAGGGAAGACTTGTCCTCTCGTAGCAATAATTTTTCAATCGTGGGAAAAGATGTCCTCGGGTAGACTTGTCCTGGAAAGACTTGTCCTCTCGTGGCAATAATTTTTTCATCGTGGAAAAAGATGTCCCCGGGGAGGCTAGTCCTATGGGAGACTTGTCCTGAGAAGACTTGTCCTCTCGTAGCAATAATTTATTCATCGTAGGAAAAGATGTCCTCGGGTAGACTTGTCCTGGGAAGACTTGTCCTCTCGTGGCAATAATTTTTTCATCGTGGGAAAAGATGTCCCCGGGGACACTTGTCCTATGGGAGACTTGTCCTGGGAAGACTTGTACTCTTGTGGCAATAATTATTTTATCGTGGAATGAGATGTCCTCGGGGAGACTTGTCTTTGGGAAGACTTGTCCTAGGAAGACTTGTCCTCTCGTGGCAATAATTTTTTCATAGTGGAAGAGATGTCCTCGGGGAGACTTGCCTTCGGGAAGACTTGACCTGGGAAGACTTGTCCTCTCGTTGCAATAAATTTTTTATCGTGGGAAGACATGTCCCCGGGGAGACTTGTCTTATGGGAGACTTGTCCTCTCGTGGCAATAATTTTTTCATCGTGGGAAGAGATGTCTTCCGGGAGACTTGTCGTCGGAGAGACGTGTCCTGGGAAAACTTGTCCTCTCGTGGCAATAATTTTTTCATCGTGGGAAGAGATGTCCTCGGGGAGACTTGTCTTAGGGGAGACTTGTCCCTGGGAAGAATTCTCCTGTCGTAGCAATCATTTTTTCATCGTAGGAAGAGATGTCCCCGGGGAGACTTGTCCTATGGGAGACTTGTTTTGGGAAGACTTGTGCTCTCGTGGCAATATTTTTTTCATCGTCGGAAGAGATGTCCTCGGCGAGACTTGTCCTTGGGAAGACTTGGTCTGGGAAGACTTGTCCTGTTGTAGCAATAATTTTTTTATTGTGGGAAGAGATATTCTCGAGGAGACTTGTCCTCAGGGGAGACTTTTCCCTGGGAAGACTCGTTCTCTCGTGGCAATAATTTTTTCATCGTGGGAAAAGACATCCTCAAGGAGACTTGTCCCTGGAAAGACTTGTCCTCTCGTGGCAATAATTTTTTTATCGTGGGAAAAGATGTCCTCGGGGAGACTTGTCCTGGGAAGACTTGTCCTCTCGTGGCAATAATTTTTTCATAGTGGGAGAGATGTCCTCGGAGAGACTTGTCCTGGGAAAACTTGTCCTCTCGTGGCAATAATTTTTTCATCGTGGGAAGAGATGTCCTCGGGATGACTTGTCCTCGAGGAGACTTGTCCTAAGAAGACTTGTCCCTTCGTGGCAATAATTATTTCATCGTGGGAAGTGATGTCTTCCTGGAGAATTGTCCTCGAGGAGACTTGTTCTGGGAAAACTTGTCCTCTTTTAGCAATAATTTTTGCATCGTGGGAAGTGATGTCTTCCTGGAGAATTGTCTTCGGGGAGACTTGTCCTCTCGTGGCAATAATTATTACATCGTGGGAAAAGATGTCCTCAGGGTGACTTTTCCTCGGGGAGATTTGTCATGGGAAGACTTGTCGTCTCGTGGCAATAATTATTTCATCGTGGGATGAGATGTCCTCGGGGTGACTTGTCCTCGGGGAGACTTGACATATGAAGACTTGATCTCTCGTGGCTATAATTATTTCATCGTGGGAAAAGATGTCTTCCTGGAGAATTGTCCTCGGGGTGACTTGTTCTGGGAAAACTTGTCCTCTTGTAGCAATAACTTTTGCATTGTGGGAAGAGATGTCCTCGGGGAGACTTGTCCTGAGGGGAGACTTGTCCCTGGAAAGACTTGTCCTCTCGTGGCAATAATTTTTGCATTGTAGGAAGAAATGTCCTCGGGGAGACTTGTCTTTGGGGAGAATTGTTTTGGGAAGACTTGTGCTCTCGTGGCAATAATCAATTTATCGTGGGAAGAGATGTCCTCGGGGTGACTTTTCCTCGGGGAGATTTGTCATGGGAAGACTTGTCCTCTCGTGGCAATAATTATTTCATCGTGGGAAGAGATGTCCTCGGGGTGACTTGTCCTCGGAGAGACTTGTCCCTGGGAAGACTTGTCCTCTCGCGGCAATAATTTGTACATCGTGGGAAGAGATGACCCTAGGGAGACTTGTCCTCGGGGAGACTTGTCCTGGGAAGACTTGTCCTCTCGTGGCAATAATTATTACATCGTGGGAAGAGATGTCCTCGAGGAGACTTGTCTTTGGGGAGAATTGTCCTGGGAAGACTTGTCCTCTCGTGGCAATAATAATTTCATCGTGGGAAAAGATGTCCTCGGGGAGATTTGTCATGGGAAGACTTGTCGTCTCGTGGCAATAATTATTTCATCGTGGGATGAGATGTCCTCGGGGTGACTTGTCCTCGGGGAGACTTGTCATGGCAAGACTTGATCTCTCGTGGCAATAATTATTTCATCGTGGGAAAAGATGTCTTCCTGGAGAATTGTCCTCGGGGAGACTTGTTCTGGGAAAACTTGTCCACTTGTAGCAATAACTTTTGCATTGTGGGAAGAGATGTCCTCGGGCAGACTTGTCCTGAGGGGAGACTTGTCCCTGGAAAGACTTGTCCTCTCGTGGCAATAATTTTTGCATTGTAGAAAGAAATGTCCTCGGGCAGACTTGTCCTCAGGGAAGACTTGTCCCTGGAAAGACTTGTCCTCTCGTGGCAATAATTTTTTCATCGTGGGAAGAGATGTCCTTGGGGAGACTTGTCCTCGGGGAGACTTGTCCCTGGGAAGACTTGTCCTCTTGCGGCAATAATTTGTTCATCGTGGGAAGAGAAGTGCTCCGGGAGACTTGTCTTTGGGGAGTCTTGTCCTGGGGGAGACTTGTCCCTGGGAAGACTTGTCCTCTCGCGGTAATAATTTTTTCATCGTAGGAAGTGATGTCCTTGGGAAGACTTGTCCTCGGGGAGACTTGTCCCTGGGAAGACTTGTCCTCTCGTGGCAATAATTATTACATCGTGGGAAAAGATGTCCTCGGGGTGACTTTTCCTCGGGGAGATTTGACATGGGAAGACTTGTCGTCTCGTGGCAATAATTATTTCATCGTGGGATGAGATGTCCTCGGGTGACTTGTCCTCGGGGAGACTTGTCTTATGAAGACTTGATCTCTCGTGGCTATAAGTATTTCATCGTGGAAAAAGATGTCTTCCTGGAGAATTGTCCTCGGGGAGACTTGTTCTGGGAAAACTTGTCCTCTTGTAGCAATAATTTTTGCATTGTGGGAAGAGATGTCCTCGGGGAGACTTGTCCGAAGGGGAGACTTGTCCCTGGGAAGACTTGTCCTCTTGCGGCAATAATTTGTTCATCGTGCGAAGAGAAGTGCTCCGGGAGACTTGTCTTTAAGGAGTCTTGTCCTGGGGGAGACTTGTCCCTGGGAAGACTTGTCCTCTCGTGGCAATAATTATTTCATCGTGGGAAGAGATGTCCTCGGGGCGACTTGTCCTCGGAGAGACTTGTCCCTGGGAAGACTTGTCCTCTCGCGGCAATAATTTGTTCATCGTGGGAAGAGAAGTGCTCCGGGAGACTTGTCTTTCGGGAGTCTTGTCCTGGGGGAGACTTGTCCCTGGAAAGACTTGTCCTCTCGTGGCAATAATCATTTCACCGTGGGAAAAGATGTCCTCGGGGTGACTTTTCCTCGGGGAGATTTGTCATGGGAAGACTTGTCGTCTCGTGGCAATAATTATTTTATCGTGGGATGAGATGTCCTCGGGGTGACTTGTCCTCGGGGAGACTTGTCATGGGAAGACTTGATCTCTCGTGGCAATAATTATTTCATCGTGGGAAAAGATGTCTTCCTGGAGAATTGTCCTCGGGGAGACTTGTTCTAGGAAAACTTGTCCTCTTGTAGCAATAACTTTTGCATTGTGGGAAGAGATGTCCTCGGGGAGACTTGTCCTGAGGGGAGACTTGTCCCTGGAAAGACTTGTCCTCTCGTGGCAATAATTTTTGCATTGTAGGAAGAAATGTCCTCGGGGAGACTTGTCCTTAGGGGAGACTTGTCCCTGGGAAGACTTGTCCTCTCGCGGCAATAATTTGTTCATCGTGGGAAGAGAAGTGCTCCGGGAGAATTGTCTTTCGGGAGTCTTGTCCTGGGGGAGACTTGTCCCTGGGAAGACTTGTCCTCTCGCGGCAATAATTTTTTTATCGTGGGAAGAGATGTCCTTGGGGAGACTTGTCCTCGGGGAGACTTGTCCCTGGGAAGACTTGTCCTCTCGCGGCAATAATTTTTTCATCGTAGGAAGAGATGTCGCTAGGGAGACTTGTCCTGGGAGAGACTTGTCCCTGGGAAGACTTGTCCTCTCGCGGCAATAATTTGTACATCGTAGGAAGAGATGTCCCTAGGGAGACTTGTCCTCGGGGAGACTTATCCTGGGAAGACTTGTCCTCTCGTGGCAATAATTTGTTCATCGTGGGAAGAGAAGTGCTCCGGGAGACTTGTCTTTCGGGAGTCTTGTCCTGGGGGAGACTTGTCCGTGGGAAGACTTGTCCTCTCGCGGCAATAATTTTTTTATCGTGGGTAGAGATGTCCTTGGGGAGACTTGTCCTCGGAGAGACTTGTCCCTGGGAAGACTTGTCCTCTCGTGGCAATAATCATTTCATCGTGGGAAAAGATGTCCTCGGGGTGACTTTTCCTCGGGGAGATTTGTCATGGGAAGACTTGTCGTCTCGTGGCAATAATTATTTCATCGTGGGATGAGATGTCCTCAGGGTGACTTGTCCTCGGGGAGACTTGTCATGGGAAGACTTGATCTCTCGTGGCTATAATTATTTCATCGTGGGAAAAGATGTCTTCCTGGAGAATTGTCTTCGGGGAGACTTGTTCTGGGAAAACTTGTCCTCTTGTAGCAATAACTTTTGCATTGTATGAAGAGATGTCCTCGGGGAGACTTGTCGTGAGGGGAGACTTGTCCCTGGAAAGACTTGTCCTCTCGTGGCAATAATTTTTGCATTGTAGGAAGAAATGTCCTCGGGGAGACTTGTCTTTGGGGAGACTTGTTTTGGGAAGAATTGTCCTCTCGTGGCAATAATCAATTTATCGTCGGAAGAGATGTCCTCGGGGTGACTTTTCCTCGGGGAGATTTGTCATCGGAAGACTTGTCCTCTCGTGGCAATAATTATTTCATCGTGGGAAGAGATGTCCTCGGGGTGACTTGTCCTCGGAGAGACTTGTCCCTGGGAAGACTTGTCCTCTCGCGGCAATAATTTGTACATCGTGGGAAGAGATGTCCCTAGGGAGACTTGTCCTCGGGGAGACTTGTCCTGGGAAGACTTGTCCTCTCGTGGCAATAATTATTACATCGTGGGAAGAGATGTCCTCGGGGAGACTTGTCTTTGGGGAGACTTGTCCTGGGAAGACTTGTCCTCTCGTGGTAATAATCATTTCATCGTGGGAAAAGATGTCCTCGGGGTGACTTTTCCTCGGGGAGATTTGTCATGGGAAGACTTGTCGTCTCGTGGCAATAATTATTTCATCGTGGGATGAGATGTCCTCGGGGTGACTTGTCCTCGGGGAGACTTGTCATGGGAAGACTTGATCTCTCGTGGCAATAATTATTTCATCGTGGGAAAAGATGTCTTCCTGGAGAATTGTCCTCGGGGAGACTTGTTCTGGGAAAACTTGTCCACTTGTAGCAATAACTTTTGCATTGTGGGAAGAGATGTCCTCGGGGAGACTTGTCCTGAGGGGAGACTTGTCCCTGGAAAGACTTGTCCTCTCGTGGCAATAATTTTTGCATTGTAGAAAGAAATGTCCTCGGGGAGACTTGTCCTCAGGGAAGACTTGTCCCTGGAAAGACTTGTCCTCTCGTGGCAATAATTTTTTCATCGTGGGAAGAGATGTCCTTGGGGAGACTTGTCGTGAGGGGAGACTTGTCCCTGGAAAGACTTGTCCTCTCGTGGCAATAATTTTTGCATTGTAGGAAGAAATGTCCTCGGGGAGACTTGTCTTTGGGGAGACTTGTTTTGGGAAGAATTGTCCTCTCGTGGCAATAATCAATTTATCGTCGGAAGAGATGTCCTCGGGGTGACTTTTCCTCGGGGAGATTTGTCATCGGAAGACTTGTCCTCTCGTGGCAATAATTATTTCATCGTGGGAAGAGATGTCCTCGGGGTGACTTGTCCTCGGGGAGACTTGTCATGGGAAGACATGATCTCTCGTGGCAATAATTATTTCATCGTGGGAAAAGATGTCTTCCTGGAGAATTGTCCTCGGGGAGACTTGTTCTGGGAAAACTTGTCCTCTTGTAGCAATAACTTTTGCATTGTATGAAGAGATGTCCTCGGGGAGACTTGTCGTGAGGGGAGACTTGTCCCTGGAAAGACTTGTCCTCTCGTGGCAATAATTTTTGCATTGTAGGAAGAAATGTCCTCGGGGAGACTTGTCTTTGGGGAGACTTGTTTTGGGAAGAATTGTCCTCTCGTGGCAATAATCAATTTATCGTCGGAAGAGATGTCCTCGGGGTGACTTTTCCTCGGGGAGATTTGTCATGGGAAGACTTGTCCTCTCGTGGCAATAATTATTTCATCGTGGGAAGAGATGTCCTCGGGGTGACTTGTCCTCGGAGAGACTTGTCCCTGGGAAGACTTGTCCTCTCGCGGCAATAATTTGTACATCGTGGGAAGAGATGTCCCTAGGGAGACTTGTCCTCGGGGAGACTTGTCCTGGGAAGACTTGTCCTCTCGTGGTAATAATCATTTCATCGTGGGAAAAGATGTCCTCGGGGTGACTTTTCCTCGGGGAGATTTGTCATGGGAAGACTTGTCGTCTCGTGGCAATAATTATTTCATCGTGGGAAAAGATGTCTTCCTGGAGAATTGTCCTCGGGGAGACTTGTTCTGGGAAAACTTGTCCACTTGTAGCAATAACTTTTGCATTGTGGGAAGAGATGTCCTCGGGGAGACTTGTCCTGAGGGGAGACTTGTCCCTGGAAAGACTTGTCCTCTCGTGGCAATAATTTTTGCATTGTAGAAAGAAATGTCCTCGGGGAGACTTGTCCTCAGGGAAGACTTGTCCCTGGAAAGACTTGTCCTCTCGTGGCAATAATTTTTTCATCGTGGGAAGAGATGTCCTTGGGGAGACTTGTCCTCGGGGAGACTTGTCCCTGGGAAGACTTGTCCTCTTGCGGCAATAATTTGTTCATCGTGGGAAGAGAAGTGCTCCGGGAGACTTGTCTTTGGGGAGACTTGTCCTGGGAAGACTTGTCCTCTCGTGGCAATAATCATTTCATCGTGGGAAAAGATGTCTTCCTGGAGAATTGTCCTCGGGGAGACTTGTTCTGGGAAAACTTGTCCTCTTGTAGCAATAATTTTTGCATTGTGGGAAGAGATGTCCTCGGGGAGACTTGTCCGGAGGGGAGACTTGTCCCTGGAAAGATTTGTCCTCTCGTGACAATAATTTTTTCATCGTGGGAAGAGATGTCCTCGGGGTGACTTGTCCTCGGAGAGACTTGTCCCTGGGAAGACTTGTCCTCTCGCGGCAATAATTTGTTCATCGTGGGAAGAGAAGTGCTCCGGGAGACTTGTCTTTCGGGAGTCTTGTCCTGGGGGAGACTTGTCCCTGGAAAGACTTGTCCTCTCGTGGCAATAATCATTTCATCGTGGGAAAAGATGTCCTCGGGGTGACTTGTCCTCGGGGAGACTTGTCATGGGAAGACTTGATCTCTCGTGGCAATAATTATTTCATCGTGGGAAAAGATGTCTTCCTGGAGAATTGTCCTCGGGGTGACTTTTCCTCGGGGAGACTTGTTCTGGGAAAACTTGTCCACTTGTAGCAATAACTTTTGCATTGTGGGAAGAGATGTCCTCGGGGAGACTTGTCCTGAGGGGAGACTTGTCATGGGAAGACTTGATCTCTCGTGGCAATAATTATTTCATCGTGGGAAAAGATGTCTTCCTGGAGAATTGTCCTCGGGGTGACTTTTCCTCGGGGAGACTTGTTCTGGGAAAACTTGTCCACTTGTAGCAATAACTTTTGCATTGTGGGAAGAGATGTCCTCGGGGAGACTTGTCCTGAGGGGAGACTTGTCCCTGGAAAGACTTGTCCTCTCGTGACAATAATTTTTGCATTGTAGAAAGAAATGTCCTCGGGGAGACTTGTCCTCAGGGGAGACTTGTCCCTGGAAAGACTTGTCCTCTCGTGGCAATAATTTTTTTATCGTGGGAAGAGATGTCCTCGGGATGACTTGTCCTCGAGGAGACTTGTCCTAAGAAGACTTGTCCTCACGTGGCAATAATTATTTCATCGTGGGAAAAGATGTCTTCCTGGAGAATTGTCCTCGGGGAGACTTGTTCTAGGAAAACTTGTCCTCTTGTAGCAATAACTTTTGCATTGTGGGAAGAGATGTCCTCGGGGAGACTTGTCCTGAGGGGAGACTTGTCCCTGGAAAGACTTGTCCTCTCGTGGCAATAATTTTTGCATTGTAGGAAGAAATGTCCTCGGGGAGACTTGTCCTCAGGGGAGACTTGTCCCTGGGAAGACTTGTCCTCTCGCGGCAATAATTTGTTCATCGTGGGAAGAGAAGTGCTCCGGGAGAATTGTCTTTCGGGAGTCTTGTCCTGGGGGAGACTTGTCCCTGGGAAGACTTGTCCTCTCGCGGCAATAATTTTTTTATCGTGGGAAGAGATGTCCTTGGGGAGACTTGTCCTCGGGGAGACTTGTCCCTGGGAAGACTTGTCCTCTCGCGGCAATAATTTTTTCATCGTGGGAAGAGATGTCGCTGGGGAGACTTGTCCTGGGAGAGACTTGTCCCTGGGAAGACTTGTCCTCTCGCGGCAATAATTTGTACATCGTAGGAAGAGATGTCCCTAGGGAGACTTGTCCTCGGGGAGACTTATCCTGGGAAGACTTGTCCTCTCGTGGCAATAATTTGTTCATCGTGGGAAGAGAAGTGCTCCGGGAGACTTGTCTTTCGGGAGTCTTGTCCTGGGGGAGACTTGTCCGTGGGAAGACTTGTCCTCTCGCGGCAATAATTTTTTTATCGTGGGAAGAGATGTCCCTGGGAAGAATTCTCCTCTCGTGGCAATCATTTTTTCATCGTGGGAAGAGATGTCCCCGGGGAGACTTGTCCTATGGGAGACTTGTTTTGGGAAGACTTGCCCTCTCGTGGCAATATTTTTTTCATCGTCGGAAGAGATGTCCTCGGCGATACTTGTCCTTAAGGAGACTTGGTCTGGGAAGACTTGTCCTGTTGTAGCAATAATTTTTTATTGTGGGAAAAGATGTCCTCGGGGAGATTTGTCCTGGGAAGACTTGTCCTCTCGTGGCAATAATTTTTTTATAGTGGGAGAGATGTCCTCGGGGAGACTTGTCCTGAAAAAACTTGTCCTCTCGTGGCAATAATTTTTTCATCGTGGGAAGAGATGTCCCCGGGGAGACTTGTCCTATGGGAGACTTGTTTTGGGAAGACTTGCCCTCTCGTGGCAATATTTTTTTCATCGTCGGAAGAGATGTCCTCGGCGAGACTTGTCCTTCGGGAGACTTGGTCTATGAAGACTTGTCCTGTTGTAGCAATAATTTTTTTATTGTGGGAAGAGATGTCCTCGGGGAGACTTGTCCTCAGGGTATACTTGTCCCTGGGAAGACTTGTCCTCTCGTGGCAATAATTTTTTAATAGTGGGAGAGATGTCCTCGGGGAGACTTGTCTTCGGGAAGACTTGTCTTCTCGTGGCAATAATTTTTTCATCGTGGGAAGAGATGTCTTCCGGGAAACTTGTCCTCAGGGGAGACTTGTCCCTAGGAAGAAATCTCCTCTCGTGGCAATCATTTTTTCATCGTGGGAAGAGATGTCTTCCGGGAGACTTGTCCTCGGGGAGACTTGTCCTGGGAAAACTTGTCCTCTCGTGGCAATAATTTTTTCATCGTGGGAAGAGATGTCCTCGGGGAGACTTGTCTTTCGGAAGACTTGTCCCTGGGAAGAATTCTCCTCTCGTGGCAATAATTTTTTCATAGTGGGAGAGATGTCCTCGGGGAGACTTGTCTTCGGTAAGACTTGTCCTCTCGTGGCAATAATTTTTTCATCGTAAGAAGTGATGTCTTCCGGGAGACTTGTCCTCGGGGAGACTTGTCCTCGGGGAGACTTGTCCTGGAAAAACTTGTCCTCTCGTGGCAATAATTTTTTCATCGTGGGAAGAGATGTCCTCGGGGAGACTTGTCTTTCGGGAGACTTGTCCCTGGGAAGAATTCTCCTCTCGTGGCAATAATTTTTTCATAGTGGGAGAGATGTCCTCGGGGAGACTTGTCTTTCGGGAGACTTGTCCCTGGGAAGAATTCTCCTCTCGTGGCAATCATTTTTTCATCGTGGGAAGAGATGTCCCCGGGGAGACTTGTCCTATGGGAGACTTGTTTTGGGAAGACTTGTCCTCTCGTGGCAATATTTTTTCATGGTCTGAAGAGAGGTCCTCGGCGAGACTTGTCCTTAGGGAGACTTGGTCTGGGAAGACTTGTCCTGTTGTAGCAATAATTTTTTTCTTGTGGGAAGGGCTGTCCTCGGGGAGACTTGTCCTCAGGGAATACTTGTCCCTGGGAAGACTTGTTCTCTCGTGGCAATAATTTTTTTATCGTGGGAAAAGATATCCTCAAGGAGACTTATCCTGGGAAGACTTGTCCACTCGTGGCAATAATTTTTTGATATTGGGAAAAGATGTCCTCAAGGAGACTTATCCTGGGAAGACTTGTCCTCTCATGGCAATAATTTTTTCATAGTGGGAGAGATGTCCTCGGGGAGACTTGTCTTCGGGAAGACTTGTCCTCTCGTGGCAATAATTTTTTCATCGTGGGAAGAGATGTCTTCCGGGAGACTTGTCCTCGGGGAGACTTGTCCTGGGAAAACTTGTCCTCTCGTAGCAATATTTTTTTCATCGTGGGAAGAGATGTCTTTGGGGAGACTTGTCTTTGAGGAGACTTGTCCCTGGGAAGAATTCTCCTCTCGTAGCAATCATTTTTTCATCGTAGGAAGAGATGTCCCCGGGGAGACTTTTCCTATGGGAGACTTGTTTTGGGAAGACTTGCCCTCTCGTGGCAATATTTTTTTCATCGTCGGAAGAGATGTCCTCGGCGATACTTGTCCTTAAGGAGACTTGGTCGGGGAAGACTTGTCCTGTTGTAGCAATAATTTTTTATTGTGGGAAAAGATGTCCTCGGGGAGATTTGTCCTGGGAAGACTTGTCCTCTCGTGGCAATAATTTTTTTATAGTGGGAGAGATGTCCTCGGGGAGACTTGTCCTGGAAAAACTTGTCCTCTCGTGGCAATAATTTTTTCATCGTGGAAAGAGATGTCCTCGGGGAGACTTGTCTTTCAGGAGACTTGTCCCTGGGAAGAATTCTCCTCTCGTGGCAATCATTTTTTCATCGTGGGAAGAGATGTCCCCGGGGAGACTTGTCCTATGGGAGACTTGTTTTGGGAAGACTTGCCCTCTCGTGGCAATATTTTTTTCATCGTCGGAAGAGATGTCCTCGGCGATACTTGTCCTTAAGGAGACTTGGTCTGGGAAGACTTGTCCTGTTGTAGCAATAATTTTTTATTGTGGGAAAAGATGTCCTCGGGGAGATTTGTCCTGGGAAGACTTGTCCTCTCGTGGCAATAATTTTTTTATAGTGGGAGAGATGTCCTCGGGGAGACTTGTCCTGGAAAAACTTGTCCTCTCGTGGCAATAATTTTTTCATCGTGGGAAGAGATGTCCCCGGGGAAACTTGTCCTATGGGAGACTTGTTTTGGGAAGACTTGCCCTCTCGTGGCAATATTTTTTTCATCGTCGGAAGAGATGTCCTCGGCGAGACTTGTCCTTCGGGAGACTTGGTCTATGAAGACTTGTCCTGTTGTAGCAATAATTTTTTTATTGTGGGAAGAGATGTCCTCGGGGAGACTTGTCCTCAGGGTATACTTGTCCCTGGGAAGACTTGTCCTCTCGTGGCAATAATTTTTTAATAGTGGGAGAGATGTCCTCGGGGAGACTTGTCTTCGGGAAGACTTGTCCTCTCGTGGCAATAATTTTTTTATCGTGGGAAGCATGTCCCCGGGGAGACATGTCCTATGGAAGACTTGTCCTAGGAAGACTTTTTCTCTCGTGGCAATAATTATTTCATCGTGGGTAGAGCTGTCCTCGGGGAGACTTGGCTTTGGGGAGACTTCGTCTGGGAAGACTAGTCCTGTTGTAGCAATCATTTTTTCATTGTGGGAAGAGATGTTTTCGGGGAGACTTGTCCTCAGGAGAGACTTGTCCCTGGGAAGAATTGTCCTCTCGTGGCAATAATTTTTTCATTGTGGGAAGAGATGTCTTCCGGGAAACTTGTCCTCAGGGGAGACTTGTCCCTAGGAAGAATTCTCCTCTCGTGGCAATCATTTTTTCATCGTGGGAAGAGATGTCTCCGGGGAGACTTGTCCTATGGGAAGACTTGTCCTCTCGTGGCAATATTTTTTTCATCGTGGGAAGAGATGTCCTCGGCGAGACTTGTCCTTCAACAGACTTGGTCTGGGAAGACTTGTCCTGTTGTAGCAATAATTTTTTTATTGTAGGAAGAGATGTCCTCGGGGAGACATGTCCTCAGGGGATACTTGTCCCTGGGAAGACTTGTCCTCTCGTGGCAATAATTTTTTAATAGTGGGAGAGATGTCCTCGGGAAGACTTGTCTTCGGGAAGACTTGTCCTCTCGTGGCAATAATTTTTTTATCGTGGGAAAAGATG
Organism: Ganaspis brasiliensis; assembly: GCA_037103525.1. Taxonomy (NCBI): domain Eukaryota; kingdom Metazoa; phylum Arthropoda; class Insecta; order Hymenoptera; family Figitidae; genus Ganaspis; species Ganaspis brasiliensis. Next base: position 44,019 of record JAZKLR010000533.1, on the reverse strand, counting down.
TCCTCAAGGAGACTTATCCTGGGAAGACTTGTCCTCACGTGGCAATAATTTTTTTATCGTGGGAACAGATGTCCTCGGGGAGACTTGTCCTGGGAAGACTTGTCCTCTCGTGGCAATAATTATTTTATCGTGGGAAGAGATGTCTTCGGGGAGGTTTGTCCTGGGAAGACTTGTCCTCTCGTGGCAATAATTGTTTAATTGTGGGAAGAGATGTCCTCGGGGAAACATGACCTCAGGGGAGACTTGTTCCTGGGAAGACTTGTCCTCTCGAGGCAATAATTTTTTAATCGTAAGGAGAGATGTTCTCGGGGAGAATTGTGCTCTGGAAGACTTGTCCTGGGAAGACTTGTCCTCTCGTGGCAATAATTTTTTCATCGTGGGAAGAGATGTTCTCGGGAAGAATTGTGCTCTGGGAGACTTGTCCTGGGAAGACTTGTCCTCTCGTGGCAATAATTATTTCATCGTGGGAAGAGATGTCCTCGGGGAGACTTGTCCTCAGGGGAGACTTGTCCCTGGGAAGACTTGTCCTCTCGTGGCAATAATTTTTTTATCTTGGGAAGAGATGTTCTCGGGGAGACTTGTCCTTGGGAAGACTTGTCCTGGGAAGACTTGTCCTTGGGGAGACTTGTCCTGGGAAGACTTGTCCTCTCGTGGCAATAATTATTTTATCGTGGGAAGAGATGTCCCCCTGAAGACTTGTCCTATGGGAGACTTGTCCAGGGAAGACTTGTGCTCTCGTAGCAATAATTTTTCAATCGTGGGAAAAGATGTCCTCGGGTAGACTTGTCCTGGAAAGACTTGTCCTCTCGTAGCAATAATTTATTCATTGTAGGAAAAGATGTCCTCGGGTAGACTTGTCCTGGGAAGACTTGTCCTCTCGTGGCAATAATTTTTTCATCGTGGGAAAAGATGTCCCCGGGGACACTTGTCCTATGGGAGACTTGTTCTGGGAAGACTTGTACTCTTGTGGCAATAATTATTTTATCGTGGGAAGAGATGTCCTCGGGGAGACTTGTCTTAGGGGAGACTTGTCCCTGGGAAGAATTCTCCTGTCGTAGCAATCATTTTTTCATCGTAGGAAGAGATGTCCCCGGGGAGACTTGTCCTATGGGAGACTTGTTTTGGGAAGACTTGTGCTCTCGTGGCAATATTTTTTTCATCGTCGGAAGAGATGTCCTCGGCGAGACTTGTCCTTGGGAAGACTTGGTCTGGGAAGACTTGTCCTGTTGTAGCAATAATTTTTTTATTGTGGGAAGAGATATTCTCGAGGAGACTTGTCCTCAGGGGAGACTTTTCCCTGGGAAGACTCGTTCTCTCGTGGCAATAATTTTTTCATCGTGGGAAAAGACATCCTCAAGGAGACTTGTCCCTGGAAAGACTTGTCCTCTCGTGGCAATAATTTTTTTATCGTGGGAAAAGATGTCCTCGGGGAGACTTGTCCTGGGAAGACTTGTCCTCTCGTGGCAATAATTTTTTCATAGTGGGAGAGATGTCCTCGGAGAGACTTGTCCTGGGAAAACTTGTCCTCTCGTGGCAATAATTTTTTCATCGTGGGAAGAGATGTCCTCGGGATGACTTGTCCTCGAGGAGACTTGTCCTAAGAAGACTTGTCCCTTCGTGGCAATAATTATTTCATCGTGGGAAGTGATGTCTTCCTGGAGAATTGTCCTCGAGGAGACTTGTTCTGGGAAAACTTGTCCTCTTTTAGCAATAATTTTTGCATCGTGGGAAGTGATGTCTTCCTGGAGAATTGTCTTCGGGGAGACTTGTCCTCTCGTGGCAATAATTATTACATCGTGGGAAAAGATGTCCTCAGGGTGACTTTTCCTCGGGGAGATTTGTCATGGGAAGACTTGTCGTCTCGTGGCAATAATTATTTCATCGTGGGATGAGATGTCCTCGGGGTGACTTGTCCTCGGGGAGACTTGTCATATGAAGACTTGATCTCTCGTGGCTATAATTATTTCATCGTGGGAAAAGATGTCTTCCTGGAGAATTGTCCTCGGGGTGACTTGTTCTGGGAAAACTTGTCCTCTTGTAGCAATAACTTTTGCATTGTGGGAAGAGATGTCCTCGGGGAGACTTGTCCTGAGGGGAGACTTGTCCCTGGAAAGACTTGTCCTCTCGTGGCAATAATTTTTGCATTGTAGGAAGATATGTCCTCGGGGAGACTTGTCTTTGGGGAGAATTGTTTTGGGAAGACTTGTGCTCTCGTGGCAATAATCAATTTATCGTGGGAAGAGATGTCCTCGGGGTGACTTTTCCTCGGGGAGATTTGTCATGGGAAGACTTGTCGTCTCGTGGCAATAATTATTTCATCGTGGGATGAGATGTCCTCGGGGTGACTTGTCCTCGGGGAGACTTGTCATATGAAGACTTGATCTCTCGTGGCTATAATTATTTCATCGTGGGAAAAGATGTCTTCCTGGAGAATTGTCCTCGGGGTGACTTGTTCTGGGAAAACTTGTCCTCTTGTAGCAATAACTTTTGCATTGTGGGAAGAGATGTCCTCGGGGAGACTTGTCCTGAGGGGAGACTTGTCCCTGGAAAGACTTGTCCTCTCGTGGCAATAATTTTTGCATTGTAGGAAGAAATGTCCTCGGGGAGACTTGTCTTTGGGGAGAATTGTTTTAGGAAGACTTGTGCTCTCGTGGCAATAATTAATTTATCGTGGGAAGAGATGTCCTCGGGGTGACTTTTCCTCGGGGAGATTTGTCATGGGAAGACTTGTCCTCTCGTGGCAATAATTATTTCATCGTGGGAAGAGATGTCCTCGGGGTGACTTGTCCTCGGGGAGACTTGTCCCTGGGAAGACTTGTCCTCTTGGGGCAATAATTTGTTCATCGTGGGAAGAGAAGTGCTCCGGGAGACTTGTCTTTGGGGAGTCTTGTCCTGGGGGAGACTTGTCCCTGGGAAGACTTGTCCTCTCGCGGTAATAATTTTTTCATCGTAGGAAGTGATGTCCTTGGGAAGACTTGTCCTCGGGGAGACTTGTCCCTGGGAAGACTTGTCCTCTCGTGGCAATAATTATTACATCGTGGGAAAATATGTCCTCGGGGTGACTTTTCCTCGGGGAGATTTGACATGGGAAGACTTGTCGTCTCGTGGCAATAATTATTTCATCGTGGGATGAGATGTCCTCGGGTGACTTGTCCTCGGGGAGACTTGTCTTATGAAGACTTGATCTCTCGTGGCTATAAGTATTTCATCGTGGGAAGAGATGTCCTCGGGGCGAGTTGTCCTCGGAGAGACTTGTCCCTGGGAAGACTTGTCCTCTCGCGGCAATAATTTGTTCATCGTGGGAAGAGAAGTGCTCCGGGAGAATTGTCTTTCGGGAGTCTTGTCCTGGGGGAGACTTGTCCCTGGGAAGACTTGTCCTCTCGTGGCAATAATTATTTCATCGTGGGAAGAGATGTCCTCGGGGCGAGTTGTCCTCGGAGAGACTTGTCCCTGGGAAGACTTGTCCTCTCGCGGCAATAATTTGTTCATCGTGGGAAGAGAAGTGCTCCGGGAGAATTGTCTTTCGGGAGTCTTGTCCTGGGGGAGACTTGTCCCTGGGAAGACTTGTCCTCTCGCGGCAATAATTTTTTTATCGTGGGAAGAGATGTCCTTAGGGAGACTTGTCCTCGGGGAGACTTGTCCCTGGGAAGACTTGTCCTCTCGCGGCAATAATTTTTTCATCGTGGGAAGAGATGTCGCTGGGGAGACTTGTCCTGGGAGAGACTTGTCCCTGGGAAGACTTGTCCTCTCGCGGCAATAATTTGTACATCGTAGGAAGAGATGTCCCTAGGGAGACTTGTCCTCGGGGAGACTTATCCTGGGAAGACTTGTCCTCTCGTGGCAATAATTTGTTCATCGTGGGAAGAGAAGTGCTCCGGGAGACTTGTCTTTCGGGAGTCTTGTCCTGGGGGAGACTTGTCCGTGGGAAGACTTGTCCTCTCGCGGCAATAATTTTTTTATCGTGGGTAGAGATGTCCTTGGGGAGACTTGTCCTCGGAGAGACTTGTCCCTGGGAAGACTTGTCCTCTCGTGGCAATAATCATTTTATCGTGGGAAAAGATGTCCTCGGGGTGACTTTTCCTCGGGGAGATTTGTCATGGGAAGACTTGTCGTCTCGTGGCAATAATTATTTCATCGTGGGATGAGATGTCCTCGGGGTGACTTGTCCTCGGGGAGACTTGTCATGGGAAGACTTGATCTCTCGTGGCTATAATTATTTCATCGTGGGAAAAGATGTCTTCCTGGAGAATTGTCTTCGGGGAGACTTGTTCTGGGAAAACTTGTCCTCTTGTAGCAATAACTTTTGCATTGTATGAAGAGATGTCCTCGGGGAGACTTGTCGTGAGGGGAGACTTGTCCCTGGAAAGACTTGTCCTCTCGTGGCAATAATTTTTGCATTGTAGGAAGAAATGTCCTCGGGGAGACTTGTCTTTGGGGAGACTTGTTTTGGGAAGAATTGTCCTCTCGTGGCAATAATCAATTTATCGTGGGAAGAGATGTCCTCGGGGTGACTTTTCCTCGGGGAGATTTGTCATGGGAAGACTTGTCCTCTCGTGGCAATAATTATTTCATCGTGGGAAGAGATGTCCTCGGGGTGACTTGTCTTCGGAGAGACTTGTCCCTGGGAAGACCGTAGGAAGAGATGTCCCTAGGGATACTTGTCCTCGGGGAGACTTATCCTGAGAAGACTTGTCCTCTCGTGGCAATAATTTGTTCATCGTGGGAAGAGAAGTGCTCCGGGAGACTTGTCTTTCGGGAGTCTTGTCCTGGGGGAGACTTGTCCGTGGGAAGACTTGTCCTCTCGCGGCAATAATTTTTTTATCGTGGGAAGAGATGTCCTTGGGGAGACTTGTCCTCGGAGAGACTTGTCCCTGGGAAGACTTGTCCTCTCGTGGCAATAATCATTTCATCGTAAGAAAAGATGTCCTCGGGGTGACTTTTCCTCGGGGAGATTTGTCATGGGAAGACTTGTCGTCTCGTGGCAATAATTATTTCATCGTGGGATGAGATGTCCTCGGGGTGACTTGTCCTCGGGGAGACTTGTCATGGGAAGACTTGATCTCTCGTGGCTATAATTATTTCATCGTGGGAAAAGATGTCTTCCTGGAGAATTGTCCTCGGGGAGACTTGTTCTGGGAAAACTTGTCCTCTTGTAGCAATAACTTTTGCATTGTATGAAGAGATGTCCTCGGGGAGACTTGTCCTGAGGGGAGACTTGTCCCTGGAAAGACTTGTCCTCTCGTGGCAATAATTTTTGCATTGTAGGAAGAAATGTCCTCGGGGAGACTTGTCTTTGGGGAGACTTGTTTTGGGAAGAATTGTCCTCTCGTGGCAATAATCAATTTATCGTGGGAAGAGATGTCCTCGGGGTGACTTTTCCTCGGGGAGATTTGTATGGGAAGACTTGTCCTCTCGTGGCAATAATTATTTCATCGTGGGAAGAGATGTCCTCAGGGTGACTTGTCCTCGGAGAGACTTGTCCCTAGGAAGACTTGTCCTCTCGTGGCAATAATTATTTCATCGTGGGAAAAGATGTCTTCCTGGAGAATTGTCCTCGGGGAGACTTGTTCTAGGAAAACTTGTCCTCTTGTAGCAATAACTTTTGCATTGTGGGAAGAGATGTCCTCGGGGAGACTTGTCCTGAGGGGAGACTTGTCCCTGGAAAGACTTGTCCTCTCGTGGCAATAATTTTTGCATTGTAGGAAGAAATGTCCTCGGGGAGACTTGTCCTCAGGGGAGACTTGTCCCTGGAAAGACTTGTCCTCTCGTGGCAATAATTTTTTCATCGTGGGAAGAGATGTCCTTGGGGAGACTTGACCTCGGGGAGACTTGTCCCTGGGAAGACTTGTCCTCTTGCGGCAATAATTATTTCATCGTGGGAAAAGATGTCTTCCTGGAGAATTGTCCTCGGGGAGACTTGTTCTAGGAAAACTTGTCCTCTTGTAGCAATAACTTTTGCATTGTGGGAAGAGATGTCCTCGGGGAGACTTGTCCTGAGGGGAGACTTGTCCCTGGAAAGACTTGTCCTCTCGTGGCAATAATTTTTGCATTGTAGAAAGAAATGTCCTCGGGGAGACTTGTCCTCAGAGGAGACTTGTCCCTGGAAAGACTTGTCCTCTCGTGGCAATAATTTTTTTATCGTGGGAAGAGATGTCCTTGGGATGACTTGTCCTCGAGGAGACTTGTCCTAAGAAGACTTGTCCTCACGTGGCAATAATTATTTCATCGTGGGAAGTGATGTCTTCCTGGAGAATTGTCCTCGAGGAGACTTGTTCTGGGAAAACTTGTCCTCCTGTAGCAATAATTTTTGCATTGTGGGAAGAGATGTCCTCGGGGAGACTTGTCCGGAGGGGAGACTTGTCCCTGGAAAGACTTGTCCTCTCGTGACAATAATTTTTTCATCGTGGGAAGAGATGTCCTTGGGGAGACTTGACCTCGGGGAGACTTGTCCCTGGGAAGACTTGTCCTCTTGCGGCAATAATTTGTTCATCGTGGGAAGAGAAGTGCTCCGGGAGACTTGTCTTTGGGGAGTCTTGTCCTGGGGGAGACTTGTCCCTAGGAAGACTTGTCCTCTCGTGGCAATAATTATTTCATCGTGGGAAGAGATGTCCTCGGGGTGACTTGTCCTCGGAGAGACTTGTCCCTAGGAAGACTTGTCCTCTCGTGGCAATAATTATTTCATCGTGGGAAAAGATGTCTTCCTGGAGAATTGTCCTCGGGGAGACTTGTTCTAGGAAAACTTGTCCTCTTGTAGCAATAACTTTTGCATTGTGGGAAGAGATGTCCTCGGGGAGACTTGTCCTGAGGGGAGACTTGTCCCTGGAAAGACTTGTCCTCTCGTGGCAATAATTTTTGCATTGTAGGAAGAAATGTCCTCGGGGAGACTTGTCCTCAGGGGAGACTTGTCCCTGGAAAGACTTGTCCTCTCGTGGCAATAATTTTTTCATCGTGGGAAGAGATGTCCTCGGGATGACTTGTCCTCGAGGAGACTTGTCCTAAGAAGACTTGTCCTCTCGTGGCAATAATTATTTCATCGTGGGAAGTGATGTCTTTCTGGAGAATTGTCCTCGAGGAGACTTGTTCTGGGAAAACTTGTCGTCTTGTAGCAATAATTTTTGCATTGTGGGATGAGATGTCCTCGAGGAGACTTGTCCTCGGGGAGACTTGTCCCTGGGAAGACTTGTCCTCTCGCGGCAATAATTTTTTTATCGTGGGAACAGATGTCCTTGGGGAGACTTGTCCTCGGGGAGACTTGTCCCTGGGAAGACTTGTCCTCTCGCGGCAATAATTTTTTCATCGTGGGAAGAGATGTCGCTGGGGAGACTTGTCCTGGGAGAGACTTGTCCCTGGGAAGACTTGTCCTCTCGCGGCAATAATTTGTACATCGTAGGAAGAGATGTCCCTAGGGAGACTTGTCCTCGGGGAGACTTATCCTGGGAAGACTTGTCCTCTCGTGGCAATAATTATTACATCGTGGGAAGAGATGTCCTTAGGGAGACTTGTCCTCGGGGAGACTTGTCCCTGGGAAGACTTGTCCTCTCGTGGCAATAATCATTTCATCGTGGGAAGTGATGTCTTCCTGGAGAATTGTCCTCGAGGAGACTTGTTCTGGGAAAACTTGTCCTCTTGTAGCAATAATTTTTGCATTGTGGGAAGAGATGTCCTCGGGGAGACTTGTCCGGAGGGGAGACTTGTCCCTGGAAAGACTTGTCCTCTCGTGACAATAAATTTTTCATCGTGGGAAGAGATGTCCTTGGGGAGACTTGTCCTCGGGGAGACTTGTCCCTGGGAAGACTTGTCCTCTTGCGGCAATAATTTGTTCATCGTGGGAAGAGAAGTTCTCCGGGAGACTATTCTTTGGGGAGTCTTGTCCTGGGGGAGACTTGTCCCTAGGAAGACTTGTCCTCTCGCGGCAATAATTTTTTCATCGTGGGCAGAGATGTCCTTGGGAAGACTTGTCCTCGGGGAGACTTGTCCCTCGGACTTGTCCTCTTGCGGCAATAATTTGTTCATCGTGGGAAGAGAAGTTCTCCGGGAGACTATTCTTTGGGGAGTCTTGTCCTGGGGGAGACTTGTCCCTAGGAAGACTTGACCTCTCGTGGCAATAATTATTACATCGTGGGAAGAGATGTCCTCGGGGAGACTTGTCTTTGGGGAGACTTGTCCTGGGAAGACTTGTCCTCTCGTGGCAATAATTATTTCATCGTGGGAAAAGATGTCTTTCTGGAGAATTGTCCTCGGGGAGACTTGTTCTAGGAAAACTTGTCCTCTTGTAGCAATAACTTTTGCATCGTGGGAAGAGATGTCGCTGGGGAGACTTGTCCTGGGAGAGACTTGTCCCTGGGAAGACTTGTCCTCTCGCGGCAATAATTTGTACATCGTAGGAAGAGATGTCCCTAGGGAGACTTGTCCTCGGGAAGACTTATCCTGGGAAGACTTGTCCTCTCGTGGCAATAATTATTACATCGTGGGAAGAGATGTCCTCGGGGAGACTTGTCTTTGGGGAGACTTCTTCTGGGAAGACTTGTCCTCTCGTGGCAATAATCATTTCATCGTGGGAAGTGATGTCTTCCTGGAGAATTGTCCTCGAGGAGACTTGTTCTGGAAAAACTTGTCCTCTTGTAGCAATAATTTTTGCATTGTGGGAAGAGATGTCCTCGGGGAGACTTGTCCGGAGGGGAGACTTGTCCCTGGAAAGACTTGTCCTCTCGTGACAATAATTTTTTCATCGTGGGAAGAGACGTCCTTGGGGAGACTTGTCCTCGGGGAGACTTGTCCCTGGGAAGACTTGTCCTCTTGCGGCAATAATTTGTTCATCGTGGAAGAGAAGTTCTCCGGGAGACTATTCTTTGGGGAGTCTTGTCCTGGGGGAGACTTGTCCCTAGGAAGACTTGTCCTCTCGCGGCAATAATTTTTTCATCGTGGGAAGAGATGTCCTTGGGAAGACTTGTCCTCGGGGAGACTTGTCCCTCGGACTTGTCTTCTTGCGGCAATAATTTGTTCATCGTGGGAAGAGAAGTTCTCCAGGAGACTATTCTTTGGGAGTCTTGTCCTGGGGGAGACTTGTCCCTAGGAAGACTTGTCTTCTCGTAGCAATAATTATTACATCGTGGGAAGAGATGTCCTCGGGGAGACTTGTCTTTGGGGAGACTTGTCCTGGGAAGACTTGTCCTCTTCGTGGCAATAATCATTTCATCGTGGGAAAAGATTTCCTCGGGGTGACTTTTCCTCGGGGAGATTTGTCATGGGAAGACTTGTCGTCTCGTGGCAATCATTATTTCATCGTGGGATGAGATGTCCTCGGGGAGACTTGTCCTCGGAGAGACTTGTCCCTGGGAAGACTTGTCCTCTCGTGGCAATAATTATTTCATCGTGGGAAAAGATGTCTTCCTGGAGAATTGTCCTCGGGGAGACTTGTTCTAGGAAAACTTGTCCTCTTGTAGCAATAACTTTTGCATTGTGGGAGGAGATGTCCTCGGGGAGACTTGTCCTGAGGGGAGACTTGTCCCTGGAAAGACTTGTCCTCTCGGGGCAATAATTTTTGCATTGTAGGAGGAAATGTCCTCGGGGAGACTTGTCCTCAGGGGAGACTTGTCCCTGGAAAGACTTGTCCTCTCGTGGCAATAATTTGTTCATCGTGGGAAGAGAAGTTCTCCGGGAGACTATTCTTTAGGGAGTCTTGTCCTGGGGGAGACTTGTCCCTAGGAAGACTTGTCCTCTCGCGGCAATAATTTGTACATCGTAGGAAGAGATGTCCCTAGGGAGACTTGTCCTCGGGGAGACTTATCCTGGGAAGACTTGTCCTCTCGTGGCAATAATTATTACATCGTGGGAAGAGATGTCCTCGGGGAGACTTGTCCGGAGGGGAGACTTCTTCTGGGAAGACTTGTCCTCTCGTGGCAATAATCATTTCATCGTGGGAAGAGATGTCCTTGGGGAGACTTGTCCTCGGGGAGACTTGTCCCTGGGAAGACTTGTCCTCTTGCGGCAATAATTTGTTCATCGTGGGAAGAGAAGTTCTCCGGGAGACTATTCTTTGGGGAGACTTGTCCTGGGGGAGACTTGTCCCTAGGAAGACTTGTCCTCTCGCGGCAATAATTTTTTCATCGTGGGAAGAGATGTCCTTGGGAAGACTTGTCCTCGGGGAGACTTGTCCCTGGGAAGACTTGTCTTCTCGTGGCAATAATTATTACATCGTGGGAAGAGATGTCCTCGGGGAGACTTGTCTTTGGGGAGACTTGTCCTGGGAAGACTTGTCCTCTCGTGGCAATAATCATTTCATCGTGGGAAAAGATGTCCTCGGGGTGACTTTTCCTCGGGGAGATTTGTCATGGGAAGACATGTCGTCTCGTGGCAATAATTATTTCATCGTGGGAAAAGATGTCTTCCTGGAGAATTGTCCTCGGGGAGACTTGTTCTGGGAAGACTTGTCCTCTCGTGGCAATAATTATTACATCGTGGGAAGAGATGTCCTCGAGGAGACTTGTCTTTGGGGAGACTTGTTCTGGGAAGACTTGTCCTCTCGTGGCAATAATCATTTCATCGTGGGAAAAGATGTCCTCGGGGTGACTTGTCCTCGGGGAGACTTGTCGTAAGAAGACTTGATCTCTCGTGGCAATAATCATTTCATCGTGGGAAAAGATGTCTTTCTGGAGAATTGTCCTCGGGGAGACTTGTTCTGGGAAGACTTGTCCTCTCGTGGCAATAATTATTACATCGTGGGAAGAGATGTCCTCGAGGAGACTTGTCTTTGGGGAGACTTGTCCTGGGAAGACTTGTCCTCTCGTGGCAATAATCATTTCATCGTGGGAAAAGATGTCCTCGGGGTGACTTTTCCTCGGGGAGATTTGTCATGGGAAGACTTGTCGTCTCGTGGCAATAATTACTTCATCGTGGGATGAGATGTCCTCGGGGTGACTTGTCCTCGGGGAGACTTGTCGTAAGAAGACTTGATCTCTCGTGGCAATAATTATTTCATCGTGGGAAAAGATGTCTTCCTGGAGAATTGTCCTCGGGGAGACTTGTTCTGGGAAAACTTGTCCACTTGTAGGAATAACTTTTGCATTGTGGGAAGAGATGTCCTCGGGGAGACTTGTCCTGAGGGGAGACTTGTCCCTGGAAAGACTTGTCCTCTCGTGGCAATAATTTTTGCATTGTAGAAAGAAATGTCCTCGGGGAGACTTGTCCTCAGGGAAGACTTGTCCCTGGAAAGACTTGTCCTCTCGTGGCAATAATTTTTTCATCGTGGGAAGAGATGTCCTTGGCGAGACTTGTCCTCGGGGAGACTTGTCCCTGGGAAGACTTGTCCTCTTGCGGCAATAATTTGTTCATCGTGGGCAGAGAAGTGCTCCGGGAGACTTGTCTTTGGGGAGACTTGTCCTGGGGAGACTTGTCCTCTCGTGACAATAATCATTTCATCGTGGGAAAAGATGTCCTCGGGGTGACTTTTCCTCGGGGAGATTTGTCATGGGAAGACTTGTCGTCTCGTGGCAATAATTATTTCATCGTGGGATGAGATGTCCTCGGGGTGACTTGTCCTCGGGGAGACTTGTCATGGGAAGACATGATCTCTCGTGGCAATAATGATTTCATCGTGGGAAAAGATGTCTTCCTGGAGAATTGTCCTCGGGGAGACTTGTTCTGGGAAAACTTGTCCTCTTGTAGCAATAATTTTTGCATTGTGGGAAGAGATGTCCTCGGGGAGACTTGTCCGGAGGGGAGACTTGTCCCTGGAAAGATTTGTCCTCTCGTGACAATAATTTTTTCATCGTGGGAAGAGATGTCCTCGGGGTGACTTGTCCTCGGAGAGACTTGTCCCTGGGAAGACTTGTCCTCTCGCGGCAATAATTTGTTCATCGTGGGAAGAGAAGTGCTCCGGGAGACTTGTCTTTCGGGAGTCTTGTCCTGGGGGAGACTTGTCCCTGGAAAGACTTGTCCTCTCGTGGCAATAATCATTTCATCGTGGGAAAAGATGTCCTCGGGGTGACTTTTCCTCGGGGAGATTTGTCATGGGAAGACTTGTCGTCTCGTGGCAATAATTATTTTATCGTGGGATGAGATGTCCTCGGGGTGACTTGTCCTCGGGGAGACTTGTCATGGGAAGACTTGATCTCTCGTGGCAATAATTATTTCATCGTGGGAAAAGATGTCTTCCTGGAGAATTGTCCTCGGGGTGACTTTTCCTCGGGGAGACTTGTTCTGGGAAAACTTGTCCACTTGTAGCAATAACTTTTGCATTGTGGGAAGAGATGTCCTCGGGGAGACTTGTCCTGAGGGGAGACTTGTCCCTGGAAAGACTTGTCCTCTCGTGACAATAATTTTTGCATTGTAGAAAGAAATGTCCTCGGGGAGACTTGTCCTCAGGGGAGACTTGTCCCTGGAAAGACTTGTCCTCTCGTGGCAATAATTTTTTTATCGTGGAAAGAGATGTCCTCGGGATGACTTGTCCTCGAGGAGACTTGTCCTAAGAAGACTTGTCCTCACGTGGCAATAATTATTTCATCGTGGGAAAAGATGTCTTCCTGGAGAATTGTCCTCGGGGAGACTTGTTCTAGGAAAACTTGTCCTCTTGTAGCAATAACTTTTGCATTGTGGGAAGAGATGTCCTCGGGGAGACTTGTCCTGAGGGGAGACTTGTCCCTGGAAAGACTTGTCCTCTCGTGGCAATAATTTTTGCATTGTAGGAAGAAATGTCCTCGGGGAGACTTGTCCTCAGGGGAGACTTGTCCCTGGGAAGACTTGTCCTCTCGCGGCAATAATTTGTTCATCGTGGGAAGAGAAGTGCTCCGGGAGAATTGTCTTTCGGGAGTCTTGTCCTGGGGGAGACTTGTCCCTGGGAAGACTTGTCCTCTCGCGGCAATAATTTTTTTATCGTGGGAAGAGATGTCCTTGGGGAGACTTGTCCTCGGGGAGACTTGTCCCTGGGAAGACTTGTCCTCTCGCGGCAATAATTTTTTTATCGTGGGAAGAGATGTCCTTGGGGAGACTTGTCCTCGGAGAGACTTGTCCCTGGGAAGACTTGTCCTCTCGTGGCAATAATCATTTCATCGTGGGAAAAGATGTCCTCGGGGTGACTTTTCCTCGGGGAGATTTGTCATGGGAAGACTTGTCCTCTTGTAGCAATAACTTTTGCATTGTATGAAGAGATGTCCTCGGGGAGACTTGTCCTGAGGGGAGACTTGTCCTTGGAAAGACTTGTCCTCTCGTGGCAATAATTTTTGCATTGTAGGAAGAAATGTCCTCGGGGAGACTTGTCTTTGGGGAGACTTGTTTTGGGAAGAATTGTCCTCTCGTGGCAATAATCAATTTATCGTGGGAAGAGATGTCCTCGGGGTGACTTTTCCTCGGGGAGATTTGTCATGGGAAGACTTGTCCTCTCGTGGCAATAATTATTTCATCGTGGGAAGAGATGTCCTCGGGGTGACTTGTCCTCGGAGAGACTTGTCCCTGGGAAGACTTGTCCTCTCGCGGCAATAATTTGTACATCGTGGGAAGAGATGTCCCTAGGGAGACTTGTCCTCGGGGAGACTTGTCCTGGGAAGACTTGTCCTCTCGTGGCAATAATTATTACATCGTGGGAAGAGATGTCCTCGGGGAGACTTGTCTTTGGGGAGACTTGTCCTGGGAAGACTTGTCCTCTCGTGGTAATAATCATTTCATCGTGGGAAAAGATGTCCTCGGGGTGACTTTTCCTCGGGGAGATTTGTCATGGGAAGACTTGTCGTCTCGTGGCAATAATTATTTCATCGTGGGATGAGATGTCCTCGGGGTGACTTGTCCTCGGGGAGACTTGTCATGGGAAGACTTGATCTCTCGTGGCAATAATTATTTCATCGTGGGAAAAGATGTCTTCCTGGAGAATTGTCCTCGGGGAGACTTGTTCTGGGAAAACTTGTCCACTTGTAGCAATAACTTTTGCATTGTGGGAAGAGATGTCCTCGGGGAGACTTGTCCTGAGGGGAGACTTGTCCCTGGAAAGACTTGTCCTCTCGTGGCAATAATTTTTGCATTGTAGAAAGAAATGTCCTCGGGGAGACTTGTCCTCAGGGAAGACTTGTCCCTGGAAAGACTTGTCCTCTCGTGGCAATAATTTTTTCATCGTGGGAAGAGATGTCCTTGGGGAGACTTGTCCTCGGGGAGACTTGTCCCTGGGAAGACTTGTCCTCTTGCGGCAATAATTTGTTCATCGTGGGAAGAGAAGTGCTCCGGGAGACTTGTCTTTGGGGAGACTTGTCCTGGGAAGACTTGTCCTCTCGTGGCAATAATCATTTCATCGTGGGAAAAGATGTCCTCGGGGTGACTTTTCCTCGGGGAGATTTGTCATGGGAAGACTTGTCGTCTCGTGGCAATAATTATTTCATCGTGGGATGAGATGTCCTCGGGGTGACTTGTCCTCGGGGAGACTTGTCATGGGAAGACATGATCTCTCGTGGCAATAATTATTTCATCGTGGGAAAAGATGTCTTCCTGGAGAATTGTCCTCGGGGAGACTTGTTCTGGGAAAACTTGTCCTCTTGTAGCAATAATTTTTGCATTGTGGGAAGAGATGTCCTCGGGGAGACTTGTCCGGAGGGGAGACTTGTCCCTGGAAAGATTTGTCCTCTCGTGACAATAATTTTTTCATCGTGGGAAGAGATGTCCTCGGGGTGACTTGTCCTCGGAGAGACTTGTCCCTGGGAAGACTTGTCCTCTCGCGGCAATAATTTGTTCATCGTGGGAAGAGAAGTGCTCCGGGAGACTTGTCTTTCGGGAGTCTTATCCTGGGGGAGACTTGTCCCTGGAAAGACTTGTCCTCTCGTGGCAATAATCATTTCATCGTGGGAAAAGATGTCCTCGGGGTGACTTTTCCTCGGGGAGATTTGTCATGGGAAGACTTGTCGTCTCGTGGCAATAATTATTTTATCGTGGGATGAGATGTCCTCGGGGTGACTTGTCCTCGGGGAGACTTGTCATGGGAAGACTTGATCTCTCGTGGCAATAATTATTTCATCGTGGGAAAAGATGTCTTCCTGGAGAATTGTCCTCGGGGTGACTTTTCGTCGGGGAGACTTGTTCTGGGAAAACTTGTCCACTTGTAGCAATAACTTTTGCATTGTGGGAAGAGATGTCCTCGGGGAGACTTGTCCTGAGGGGAGACTTGTCCCTGGAAAGACTTGTCCTCTCGTGACAATAATTTTTGCATTGTAGAAAGAAATGTCCTCGGGGAGACTTGTCCTCAGGGGAGACTTGTCCCTGGAAAGACTTGTCCTCTCGTGGCAATAATTTTTTTATCGTGGAAAGAGATGTCCTCGGGATGACTTGTCCTCGAGGAGACTTGTCCTAAGAAGACTTGTCCTCACGTGGCAATAATTATTTCATCGTGGGAAAAGATGTCTTCCTGGAGAATTGTCCTCGGGGAGACTTGTTCTAGGAAAACTTGTCCTCTTGTAGCAATAACTTTTGCATTGTGGGAAGAGATGTCCTCGGGGAGACTTGTCCTGAGGGGAGACTTGTCCCTGGAAAGACTTGTCCTCTCGTGGCAATAATTTTTGCATTGTAGGAAGAAATGTCCTCGGGGAGACTTGTCCTCAGGGGAGACTTGTCCCTGGGAAGACTTGTCCTCTCGCGGCAATAATTTGTTCATCGTGGGAAGAGAAGTGCTCCGGGAGAATTGTCTTTCGGGAGTCTTGTCCTGGGGGAGACTTGTCCCTGGGAAGACTTGTCCTCTCGCGGCAATAATTTTTTTATCGTGGGAAGAGATGTCCTTGGGGAGACTTGTCCTCGGGGAGACTTGTCCCTGGGAAGACTTGTCCTCTCGCGGCAATAATTTTTTTATCGTGGGAAGAGATGTCCTTGGGGAGACTTGTCCTCGGAGAGACTTGTCCCTGGGAAGACTTGTCCTCTCGTGGCAATAATCATTTCATCGTGGGAAAAGATGTCCTCGGGGTGACTTTTCCTCGGGGAGATTTGTCATGGGAAGACTTGTCCTCTTGTAGCAATAACTTTTGCATTGTATGAAGAGATGTCCTCGGGGAGACTTGTCCTGAGGGGAGACTTGTCCTTGGAAAGACTTGTCCTCTCGTGGCAATAATTTTTGCATTGTAGGAAGAAATGTCCTCGGGGAGACTTGTCTTTGGGGAGACTTGTTTTGGGAAGAATTGTCCTCTCGTGGCAATAATCAATTTATCGTGGGAAGAGATGTCCTCGGGGTGACTTTTCCTCGGGGAGATTTGTCATGGGAAGACTTGTCCTCTCGTGGCAATAATTATTTCATCGTGGGAAGAGATGTCCTCGGGGTGACTTGTCCTCGGAGAGACTTGTCCCTGGGAAGACTTGTCCTCTCGCGGCAATAATTTGTACATCGTGGGAAGAGATGTCCCTAGGGAGACTTGTCCTCGGGGAGACTTGTCCTGGGAAGACTTGTCCTCTCGTGGCAATAATTATTACATCGTGGGAAGAGATGTCCTCGGGGAGACTTGTCCTTGGGGAGACTTGTCCTGGGAAGACTTGTCCTCTCGTGGTAATAATCATTTCATCGTGGGAAAAGATGTCCTCGGGGTGACTTTTCCTCGGGGAGATTTGTCATGGGAAGACTTGTCGTCTCGTGGCAATAATTATTTCATCGTGGGATGAGATGTCCTCGGGGTGACTTGTCCTCGGGGAGACTTGTCATGGGAAGACTTGATCTCTCGTGGCAATAATTATTTCATCGTGGGAAAAGATGTCTTCCTGGAGAATTGTCCTCGGGGAGACTTGTTCTGGGAAAACTTGTCCACTTGTAGCAATAACTTTTGCATTGTGGGAAGAGATGTCCTCGGGGAGACTTGTCCTGAGGGGAGACTTGTCCCTGGAAAGACTTGTCCTCTCGTGGCAATAATTTTTGCATTGTAGAAAGAAATGTCCTCGGGGAGACTTGTCCTCAGGGAAGACTTGTCCCTGGAAAGACTTGTCCTCTCGTGGCAATAATTTTTTCATCGTGGGAAGAGATGTCCTTGGGGAGACTTGTCCTCGGGGAGACTTGTCCCTGGGAAGACTTGTCCTCTTGCGGCAATAATTTGTTCATCGTGGGAAGAGAAGTGCTCCGGGAGACTTGTCTTTGGGGAGACTTGTCCTGGGAAGACTTGTCCTCTCGTGGCAATAATCATTTCATCGTGGGAAAAGATGTCCTCGGGGTGACTTTTCCTCGGGGAGATTTGTCATGGGAAGACTTGTCGTCTCGTGGCAATAATTATTTCATCGTGGGATGAGATGTCCTCGGGGTGACTTGTCCTCGGGGAGACTTGTCATGGGAAGACATGATCTCTCGTGGCAATAATTATTTCATCGTGGGAAAAGATGTCTTCCTGGAGAATTGTCCTCGGGGAGACTTGTTCTGGGAAAACTTGTCCTCTTGTAGCAATAATTTTTGCATTGTGGGAAGAGATGTCCTCGGGGAGACTTGTCCGGAGGGGAGACTTGTCCCTGGAAAGATTTGTCCTCTCGTGACAATAATTTTTTCATCGTGGGAAGAGATGTCCTCGGGGTGACTTGTCCTCGGAGAGACTTGTCCCTGGGAAGACTTGTCCTCTCGCGGCAATAATTTGTTCATCGTGGGAAGAGAAGTGCTCCGGGAGACTTGTCTTTCGGGAGTCTTATCCTGGGGGAGACTTGTCCCTGGAAAGACTTGTCCTCTCGTGGCAATAATCATTTCATCGTGGGAAAAGATGTCCTCGGGGTGACTTTTCCTCGGGGAGATTTGTCATGGGAAGACTTGTCGTCTCGTGGCAATAATTATTTTATCGTGGGATGAGATGTCCTCGGGGTGACTTGTCCTCGGGGAGACTTGTCATGGGAAGACTTGATCTCTCGTGGCAATAATTATTTCATCGTGGGAAAAGATGTCTTCCTGGAGAATTGTCCTCGGGGTGACTTTTCGTCGGGGAGACTTGTTCTGGGAAAACTTGTCCACTTGTAGCAATAACTTTTGCATTGTGGGAAGAGATGTCCTCGGGGAGACTTGTCCTGAGGGGAGACTTGTCCCTGGAAAGACTTGTCCTCTCGTGAAAATAATTTTTGCATTGTAGAAAGAAATGTCCTCGGGGAGACTTGTCCTCAGGGGAGACTTGTCCCTGGAAAGACTTGTCCTCTCGTGGCAATAATTTTTTTATCGTGGGAAGAGATGTCCTTGGGATGACTTGTCCTCGAGGAGACTTGTCCTAAGAAGACTTGTCCTCACGTGGCAATAATTATTTCATCGTGGGAAGTGATGTCTTCCTGGAGAATTGTCCTCGGGGAGACTTGTTCTGGGAAAACTTGTCCTCTTGTAGCAATAATTTTTGCATTGTGGGAAGAGATGTCCTCGGGGAGACTTGTCCGGAGGGGAGACTTGTCCCTGGAAAGACTTGTCCTCTCGTGACAATAATTTTTTCATCGTGGGAAGAGAAGTGCTCCGGGAGACTTGTCTTTGGGGAGTCTTGTCCTGGGGGAGACTTGTCCCTAGGAAGACTTGTCCTCTCGTGGCAATAATTATTTCATCGTGGGAAGAGATGTCCTCGGGGTGACTTGTCCTCGGAGAGACTTGTCCCTAGGAAGACTTGTCCTCTCGTGGCAATAATTATTTCATCGTGGGAAAAGATGTCTTCCTGGAGAATTGTCCTCGGGGAGACTTGTTCTAGGAAAACTTGTCCTCTTGTAGCAATAACTTTTGCATTGTGGGAAGAGATGTCCTCGGGGAGACTTGTCCTGAGGGGAGACTTGTCCCTGGAAAGACTTGTCCTCTCGTGGCAATAATTTTTGCATTGTAGGAAGAAATGTCCTCGGGGAGACTTGTCCTCAGGGGAGACTTGTCCCTGGAAAGACTTGTCCTCTCGTGGCAATAATTTTTTCATCGTGGGAAGAGATGTCTTTCTGGAGAATTGTCCTCGAGGAGACTTGTTCTGGGAAAACTTGTCGTCTTGTAGCAATAATTTTTGCATTGTGGGATGAGATGTCCTCGAGGAGACTTGTCCTCGGGGAGACTTGTCCCTGGGAAGACTTGTCCTCTCGCGGCAATAATTTGTTCATCGTGGGAAGAGAAGTGCTCCGGGAGACTTGTCTTTCGGGAGTCTTGTCCTGGGGGAGACTTGTCCCTGGGAAGACTTGTCCTCTCGCGGCAATAATTTTTTTATCGTGGGAACAGATGTCCTTGGGGAGACTTGTCCTCGGGGAGACTTGTCCCTGGGAAGACTTGTCCTCTCGCGGCAATAATTTTTTCATCGTGGGAAGAGATGTCGCTGGGGAGACTTGTCCTGGGAGAGACTTGTCCCTGGGAAGACTTGTCCTCTCGCGGCAATAATTTGTACATCGTAGGAAGAGATGTCCCTAGGGAGACTTGTCCTCGGGGAGACTTATCCTGGGAAGACTTGTCCTCTCGTGGCAATAATTATTACATCGTGGGAAGAGATGTCCTTGGAGAGACTTGTCCTCGGGGAGACTTGTCCCTGGGAAGACTTGTCCTCTCGTGGCAATAATCATTTCATCGTGGGAAGTGATGTCTTCCTGGAGAATTGTCCTCGAGGAGACTTGTTCTGGAAAAACTTGTCCTCTTGTAGCAATAATTTTTGCATTGTGGGAAGAGATGTCCTCGGGGAGACTTGTCCGGAGGGGAGACTTGTCCCTGGAAAGACTTGTCCTCTCGTGACAATAATTTTTTCATCGTGGGAAGAGATGTCCTTGGGGAGACTTGTCCTCTGGGAGACTTGTCCCTGGGAAGACTTGTCCTTTTGCGGCAATAATTTGTTCATCGTGGGAAGAGAAGTTCTCCGGGAGACTATTCTTTGGGGAGTCTTGTCCTGGGGGAGACTTCTCCCTAGGAAGACTTGTCCTCTCGCGGCAATAATTTTTTCATCGTGGGCAGAGATGTCCTTGGGAAGACTTGTCCTCGGGGAGACTTGTCCCTCGGACTTGTCCTCTTGCGGCAATAATTTGTTCATCGTGGGAAGAGAAGTTCTCCGGGAGACTATTCTTTGGGGAGTCTTGTCCTGGGGGAGACTTGTCCCTAGGAAGACTTGACCTCTCGTGGCAATAATTATTACATCGTGGGAAGAGATGTCCTCGGGGAGACTTGTCTTTGGGGAGACTTGTCCTGGGAAGACTTGTCCTCTCGTGGCAATAATCATTTCATCGTGGGAAAAGATTTCCTCGGGGTGACTTTTCCTCGGGGAGATTTGTCATGGGAAGACTTGTCGTCTCGTGGCAATCATTATTTCATCGTGGGATGAGATGTCCTCGGGGTGACTTGTCCTCGGGGAGACTTGTCATGGGAAGACTTGATCTCTCGTGGCTATAATTATTTCATCGTGGGAAAAGATGTCTTCCTGGAGAATTGTCCTCGGGGAGACTTGTTCTGGGAAAACTTGTCCTCTTGTAGCAATAACTTTTGCAATGTAGGAAGAAATGTCCTCGGGGTGACTTTTCCTCGGGGAGATTTGTCATGGGAAGACTTGTCCCTGGGAAGACTTGTCCTCTCGTGGCAATAATTATTTCATCGTGGGAAGAGATGTCCTCGGGGTGACTTGTCCTCGGAGAGACTTGTCCCTGGGAAGACTTGTCCTCTCGTGGCAATAATTATTTCATCGTGGGAAAAGATGTCTTCTGGAGAATTGTCCTCGGGGAGACTTGTTCTAGGAAAACTTGTCCTCTTGTAGCAATAACTTTTGCATCGTGGGAAGAGATGTCGCTGGGGAGACTTGTCCTGGGAGAGACTTGTCCCTGGGAAGACTTGTCCTCTCGCGGCAATAATTTGTACATCGTAGGAAGAGATGTCCCTAGGGAGACTTGTCCTCGGGGAGACTTATCCTGGGAAGACTTGTCCTCTCGTGGCAATAATTATTACATCGTGGGAAGAGATGTCCTCGGGGAGACTTGTCTTTGGGGAGACTTCTTCTGGGAAGACTTGTCCTCTCGTGGCAATAATCATTTCATCGTGGGAAAAGATTTCCTCGGGGTGACTTTTCCTCGGGGAGATTTGTCATGGGAAGACTTGTCGTCTCGTGGCAATCATTATTTCATCGTGGGATGAGATGTCCTCGGGGTGACTTGTCCTCGGGGAGACTTGTCATGGGAAGACTTGATCTCTCGTGGCTATAATTATTTCATCGTGGGAAAAGATGTCTTCCTGGAGAATTGTCCTCGGGGAGACTTGTTCTGGGAAAACTTGTCCTCTTGTAGCAATAACTTTTGCAATGTAGGAAGAAATGTCCTCGGGGTGACTTTTCCTCGGGGAGATTTGTCATGGGAAGACTTGTCCCTGGGAAGACTTGTCCTCTCGTGGCAATAATTATTTCATCGTGGGAAGAGATGTCCTCGGGGTGACTTGTCCTCGGAGAGACTTGTCCCTGGGAAGACTTGTCCTCTCGTGGCAATAATTATTTCATCGTGGGAAAAGATGTCTTCTGGAGAATTGTCCTCGGGGAGACTTGTTCTAGGAAAACTTGTCCTCTTGTAGCAATAACTTTTGCATCGTGGGAAGAGATGTCGCTGGGGAGACTTGTCCTGGGAGAGACTTGTCCCTGGGAAGACTTGTCCTCTCGCGGCAATAATTTGTACATCGTAGGAAGAGATGTCCCTAGGGAGACTTGTCCTCGGGGAGACTTATCCTGGGAAGACTTGTCCTCTCGTGGCAATAATTATTACATCGTGGGAAGAGATGTCCTCGGGGAGACTTGTCTTTGGGGAGACTTCTTCTGGGAAGACTTGTCCTCTCGTGGCAATAATCATTTCATCGTGGGAAGTGATGTCTTCCTGGAGAATTGTCCTCGAGGAGACTTGTTCTGGAAAAACTTGTCCTCTTGTAGCAATAATTTTTGCATTGTGGGAAGAGATGTCCTCGGGGAGACTTGTCCGGAGGGGAGACTTGTCCCTGGAAAGACTTGTCCTCTCGTGACAATAATTTTTTCATCGTGGGAAGAGACGTCCTTGGGGAGACTTGTCGTCTCGTGGCAATCATTATTTCATCGTAGGATGAGATGTCCTCGGGGTGACTTGTCCTCGGGGAGACTTGTCATGGGAAGACTTGATCTCTCGTGGCTATAATTATTTCATCGTGGGAAAAGATGTCTTCCTGGAGAATTGTCCTCGGGGAGACTTGTTCTGGGAAAACTTGTCCTCTTGTAGCAATAACTTTTGCAATGTAGGAAGAAATGTCCTCGGGGTGACTTTTCCTCGGGGAGATTTGTCATGGGAAGACTTGTCGTCTCGTGGCAATAATTTTTGCATTGTAGGAAGAATTGTCCTCGGGGAGACTTTTCCTCAGGGAAGACTTGTCCCTGGGAAGACTTGTCCTCTCGTGGCAATAATTATTTCATCGTGGGAAAAGATGTCTTCCTGGAGAATTGTCCTCGGGGAGACTTGTACTAGGAAAACTTGTCCTCTTGTAGCAATAACTTTTGCATTGTGGGAGGAGATGTCCTCGGGAGACTTGTCCTGAGGGGAGACTTGTCCCTGGAAAGACTTGTCCTCTCGTGGCAATAATTTTTGCATTGTAGGAGGAAATGTCCTCGGGGAGACTTGTCCTCAGGGGAGACTTGTCCCTGAAAAGACTTGTCCTCTCGTGACAACAATTTTTTCAACGTGGGAAGATATGTCCTTGGGGAGACTTGTCCTCGGGGAGACTTGTCCCTGGGAAGACTTGTCCTCTCGCGGCAATAATTTGTTCATCGTGGGAAGAGAAGTGCTCCGGAAGACTTGTCTTTCGGGAGCCTTGTCCTGGGGGAGACTTGTCCCTGGGAAGACTTGTCCTCTCGCGGCAATAATTTTTTTATCGTGGGAAGAGATGTCCTTGGGGAGACTTGTCCTCGGAGAGACTTGTCCCTGGGAAGACTTGTCCTCTCGCGGCAATAATTTTTTCATCGTGGGAAGAGATGTCGCTGGGGAGACTTGTCCTGGGAGAGACTTGTCCCTGGGAAGACTTGTCCTCTCGCGGCAATAATTTGTACATCGTAGGAAGAGATGTCCCTAGGGAGACTTGTCCTCGGGGAGACTTATTTTGGGAAGACTTGTCGTCTCGTGGCAATCATTATTTCATCGTGGGATGAGATGTCCTCGGGGTGACTTGTCCTCGGGAAGACTTGTCATGGGAAGACTTGATCTCTCGTGGCTATAATTATTTCATCGTAGGAAAAGATGTCTTCCTGAAGAATTGTCCTCGGGGAGACTTGTTCTGGGAAAACTTGTCCTCTTGTAGCAATAACTTTTGCAATGTAGGAAGAAATGTCCTCGGGGTGACTTTTCCTCGGGGAGATTTGTCATGGGAAGACTTGTCGTCTCGTGGCAATAATATTTGCATTGTGGGAGGAGATGTCCTCGGGGAGACTTGTCCTCGGAGAGACTTGTCCCTGGGAAGACTTGTCCTCTCGTGGCAATAATTATTTCATCGTGGGAAAAGATGTCTTCCTGGAGAATTGTCCTCGGGGAGACTTGTTCTAGGAAAACTTGTCCTCTTGTAGCAATAACTTTTGCATTGTGGGAGGAGATGTCCTCGGGGAGACTTGTCCTGAGGGGAGAGTTGTCCCTGGAAAGACTTGTCCTCTCGTGGCAATAATTTTTGCATTGTAGGAGGAAATGTCCTCGGGGAGACTTGTCCGCAGGGGAGACTTGTCCCTGGAAAGACTTGTCCTCTCGTGGCAATAATTTGTTCATCGTGGGAAGAGAAGTTCTCCGGGAGACTATTCTTTGGGGAGTCTTGTCCTGGGGGAGACTTGTCCCTAGGAAGACTTGTCCTCTCGCGGCAATAATTTGTACATCGTAGGAAGAGATGTCCCTAGGGAGACTTGTCCTCGGGGAGACTTATCCTGGGAAGACTTGTCCTCTCGTGGCAATAATTATTACATCGTGGGAAGAGATGTCCTCGGGGAGACTTGTCCGAAAGGGAGACTTCTTCTGGGAAGACTTGTCCTCTCGTGGCAATAATTTGTTCATCGTGGGAAGAGAAGTTCTCCGGGAGACTATTCTTTGGGGAGTCTTGTCCTGGGGGAGACTTGTCCCTAGGAAGACTTGTCCTCTCGCGGCAATAATTTTTTCATCGTGGGAAAAGATGTCCTTGGGAAGACTTGTCCTCGGGGAGACTTGTCCCTGGGAAGACTTGTCTTCTCGTGGCAATAATTATTACATCGTGGGAAGAGATGTCCTCGGGGAGACTTGTCTTTGGGGAGACTTGTCCTGGGAAGACTTGTCCTCTCGTGGCAATAATCATTTCATCGTGGGAAAAGATGTCCTCGGGGTGACTTTTCCTCGGGGAGATTTGTCATGGGAAGACTTGTCGTCTCGTGGCAATAATTATTTCATCGTGGGATGAGATGTCCTCGGGGTGACTTGTCCTAAGGGAGACTTGTCGTAAGAAGACTTGATCTCTCGTGGCAATAATTATTTCATCGTGGGAAAAGATGTCTTCCTGGAGAATTGTCCTCGGGGAGACTTGTTCTGGGAAGACTTGTCCTCTCGTGGCAATAATTATTACATCGTGGGAAGAGATGTCCTCAGGGGGACTTGTTCTCGGGGAGACTTGTCCTGGGAAGACTTGTCCTCTTGTGGCAATAATTACTTCATTGTGGGAAGAGATGTCCTCGGGGAGACTTGTCCTCGGGGAGACTTGTCCTGGGAAGACTTGTCCTCTTGTAGCAATAATTTTTTCATCGTGGGAAGAGATGTCCTCGGGGCGACTTGTTCTCGGGGAGACTTGTCCTGGGAAGACTTGTCCTCTCGTGGCAATAATTATTTCATCGCGGGAAGAGATGTCCTCGGGGAGACTTGTTCTCGGGGGAGACTTGTCCTGGGAAGACTTGTCCTCTCGTGGCAATAATTATTTCATCGTGGGAAGAGATGTCCTCGGGGAGAATTGTTCTCGGTGAGACTTGTCCTGGGAAGACTTGTCCTCTCGTGGCAATAATTATTTCATCGTGGGAAGAGATGTCCTCGGGGAGACTTGTCCTCAAGGAGACTTGTCCTGGGAAGACTTGTCCTCTCGTAGCAATAATTATTTCATCGTGGGAAGAGATGTCCTCAGGGGGACTTGTTCTCGGGGAGACTTGTCCTGGGAAGACTTGTCCTCTTGTGGCAATAATTACTTCATTGTGGGAAGAGATGTCCTCGGGGAGACTTGTCCTCGGGGAGACTTGTCCTGGGAAGACTTGTCCTCTTGTAGCAATAATTTTTTCATCGTGGGAAGAGATGTCCTCGGGGCGACTTGTTCTCGGGGAGACTTGTCCTGGGAAGACTTGTCCTCTCGTGGCAATAATTATTTCATCGCGGGAAGAGATGTCCTCGGGGAGACTTGTTCTCGGGGAGACTTGTCCTTGGAAGACTTGTACTCTCGTGGCAATAATTACTTCATTGTGGGAAGAGATGTCCTCGGGGAGACTTGTCCTCGGGGAGACTTGTCCTGGGAAGAGTTGTCCGCTTGTAGCAATAATTTTTTCATCGTGGGAAGAGATGTCCTCGGGGAGACTTGTCCTCTCGTGGCAATAATTACTTTATTGTGGGAAGAGATGTCCTCGGGGAGACTTGTCCTCCGGGAGTCTTGTCCTGGGAAGACTTGTCCTCTCGTGGCAATAATTACTTCATTGTGGGAAGAGATGTCCTCGAGGAGACTTGTCCTGGGAAGACTTGTCCTCTCGTAGCAATATATATTTCATCGTGGGAAGAGATGTCCTCCGGGAGACTTGTCCTCGGAGAGACTTGTCCTGGGAAGACTTGTCCTCTTGTGGCAATAATTATTTCATCGTGGGAAGAGATGTCCTCGGGGAGACTTGTTCTCGGGGAGACTTGTCCTGGGAAGACTTGTCCTCTTGTAGCAATAATTACTTCATTGTGGGAAGAGATGTCCTCGGGGAGACTTGTCCTCGGGGAGACTTGTCCTGGGAAGACTTGTCCTCTTGTAGCAATAATTATTTCATCGTGGGAAGAGATGTCCTCTGGGCGTCTTGTTCTCGGGGAGACTTGTCCTGGGAAGACTTGTCCTCTCGTGGCAATAATTATTTCATGGTGGGAAGAGATGTCCTCGGGGAGACTTGTCCTCGGGGACACTTGTCCTGGGAAGACTTGTCCTCTTGTAGCAATAACTTTTTCATTGTGGGAAGAGATGTCCTCGGGGAGACTTGTCCTCAGGGGAGACTTGTCCTGGGAAGACTTGTCCTCTTGTAGCAATAATTTTTTATTGTGTGAAGAGATGTCCTCGGGGAGACTTGTCCTCAGGGTAGACTTGTCCTGGGAAGACTTGTCCTCTTGTAGCAATAATTATTTCATCGTGGGAAGAGATGTCCTCGGGGAGACTTGTTCTCGGGGAGACTTGTCCTGGGAAGACTTGTTCTCTCGTGGCAATAATTACTTTATTGTGGGAAGAGATGTCCTCGGGGAGACTTGTCCTCGGGGAGACTTGTCCTGGGAAGACTTGTCCTCTTGTGGCAATAATTATTTCATCGTGGGAAGAGATGTCCTCGGGGAGACTTGTTCTCGGGGAGACTTGTCCTGGGAAGACTTGTCCTCTCGTGGCAATAATTACTTCATTGTGGGAAGAGATGTCCTCGGGGAGACTTGTCCTCGGAGAGACTTGTCCTAGGAAGACTTGTCCTCTTGTAGCAATAATTTTTTCATTGTGTGAAGAGATATCCTCGGGGAGACTTGTCCTCAGGGGAGACTTGTCCTGGGAAGACTTGTCCTCTCGTGGCAATAATTATTTCATCGTGGAAAGAGATGTCCTTGGGGAGACTTGTTCTCGGGGAAACTTGTCCTGGGAAGACTTGTCCTCTCGTGGCAATAATTACTTCATTGTGGGAAGAGATGTCCTCGGGGAGACTTGTCCTCGGGGAGACTTGTCCTGGGAAGACTTGTCCTCTTGTAGCAATAATTTTTTCATTGTGTGAAGAGATGTCCTCGGGGAGACTTGTCCTCAGGGGAGACTTGTCCCTGGGAAGACTTGTCCTCTCGTGGCAATAATTATTTCATCGTAGGAAGAGATGTCCTCGGGGAAACTTGTTCTCGGGGAGACTTGTCCTGAAAAGACTTGTCCTCTCGTGGCAATAATTACTTCATTGTGGGAAGAGATGTCCTCGGGGAGACTTGTCCTCGGGGAGACTTGTCCTGGGAAGACTTGTCGTCTTGTAGCAATAATTTTTTCATTGTGTGAAGAGATGTCCTCGGAGAGACTTGTCCTCAGGGGAGACTTGTCCTGGGAAGACTTGTCCTCTCGTGGCAATAATTTTTTTATCGTGGTAAGAGATGTCCTCGGGGAGACTTGTTCTCGGGGAGACTTGTCCTGGGAAGACTTGTCCTCTCGTGGCAATATTTACTTCATTGTGGGAAGAGATGTCCTCGGGGAGACTTGTCCTCGGGGAGACTTGTCCTGGGAAGACTTGTCCTCTCGTGGCAATAATTACTTCATTGTGGGAAGAGATGTCCTCGGGGAGACTTGTCCTCGGGGAGACTTGTCCTCAGGGGAGACTTGTCCTGGGAAGACTTGTCCTCTCGTGGCAATAATTACTTCATTGTGGGAAGAGATGTCCTCGGGGAGACTTGTCCTCAGGGGAGAGTTGTCCTGGGAAGACTTGTCCTCTTGTAGCAATAATTTTTTCATTGTGTGAAGAGATGTCCTCGGGGACACTTGTCCTCAGGGGAGAGTTTTTCTGAGAAGACTTGTCCTCTCGTAGCAATAATTATTTCATGGTGGGAAGTGATGTCATCCTGGATAAATGTCCTCGGGGAGACTTGTTCTGGGAAAACTTGTCCTCTTGTAACAATGATTTTTGCATTGTGGGAAGAGATGTCCTCGGGGAGACTTGTCCTCAGGGGAGACTTGTCCCTGGGAAGACTTGTCCTCTTGTGGCAATAATTATTTCATCGTGGGAAGAGATGTCCTCAGGGAGACTTGTCTTTAGGGCGACTTGTCGCTGGAAAAGACTTGTCCTCTCGTGGCAATAATTATTTCATCGTGGGAAGAGATGTCCTCGGGGAGACTTGTCCTCGAGGAGACTTGTCCTAGGAAGACTTGTCCTCTCGTGGCAATAATTATTTAATCGTGGGAAAAGATGTCCTCGGGGAGAATTGTTCTCGGGGAGACTTGTCCTGGGAAAACTTGTCCTCTTGTAACAATAATTTTTGCATTGTGGGAAGAGATGTCCTCGGGGAGACTTGTCCTCAGGGGAGACTAGTCCCTGGGAAGACTTGTCCTCTCGTGGCAATAATTATTTCATCGTGGGAAGAGATGTCCTCGGGGAGACTTGTCCTCAGGGAGACTTGTCCTGGGAAGACTTGTCCTCTTGTAGCAATAATTATTTCATCGTGGGAAGAGATGTCCTCGGGGCGACTTGTTCTCGGGGAGACTTGTCCTGGGAAGACTTGTCCTCTCGTGGCAATAATTATTTCATCGTGGGAAGAGATGTCCTCGGGGAGACTTGTTCTCGGGGAGACTTGTCCTGGGAAGACTTGTCCTCTCGTGGCAATAATTACTTCATTGTGGGAAGAGATGTCCTCGGAGAGACTTGTCCTCGGGGAGACTTGTCCTGGGAAGACTTGTCCGCTTGTAGCAATAATTTTTTCATTGTGTGAAGAGATGTCTTCGGGGCGACTTGTTCTCGGGGAGACTTGTCCTGGGAAGACTTGTCCTCTCGTGGCAATAATTATTTCATCGTGGGAAGAGATGTCCTCGGGGAGACTTGTTCTCGGGGAGACTTGTCCTGGGAAGACTTGTCCTCTCGTGGCAATAATTATTTCATCGTGGGAAGAGATGTCCTCGGGGAGACTTGTTCTCGGGGAGACTTGTCCTGGGAAGACTTGTCCTCTCGTGGCAATAATTACTTCATTGTGGGAAGAGATGTCCTCGGGGAGACTTGTCCTCAGGGGAGACTTGTCCCTGGGAAGACTTGTCCTCTAGTGGCAATAATTATTTCATCGTGGGAAGAGATGTCCACGGGGAGACTTGTCCTCGGGGAGACTTGTCCTGGGAAGACTTGTCGTCTTGTAGCAATAATTTTTTCATTGTGTGAAGAGATGTCCTCGGGGAGACTTGTCCTCAGGGGAGACTTGTCCTGGGAAGACTTGTCCTCTCGTGGCAATAATTTTTTTATCGTGGGAAGAGATGTCCTCGGGGAGACTTGTTCTCGGGGAGACTTGTCCTGGGAAGACTTGTCCTCTCGTGGCAATAATTACTTCATTGTGGGAAGAGATGTCCTCGGGGAGACTTGTCCTCAGGGGAGACTTGTCCCTGGGAAGACTTGTCCTCTCGTGGCAATAATTATTTCATCGTGGGAAGAGATGTCCACGGGGAGACTTGTCCTCGGGGAGACTTGTCCTGGGAAGACTTGTCGTCTTGTAGCAATAATTTTTTCATTGTGTGAAGAGATGTCCTCGGGGAGACTTGTCCTTAGGGGAGACTTGTCCTGGGAAGACTTGTCCTCTCGTGGCAATAATTTTTTTATCGTGGGAAGATATGTCCTCGGGGAGACTTGTTCTCGGGGAGACTTGTCCTGGGAAGACTTGTCCTCTCGTGGCAATAATTATTTCATCGTGGGAAGAGATGTCCTAAGAGAGACTTGTTCTCGGGGAGACTTGTCCTGGGAAGACTTGTCCTCTCGTGGCAATAATTACTTCATTGTGGGAAGAGATGTCCTCGGGGAGACTTGTCATCGGGGAGACTTGTCTTGGGAAGACTTGTCCTCTCGTGGCAATAATTACTCCATTGTGGGAAGAGATATCCTCGGGGAGACTTGTCCTCAGGGGAGACTTGTCCCTGGGAAGACTTGTCCTCTCGTGGCAATAATTATTTCATCGTGGGAAGAGATGTCCACGGGGAGACTTGTCCTCGGGGAGACTTGTCCTGGGAAGACTTGTCCTCTTGTAGCAATAATTTTTTCATTGTGTGAAGAGATGTCCTCGGGGACACTTGTCCTCAGGGGAGACTTGTTCTGAGAAGACTTGTCCTCTCGTAGCAATAATTATTTCATCGTGGGAAGAGATGTCCTAAGAGAGACTTGTTCTCGGGGAGACTTGTCCTGGGAAGACTTGTCCTCTCGTGGCAATAATTACTTCATTGTGGGAAGAGATGTCCTCGGGGAGACTTGTCATCGGGGAGACTTGTCTTGGGAAGACTTGTCCTCTCGTGGCAATAATTACTCCATTGTGGGAAGAGATGTCCTCGGGGAGACTTGTCCTCAGGGGAGACTTGTCCCTGGGAAGACTTGTCCTCTCGTGGCAATAATTATTTCATCGTGGGAAGAGATATCCACGGGGAGACTTGTCCTCGGGGAGACTTGTCCTGGGAAGACTTGTCCTCTTGTAGCAATAATTTTTTCATTGTGTGAAGAGATGTCCTCGGGGACACTTGTCCTCAGGGGAGACTTGTTCTGAGAAGACTTGTCCTCTCGTAGCAATAATTATTTCATCGTGGGAAGAGATGTCCTCCGGGAGACTTGTCCTCGGAGAGACTTGTCCTGGGAAGACTTGTCCTCTTGTGGCAATAATTATTTCATCGTGGGAAGAGATTTCCTCAGGGAGACTTGTCCTGGGAAGACTTGTCCTCTCGTAGCAATATATATTTCATCGTGGGAAGAGATGTCCTCCGGGAGACTTGTCCTCGGAGAGACTTGTTCTCGGGGAGACTTGTTCTGAGAATACTTGTCCTTTCGTGGCAATAATTCTTTCATGGTGGGAAGTGATGTCATCCTGGATAATTGTCCTCGGGGAGACTTGTTCTGGGAAAACTTGTCCTCTTGTAACAATGATTTTTGCATTGTGGGAAGAGATCTCCTCGGGGAGACTTGTCCTCAGGGGAGACTTGTCCCTGGGAAGACTTGTCCTCTTGTGGCAATAATTATTTCATCGTGGGAAGAGATGTCCTCAGGGAGACTTGTCTTTGGGGCGACTTGTCGCTGGAAAAGACTTGTCCTCTCGTGGCAATCATTTTTTTATTGTGGGAAGAGATGTCCTCGGGGAGACTTGTTCTCGGGGAGACTTGTCCTGGGAAGACTTGTCCTCTCGTGGCAATAATTATTTCATCGTGGGAAGAGATGTCCTCGGGGAGACTTGTCCTCGAGAAGACTTGTCCTAGGAAGACTTGTCCTCTCGTGGCAATAATTATTTAATCGTGGGAAGAGATGTCCTCGGGGAAAATTGTTCTCGGGGAGACTTGTCCTGGGAAAACTTGTCCTCTTGTAACAATAATTTTTGCATTGTGGGAAGAGATGTCCTCGGGGAGACTTGTCCTCAGGGGAGACTTGTCCCTGGGAAGACTTGTCCTCTCGTGGCAATAATTATTTCATCGTGGGAAGAGATGTCCTCGGGGAGACTTGTTCTCGGGGAGACTTGTCCTGAAAAGACTTGTCCTCTCGTGGCAATAATTACTTCATTGTGGGAAGAGATGTCCTCGGGGAGACTTGTCCTCGGGGAGACTTGTCCTGGGAAGACTTGTCCTCAGGGGAGACTTGTCCTGGGAAGACTTGTCCTCTCGTGGCAATAATTATTTCATCGTGGGAAGAGATGTCCTCGGGGAGAATTGTTCTCGGGGAGACTTGTCCTGGGAAGACTTGTCCTCTTGTAGCAATAATTTTTTCATTGTGTGAAGAGATGTCCTCGGGGACACTTGTCCTCAGGGGAGACTTGTTCTGAGAAGACTTGTCCTCTCGTAGCAATAATTATTTCATCATAGGAAGAGATGTCCTCCGGGAGACTTGTCCTCGGAGAGACTTGTCCTGGGAAGACTTGTCCTATTGTGGCAATAATTATTTCATCGTGGGAAGAGATGTCCTCGGGGAGACTTGTTCTCGGGGAGACTTGTCCTGGGAAGACTTGTCCTCTCGTGGCAATAATTACTTCATTGTGGGAAGAGATGTCCTCGGGGAGACTTGTCCTTGGGGAGACTTGTCCTGGGAAGACTTGTCCGCTTGTAGCAATAATTTTTTCATTGTGTGAAGAGATGTCCTCGGGGAGACTTGTCCTCAGGGGAGACTTGTCCTGGGAAGACTTGTCCTCTCGTGGCAATAATTATTTCATCGTGGGAAGAGATGTCCTCGGGGAGACTTGTTCTCGGGGAGACTTGTCCTGGGAAGACTTGTCCTCTCATGGCAATAATTACTTCATTGTGGGAAGAGATGTCCTCGGGGAGACTTGTCCTCGGGGAGACTTGTCCTGGGAAGACTTGTCCTCTCGTGGCAATAATTACTTCATTGTGGGAAGAGATGTCCTCGGGGAGACTTGTTCTCGGGGAGACTTGTCCTGGGAAGACTTGTCCTCTCGTAGCAATAATTACTTCATTGTGGGCTGAGATGTCCTCGGGGAGACTTGTCCTCGGGGAGACTTGTCCTGGGAAGACTTGTCCTCTTGTAGCAATAATTTTTTCATTGTGTGAAGAGATGTCCTCGGGGACACTTGTCCTCAGGGGAGACTTGTTCTGAGAAGACTTGTCCTCTCGTAGCAATAATTATTTCATCATAGGAAGAGATGTCCTCCGGGAGACTTGTCCTCGGAGAGACTTGTCCTGGGAAGACTTGTCCTATTGTGGCAATAATTATTTCATCGTGGGAAGAGATTTCCTCAGGGAGACTTGTCCTGAGAAGACTTGTCCTCTCGTAGCAATATATATTTCATCGTGGGAGGAGATATCCTCCGGGAGACTTGTCCTCGGAGAGACTTGTTCTCGGGGAGACTTGTCCTGAGAAGACTTGTCCTTTCGTGGCAATAATTATTTCATGGTGGGAAGTGATGTCATCCTGGATAATTGTCCTCGGGGAGACTTGTTCTGGGAAAACTTGTCCTCTTGTAACAATGATTTTTGCATTGTGGGAAGAGATGTCCTCGGGGAGACTTGTCCTCAGGGGAGACTTGTCCCTGGGAGGACTTGTCTTCTTGTGGCAATAATTATTTCATCGTGGGAAGAGATGTCCTCAGGGAGACTTGTCTTTGGGGCGACTTGTCGCTGAAAAAGACTTGTCCTCTCGTGGCAATCATTTTTTTATCGTGGGAAGAGATGTCCTCGGGGAGACTTGTTCTCGGGGAGACTTGTCCTGGGAAGACTTGTCCTCTCGTGGCTATAATTATTTCATCGTGGGAAGAGATGTCCTCGGGGAGACTTGTCCTCGAGGAGACTTGTCCTAGGAAGACTTGTCCTCTCGTGGCAATAATTATTTTATCGTGGGAAGAGATGTCCTCGGGGAGAATTGTTCTCGGGGAGACTTGTCCTGGGAAAACTTGTCCTCTTGTAACAATAATTTTTGCATTGTGGGAAGAGATGTCCTCGGGGAGACTTGTCCTCAGGGGAGACTTGTCCCTGGGAAGACTTGTCCTCTTGTGGCAATAATTATTTCATAGTGGGAAGAGATGTCCTCAGGGAGACTTGTCTTTGGGGCGACTTGTCGCTGGAAAAGACTTGTCCTCTCGTGGCAATCATTTTTTTATCGTGGGAAGAGATGTCCTCGGGGAGACTTGTTCTCGGGGAGACTTGTCCTGGGAAAACTTGTCCTCTTGTGGCAATAATTATTTCATCGTGGGAAGAGATGTCCTCGGGGAGACTTGTCCTCGAGGAGACTTGTCCTGGGAAGACTTGTCCTCTCGTAGCAATATATATTTCATCGTGGGAAGGGATGTCCTCCGGGAGACTTGTCCTCGGAGAGACTTGTCCTGGGAAGACTTGTCCTCTTGTGGCAATAATTATTTCATCGTGGGAAGAGATGTCCTCAGGGGAGACTTGTCCCTGGGAAGACTTGTCCTCTCGTGGCGTTAATTTTTTCATCGTGGAAAGAGATGTCCTCCGGGAGACTTGTCCTCGGAGAGACTTGTCCTGGGAAGACTTGTCCTCTCGTAGCAATAATTATTTCATCGTGGGAAGAGATGTCCTCGGGGATACTTGTCCTCGAGGATACTTGTCCTGGGAAGACTTGTCCTCTCGTGGCAATAATTATATCATCGTGGGAAGAGATGTCCTCGGGGCGACTTGTTCTCGGGGAGACTTGTCCTGGGAAGACTTGTCCTCTCGTAGCAATATATATTTCATCGTGGGAAGAGATGTCCTCCGGGAGTCTTGTCCTCGGAGAGACTTGTCCTGGGAAGACTTGTCCTCTCGTGGCAATAATTATTTCATCGTGGGAAGAGATATCCTCGGGGAGAATTGTTCTCGGGGAGACTTGTCCTGGGAAGACTTGTCCTCTCGTGGAAATAATTATTTCATCGTGGGTAGAGATGTCCTCGGGGAGACTTGTCCTCGAGGAGACTTGTCCTGGGAAGACTTGTCCTCTCGTAGCAATAATTATTTCATCGTGGGAAGAGATGTCGTCCGGGAGACTTGTCCTCGGAGAGACTTCTCCTGGGAAGACTTGTCCTCTTGTGGCAATAATTATTTCATCGTGGAAAGAGATGTCCTCGGGGAGACTTGTCCTGGGAAGACTTGTCCTCTCGTAGCAATAATTATTTCATCGTGGGAAGAGATGTCCTCGGGGAGACTTGTTCTCGGGGAGACTTGTCCTGGGAAGACTTGTCCTCTCGTGGCAATAATTATTTCATCGTGGGAAGAGATGTCCTCGGGGAGACTTGTCCTCGAGGAGACTTGTCCTGGGAAGACTTGTCCTCTCGTAGCAATAATTATTTCATCGTGGGAAGAGATGTCCTCGCGGAATCTTGTCCTCGAGGAGACTTGTCCTAAGAAGACTTGTCCTCTCGTAGCAATAATTATTTCATCGTGGGAAGAGATGTCCTCCATGAGACTTGTCCTCGGAGAGACTTGTCCTGGGAAGACTTGTCCTCTCGTGGCAATAATTATTTCATCGTGGGAAGAGATGTCCTTGGGGAGACTTGTCCTCAGGGGAGACTTGTCCTGGGAAGACTTGTCCTCTCGTGGCAATAATTTTTTTATCGTGGTAAGAGATGTCCTCGGGGACACTTGTCCTCAGGGGAGTCTTGTCCTGGGAAGACTTGTCCTCTCGTGGCAATAATTATTTCATCGTGGGAAGAGATGTCCTCGGGGAGAATTGTTCTCGGGGAGACTTGTCCTGGGAAGACTTGTCCTCTCGTGGCAATAATTATTTCATCGTGGGAAGAGATGTCCTCGGGGAGACTTGTCCTCGAGGAGACTTGTCCTGGGAAGACTTGTCCTCTCGTAGCAATAATTATTTCATCGTGGGAAGAGATGTCCTCGGGGGGACTTGTTCTCGGGGAGACTTGTCCTGGGAAGACTTGTCCTCTTGTGGCAATAATTACTTCATTGTGGGAAGAGATGTCCTCGGGGAGACTTGTCCTCGGGGAGACTTGTCCTGGGAAGACTTGTCCTCTTGTAGCAATAATTACTTCATTGTGGGAAGAGATGTCCTCGGGGAGACTTGTCCTCGGGGAGACTTGTCCTCGGGGAGACTTGTCCTGGGAAGAGTTGTCCGCTTGTAGCAATAATTTTTTCATCGTGGGAAGAGATGTCCTCGGGGAGACTTGTTCTCGGGGAGACTTGTCCTGGGAAGACTTGTCCTCTCGTGGCAATAATTACTTCATTGTGGGAAGAGATGTCCTCGGGGAGACTTGTCCTCGGGGAGACTTGTCCTGGGAAGACTTGTCCTCTCGTGGCAATAATTACTTCATTGTGGGAAGAGATGTCCTCGGGGAGACTTGTCCTCAGGGGAGACTTGTCCCTGGGAAGACTTGTCCTCTCGTGGCAATAATTATTTCATCGTGGGAAGAGATGTCCACGGGGAGACTTGTCCTCGGGGAGACTTGTCCTCGGGGAGACTTGTCCTGGGAAGACTTGTCCTCTTGTAGCAATAATTTTTTCATTGTGTGAAGAGATGTCCTCGGGGACACTTGTCCTCAGGGGAGACTTGTTCTGAGAAGACTTGTCCTCTCGTAGCAATAATTATTTTATCGTGGGAAGAGATGTCCTCCGGGAGACTTGTCCTCGGAGAGACTTGTCCTGGGAAGACTTGTCCTCTTGTGGCAATAATTATTTCATTGTGGGAAGAGATTTCCTCAGGGACACTTGTCCTGGGAAGACTTGTCCTCTCGTAGCAATATATATTTCATCGTGGGAAGAGATGTCCTCCGGGAGACTTGTCCTCGGAGAGACTTGTTCTCGGGGAGACTTGTCCTGAGAAGACTTGTCCTTTCGTGGCAATAATTATTTCATGGTGGGAAGTGATGTCATCCTGGATAATTGTCCTCGGGGAGACTTGTTCTGGGAAAACTTGTCCTCTTGTAACAATGATTTTTGCATTGTGGGAAGAGATGTCCTCGGGGAGACTTGTCCTCAGGGGAGACTTGTCCCTGGGAAGACTTGTCCTCTTGTGGCAATAATTATTTCATCGTGGGAAGAGATGTCCTCAGGGAGAATTGTCTTTGGGGCGACTTGTCGCTGGAAAAGACTTGTTCTCTCGTGGCAATCATTTTTTTATCGTGGGAAGAGATGTCCTCGGGGAGACTTGTTCTCGGGGAGACTTGTCCTGGGAAGACTTGTCCTCTCGTGGCTATAATTATTTCATCGTGGGAAGAGATGTCCTCGGGGAGACTTGTCCTCGAGGAGACTTGTCCTAGGAAGACTAGTCCTCTCGTGGCAATAATTATGTTATCGTGGGAAGAGATGTCCTCGGGGAGAATTGTTCTCGGGGAGACTAGTCCTGGGAAAACATGTCCTCTTGTAACAATAATTTTTGCATTGTGGGAAGAGATGTCCTCGGGGAGACTTGTCCTCAGGGGAGACTTGTCCCTGGGAAGACTTGTCCTCTTGTGGCAATAATTATTTCATCGTGGGAAGAGATGTCCTCGGGGAGACTTGTTCTCGGGGAGACTTGTCCTGGGAAGACTTGTCCTCTTGTGGCAATAATTATTTCATCGTGGAAAGAGATGTCCTCGGGGAGACTTGTCCTGGGAAGACTTGTCCTCTCGTAGCAATAATTATTTCATCGTGGGAAGAGATGTCCTCGGGGAGACTTGTTCTCGGGGAGACTTGTCCTGGGAAGACTTGTCCTCTCGTGGCAATAATTATTTCATCGTGGGAAGAGATGTCCTCGGGGAGACTTGTCCTCGAGGAGACTTGTCCTGGGAAGACTTGTCCTCTCGTAGCAATAATTATTTCATCGTGGGAAGAGATGTCCTCGCGGAGACTTGTCCTCGAGGAGACTTGTCCTGGGAAGACTTGTCCTCTCGTAGCAATAATTATTTCATCGTGGGAAGAGATGTCGTCTGGGAGACTTGTCCTCGGAGAGACTTCTCCTGGGAAGACTTGTCCTCTTGTGGCAATAATTATTTCATCGTGGAAAGAGATGTCCTCGGGGAGACTTGTCCTGGGAAGACTTGTCCTCTCGTAGCAATAATTATTTCATCGTGGGAAGAGATGTCCTCGGGGAGACTTGTTCTCGGGGAGACTTGTCCTGGGAAGACTTGTCCTCTCGTGGCAATAATTATTTCATCGTGGGAAGAGATGTCCTCGGGGAGACTTGTCCTCGAGGAGACTTGTCCTGGGAAGACTTGTCCTCTCGTAGCAATAATTATTTCATCGTGGGAAGAGATGTCGTCCGGGAGACTTGTCCTCGGAGAGACTTCTCCTGGGAAGACTTGTCCTCTTGTGGCAATAATTATTTCATCGTGGAAAGAGATGTCCTCGGGGAGACTTGTCCTGGGAAGACTTGTCCTCTCGTAGCAATAATTATTTCATCGTGGGAAGAGATGTCCTCGGGGAGACTTGTTCTCGGGGAGACTTGTCCTGGGAAGACTTGTCCTCTCGTGGCTATAATTATTTCATCGTGGGAAGAGATGTCCTCGGGGAGACTTGTCCTCGAGGAGACTTGTCCTAGGAAGACTTGTCCTCTCGTGGCAATAATTATGTTATCGTGGGAAGAGATGTCCTCGGGGAGAATTGTTCTCGGGGAGACTTGTCCTGGGAAAACATGTCCTCTTGTAACAATAATTTTTGCATTGTGGGAAGAGATGTCCTCGGGGAGACTTGTCCTCAGGGGAGACTTGTCCCTGGGAAGACTTGTCCTCTTGTGGCAATAATTATTTCATCGTGGGAAGAGATGTCCTCGGGGAGACTTGTTCTCGGGGAGACTTGTCCTGGGAAGACTTGTCCTCTTGTGGCAATAATTATTTCATCGTGGAAAGAGATGTCCTCGGGGAGACTTGTCCTGGGAAGACTTGTCCTCTCGTAGCAATAATTATTTAATCGTGGGAAGAGATGTCCTCGGGGAGACTTGTTCTCGGGGAGACTTGTCCTGGGAAGACTTGTCCTCTCGTGGCAATAATTATTTCATCGTGGGAAGAGATGTCCTCGGGGAGACTTGTCCTCGAGGAGACTTGTCCTGGGAAGACTTGTCCTCTCGTAGCAATAATTATTTCATCGTGGGAAGAGATGTCCTCGCGGAGACTTGTCCTCGAGGAGACTTGTCCTGGGAAGACTTGTCCTCTCGTAGCAATAATTATTTCATCGTGGGAAGAGATGTCGTCCGGGAGACTTGTCCTCGGAGAGACTTCTCCTGGGAAGACTTGTCCTCTTGTGGCAATAATTATTTCATCGTGGAAAGAGATGTCCTCGGGGAGACTTGTCCTGGGAAGACTTGTCCTCTCGTAGCAATAATTATTTCATCGTGGGAAGAGATGTCCTCGGGGAGACTTGTTCTCGGGGAGACTTGTCCTGGGAAGACTTGTCCTCTCGTGGCAATAATTATTTCATCGTGGGAAGAGATGTCCTCGGGGAGACTTGTCCTCGAGGAGACTTGTCCTGGGAAGACTTGTCCTCTCGTAGCAATAATTATTTCATCGTGGGAAGAGATGTCGTCCGGGAGACTTGTCCTCGGAGAGACTTCTCCTGGGAAGACTTGTCCTCTTGTGGCAATAATTATTTCATCGTGGAAAGAGATGTCCTCGGGGAGACTTGTCCTGGGAAGACTTGTCCTCTCGTAGCAATAATTATTTCATCGTGGGAAGAGATGTCCTCGGGGAGACTTGTTCTCGGGGAGACTTGTCCTGGGAAGACTTGTCCTCTCGTGGCAATAATTATTTCATCGTGGGAAGAGATGTCCTCGGGGAGACTTGTCCTCGAGGAGACTTGTCCTGGGAAGACTTGTCCTCTCGTAGCAATAATTATTTCATCGTGGGAAGAGATGTCCTCGCGGAGACTTGTCCTCGAGGAGACTTGTCCTAAGAAGACTTGTCCTCTCGTAGCAATAATTATTTCATCGTGGGAAGAGATGTCCTCCGGGAGACTTGTCCTCGGAGAGACTTGTCCTGGGAAGACTTGTCCTCTCGTGGCAATAATTATTTCATCGTGGGAAGAGATGTCCTTGGGGAGACTTGTCCTCAGGGGAGACTTGTCCTGGGAAGACTTGTCCTCTCGTGGCAATAATTTTTTTATCGTGGTAAGAGATGTCCTCGGGGACACTTGTCCTCAGGGGAGTCTTGTCCTGGGAAGACTTGTCCTCTCGTGGCAATAATTATTTCATCGTGGGAAGAGATGTCCTCGGGGAGAATTGTTCTCGGGGAGACTTGTCCTGGGAAGACTTGTCCTCTCGTGGCAATAATTATTTCATCGTGGGAAGAGATGTCCTCGGGGAGACTTGTCCTCGAGGAGACTTGTCCTGGGAAGACTTGTCCTCTCGTAGCAATAATTATTTCATCGTGGGAAGAGATGTCCTCGGGGGGACTTGTTTTTGGGGAGACTTGTCCTGGGAAGACTTGTCCTCTTGTGGCAATAATTACTTCATTGTGGGAAGAGATGTCCTCGGGGAGACTTGTCCTCGGGGAGACTTGTCCAGGGAAGACTTGTCCTCTTGTAGCAATAATTACTTCATTGTGGGAAGAGATGTCCTCGGGGAGACTTGTCCTCGGGGAGACTTGTCCTCGGGGAGACTTGTCCTGGGAAGAGTTGTCCGCTTGTAGCAATAATTTTTTCATCGTGGGAAGAGATGTCCTCGGGGAGACTTGTTCTCGGGGAGACTTGTCCTGGGAAGACTTGTCCTCTCGTGGCAATAATTACTTCATTGTGGGAAGAGATGTCGTCGGGGAGACTTGTCCTCGGGGAGACTTGTCCTGGGAAGACTTGTCCTCTCGTGGCAATAATTACTTCATTGTGGGAAGAGATGTCCTCGGGGAGACTTGTCCTCAGGGGAGACTTGTCCCTGGGAAGACTTGTCCTCTCTTGGCAATAATTATTTCATCGTGGGAAGAGATGTCCACGGGGAGACTTGTCCTCGGGGAGACTTGTCCTCGGGGAGACTTGTCCTGGGAAGACTTGTCCTCTTGTAGCAATAATTTTTTCATTGTGTGAAGAGATGTCCTCGGGGACACTTGTCCTCAGGGGAGACTTGTTCTGAGAAGACTTGTCCTCTCGTAGCAATAATTATTTTATCGTGGGAAGAGATGTCCTCCGGGAGACTTGTCCTCGGAGAGACTTGTCCTGGGAAGACTTGTCCTCTTGTGGCAATAATTATTTCATTGTGGGAAGAGATTTCCTCAGGGACACTTGTCCTGGGAAGACTTGTCCTCTCGTAGCAATATATATTTCATCGTGGGAAGAGATGTCCTCCGGGAGACTTGTCCTCGGAGAGACTTGTTCTCGGGGAGACTTGTCCTGAGAAGACTTGTCCTTTCGTGGCAATAATTATTTCATGGTGGGAAGTGATGTCATCCTGGATAATTGTCCTCGGGGAGACTTGTTCTGGGAAAACTTGTCCTCTTGTAACAATGATTTTTGCATTGTGGGAAGAGATGTCCTCGGGGAGACTTGTCCTCAGGGGAGACTTGTCCCTGGGAAGACTTGTCCTCTTGTGGCAATAATTATTTCATCGTGGGAAGAGATGTCCTCAGGGAGAATTGTCTTTGGGGCGACTTGTCGCTGGAAAAGACTTGTTCTCTCGTGGCAATCATTTTTTTATCGTGGGAAGAGATGTCCTCGGGGAGACTTGTTCTCGGGGAGACTTGTCCTGGGAAGACTTGTCCTCTCGTGGCTATAATTATTTCATCGTGGGAAGAGATGTCCTCGGGGAGACTTGTCCTCGAGGAGACTTGTCCTAGGAAGACTTGTCCTCTCGTGGCAATAATTATGTTATCGTGGGAAGAGATGTCCTCGGGGAGAATTGTTCTCGGGGAGACTTGTCCTGGGAAAACATGTCCTCTTGTAACAATAATTTTTGCATTGTGGGAAGAGATGTCCTCGGGGAGACTTGTCCTCAGGGGAGACTTGTCCCTGGGAAGACTTGTCCTCTTGTGGCAATAATTATTTCATCGTGGGAAGAGATGTCCTCAGGGAGACTTGTCTTTGGGGCGACTTGTCGCTGGAAAAGACTTGTCCTCTCGTGGCAATCATTTTTTTATCGTGGGAAGAGATGTCCTCGGGGAGACTTGTTCTCGGGGAGACTTGTCCTGGGAAAACTTGTCCTCTTGTGGCAATAATTATTTCATCGTGGGAAGAGATGTCCTCGGGGAGACTTGTCCTCGGGGAGACTTGTCCTGGGAAGACTTGTCCTCTCGTGGCAATAATTATTTCATCGTGGGAAAAGATGTCCTCGGCGAGACTTGTCCTCGAGGAGACTTGTCCTGGGAAGACTTGTCCTCTCGTAGCAATAATTATTTCATCGTGGGAAGAGATGTCCTCGCGAAGACTTGTCCTCGAGGAGACTTGTCCTAAGAAGACTTGTCCTCTCGTAGCAATAATTATTTCATCGTGGGAAGAGATGTCCTCCGGGAGACTTGTCCTCGGAGAGACTTGTCCTGGGAAGACTTGTCCTCTCGTGGCAATAATTATTTCATCGTGGGAAGAGATGTCCTTGGGGAGACTTGTCCTCAGGGGAGACTTGTCCTGGGAAGACTTGTCCTCTCGTGGCAATAATTTTTTTATCGTGGTAAGAGATGTCCTCGGGGACACTTGTCCTCAGGGGAGACTTGTCCTGGGAAGACTTGTCCTCTCGTGGCAATAATTATTTCATCGTGGGAAGAGATGTCCTCGGGGAGAATTGTTCTCGGGGAGACTTGTCCTGGGAAGACTTGTCCTCTCGTGGCAATAATTATTTCATCGTGGGAAGAGATGTCCTCGGGGAGACTTGTCCTCGAGGAGACTTGTCCTGAGAAGACTTGTCCTTTCGTAGCAATAATTATTTCATCGTGGGAAGAGATGTCCTCGGGGGGACTTGTTCTCGGGGAGACTTGTCCTGGGAAGACTTGTCCTCTTGTGGCAATAATTACTTCATTGTGGGAAGAGATGTACTCGGGGAGACTTGTCCTCGGGGAGACTTTTCCTGGGAAGACTTGTCCTCTTGTAGCAATAATT
This sequence comes from Ganaspis brasiliensis, assembly GCA_037103525.1. Classification (NCBI taxonomy): domain Eukaryota; kingdom Metazoa; phylum Arthropoda; class Insecta; order Hymenoptera; family Figitidae; genus Ganaspis; species Ganaspis brasiliensis. The sequence continues at coordinate 1,814 of JAZKLR010000533.1, read as the reverse complement.
ACTTCATTGTGGGAAGAGATGTCCTCGGGGAGACTTGTCCTCGGGGAGACTTGTCCTCGGGGAGACTTGTCCTGGGAAGACTTGTTCTCTCGTGGCAATAATTTTTTCATCGTGGGAAGAGATGTCCTCGGTTAGACTTGTTCTCGGGGAGACTTGTCCTGGGAAGACTTGTCCTCTCGTGGCAATAATTACTTCATTGTGAGAAGAGATGTCCTCGGGGAGACTTGTCCTCGGGGAGACTTGTCCTGGGAAGACTTGTCCTCTCGTGGCAATAATTACTTCATTGTGGGAAGAGATGTCCTCGGGGAGACTTGTCCTCAGGGGAGACTTGTCCCTGGGAAGACTTGTCCTCTCGTGGCAATAATTATTTTATCGTGGGAAGAGATGTCCACGGGGAGACTTGTCCTCGGGGAGACTTGTCCTCGGGGAGACTTGTCCTGGGAAGACTTGTCCTCTTGTAGCAATAATTTTTTCATTGTGTAAAGAGATGTCCTCGGGGACACTTGTCCTCAGGGGAGACTTGTTCTGAGAAGACTTGTCCTCTCGTAGCAATAATTATTTCATCGTGGGAAGAGATGTCCTCCGGGAGACTTGTCCTCGGAGAGACTTGTCCTGGGAAGACTTGTCCTCTTGTGGCAATAATTATTTCATCGTGGGAAGAGATTTCCTCAGGGACACTTGTCCTGGGAAGACTTGTCCTCTCGTAGCAATATATATTTCATCGTGGGAAGAGATGTCCTCCGGGAGACTTGTCCTCGGAGAGACTTGTTCTCGGGGAGACTTGTCCTGAGAAGACTTGTCCTTTCGTGGCAATAATTATTTCATGGTGGGAAGTGATGTCATCCTGGATAATTGTCCTCGGGGAGACTTGTTCTGGGAAAACTTGTCCTCTTGTAACAATGATTTTTGCATTGTGGGAAGAGATGTCCTCGGGGAGACTTGTCCTCAGGGGAGACTTGTCCCTGGGAAGACTTGTCCTCTTGTGGCAATAATTATTTCATCGTGGGAAGAGATGTCCTCAGGGAGAATTGTCTTTGGGGCGACTTGTCGCTGGAAAAGACTTGTTCTCTCGTGGCAATCATTTTTTTATCGTGGGAAGAGATGTCCTCGGGGAGACTTGTTTTTGGGGAGACTTGTCCTGGGAAGACTTGTCCTCTCGTGGCTATAATTATTTCATCGTGGGAAGAGATGTCCTCGGGGAGACTTGTCCTCGAGGAGACTTGTCCTAGGAAGACTTGTCCTTTCGTGGCAATAATTATTTCATGGTGGGAAGTGATGTCATCCTGGATAATTGTCCTCGGGGAGACTTGTTCTGGGAAAACTTGTCCTCTTGTAACAATGATTTTTGCATTGTGGGAAGAGATGTCCTCGGGGAGACTTGTCCTCAGGGGAGACTTGTCCCTGGGAAGACTTGTCCTCTTGTGGCAATAATTATCTCATCGTGGGAAGAGATGTCCTCAGGGAGACTTGTCTTTGGGGCGACTTGTCGCTGGAAAAGACTTGTCCTCTCGTGGCAATCATTTTTTTATCGTGGGAAGAGATGTCCTCGGGGAGACTTGTTCTCGGGGAGACTTGTCCTGGGAAAACTTGTCCTCTTGTGGCAATAATTATTTCATCGTGGGAAGAGATGTCCTCGGGGAGACTTGTCCTCAGGGGAGCCTTGTCCCTGGGAAGACTTGTCCTCTCGTGGCAATAATTATTTCATCGTGGGAAGAGATTTCCTCGGGGAGACTTGTCCTCGAGGAGACTTGTCCTGGGAAGACTTGTCCTCTCGTAGCAATAATTATTTCATCGTGGGAAGAGATGTTCTCGGG